>CAOLHI010003163.1:0-194970 GCA_948474755.1 Ctenosaura bakeri | reverse complement strand
CCAATCACATCAGAAAATGAACTGAAGAGCACAGATTGTTCCAGAACATGTTTGCCTCTTCTCTTGCAATTACAGATTTAATAGTATTGAAGTTTCCCCTGGATTTTAAAGGGAAGAGGACACAATTCTAATATTTGTTCAGTTTGCCCTCTCACCAGTCTTTTCGAGATAAGACATTATGCTCAGAAAATAGCTTTTTGGACGTGTGTAATGCTCTGTCACAGATTCAGGTGTGAGATTTTAATACCTGCATAAGTATGATAACCAGAATCCTACTATGTGTTAATAACAGCTGGGCCCATGCCTGTGGAATCCTGATAGATCAGTTTTGGAGAAATTGGTGAATGAGATGCATGTTGCCCCAACAGACTATTTTTCAGGCCCTCAGTTGCCCTGACTTTCATGTTTCTGTTTTTATTTTGTGTATGTGTGCTAAAAATGCTCCCCACATTCCCTAGAGGGTGGTTTGAGTGTATGAGGGAACAGAAAGTAGGGTTCATCCCACTAAGATTTTACAGGGGGGTCATTGTGTTCCACCAACACCTGAAAGTTGCCTGCCCCTCTTTGGAGAACAAGCAGTAACTGTACCCATCACTTGTTTTGTTGAGGAGATAAAGTCAAGGAGAGACTATATCCTGCCCCCTGCTCTGCTTCCTGAACAATGTGTTTTGTGTAATTAATGTTTTTCTTAGGAAGCTCTCATAGAAGCAAGCCTTATATCTGGATTGATGTGGAGGAAGTAATGAAGCACAATTTCTGTACAATTTTTCTTCTGGCTAGAAATGGGGCACATGGATGCCCCCTTATCTTCAAGGATGATCCTTCACTGCTTTGAGATTAATAACTTTGATGCTGTATTTCTCTTTAAACATAGTATGTAGCATCTTAGTAGGCCATCTAAGTATGTATTCATATGTGAGGCTTGTCTTTTAGAAATAATAACACTTTAAAGAATTCCCTTGTCACACATTTATTTATTTCTGCCTGCATTCATTTTAAAATGAATGGTGATGATTTGTGCAGGACCACTCAGTTAGTTTCATAGCCAGATTTTTTTAAACGGGGTTCACATGGGCAAGCATCCAATGGCTCTCATGTCATATTACCATGACTGAATAAATTTAATAAATAGATTCATAGTGCTACTTAACAATGGAGTATAGTGTTTTCTTTTCATAAATGTGAAAATTATAAGAAAATGTAAATTCATTAAAATGTAGGTTTGAACTTTGATATAATATCAAATTTGATATCATGTCTTCTTATGATGAGAGAATTGCACAAATATGTGAATATTTATTAATATTAATACAATGAGCCTTCAGTATCCACTGTGGTTTGGTTCCAGTATCTTTCATGGATACTAAAATCTGTGGATGCTCAAGTCACATTATATACAGCGGCGTAATAAAATGGCATTCCTTGTATAGAATGGTCAACAACTCAAAGGTTTGCTTTCTGGATTTTTATTTTTTAATATTTTTGAACTGTGGTTGATTGAATCTGTGGATGTAGAATGGAGATGGAGTGCTGACTGTATTCTCTAGAATCCTATTGGGTAATTACACATTTGTGACTGCTTCAGATTGGTTGCAAAAAAAGTTCTGGCTTTCATTGCCATCACTTTGTAATTTCAAATATTTCAGTATTGAGCTATTTAGTTCTATATTTGAATTATAATGATAATTAAATTATTTGAAGAGGCATCAATTTCTCGTTTGTCAAGTCAGAAATTTGTTTTTAATTTTTATTGGATTTTAAAATAGAACACAAAGGGAAGAAAAGGAAGAAAAGACAAAAAGGGGGGAAATATAGGAGCTATAAGTGTGGATTAAGCATGTACATTAATATAAGTATGTACAGTAATCTAAGATCACTATATATCAATAAAAACATTTTCTTGAAGTGGCACCTGTATAAATTACCAAACAGCAACATCTTCTGACCATGGAATGATGGGTGATATGGATACTCATTTTTTAAAAGTCACAAATTCCTAATAAGAATTCTTAAATAAGACTTAACTGCTAAATCATGATTTAATCAAAGAAATTGAATTATGGGTATCAGCTACTATGAGGGACTACAAATTTAGGCATTATTGAGACAAGCATCCAATTGATTTCTATCCTGATGGAAGGTGACTATCTGAATGCAGTAATGTTGGGTTCTACTGGTTAGAGAAGTAATAGGGAGGTAGAGGAATTAAGTGAGGCTTGAAAAAGATTGTTAACATGCAACAAATGAGTGTTTTATGCTGAATAAAAAAGGGTGTTGCTTGAAAAATGCTATGTCTAAGGGGCATTAGGTCTGATCCAGACTTAGGCCCTTTTCGCATTGAGGCTTCTTGCGTGAGCGGGGGAGGGCGGCTCGCGCGAGAAGACTTCTCCGGGAGGCTGCCGTTTCCCCCTCCTTCCTTCCACAGGCGAAGGAACAAGGGGGGAAGCGGCAATGGAGGAGGCTTCTCGCGCGAGCCGCCCTCCCCCCGGGCGAAGCAGGAGGCTCTCGCGTCCGTCGTCCCCCCGCTCGCGCCAAGCAGGAGGCTCTCGTGTCCGTCCCCCCCTGCTCGCGCCAAGTAGGAGGTGTCAGTGCCAGGCGGTGGTCAGGCAGAGGCAGGGGAGCAGGTTAGAGGTGCAGGGCTTTAATGCAGTCAAAACTCAAAAGTACAAAGCAAGCAGGCTTCTACACAGTCTTAACAGAAATAGTCCTTAATGAAGGCAAGGCTTCCACTCAGTCCTAACAGAAATAAAGGGTTGCATCACCCAGGAAACACAGGCTGTGAAAGTACATAAGGCAGGTTACTTAACCAAGGCGAATGGGAGGGCTGAACTCAGTCATGGGCTGGAACAAGGCACGGACATCAGGACCACGGTAGACCGACAGTTGTTGCTCCATGCCTTCCACACCCCGGCGCCTGCCTCAAATAGCCCTCCAAGCCAGGCGCCTGCCTCAAATAGCCCTCCAAGCCAGGCGCCAGCCAATCCGGTGTGGCCATGTAGCTGAGGGCTCGCAGCTGGGACCGGTGGACGGCCTCTTTGGCCTGCCGCCGCTGCTGGAAAGGAGGAGGCGAGGCGGAGGCATCAGCCTCCTCCGGATCGGGGCCGCAGGCAGACTCCCAGGCCTCCCGCGGATCGGGGCCGTGGGTGGGCGGAGCCCCGGGAGCAGGCCCGGGACCCGCCCACCCCAGCAAGCCGGTTGACGACAAGGGACTCGAGCCTGCAGCCTCTCCCACGGCCGCCAGGCCTGAGCCGTCGGCCGCGGCGGCCTCCAGGCAAGGCCCCTCGGCCGCAGCGGCCTCCGCGCAGGCCCCATCAGCCGCGGCGGCCCCCCGCGCAGGCCCTGTCGGCCGCGGCAGCCTCCGCGTAGGCCCCGTTGGCCGCGGCGGCCTCCGCGGCGCCCGAATGGGCTCCGTCGGCGGCAACCTTCCCCCGGCCTTCGGGCAAGGCCCCTCGGCTGTGGCGGGCGCCGCGGGATCCCCCGGAGCCTCCGCCGCGTCTGCCGCCGCTTCAGCGGCGGCCTCAGGGGCAGCGACAGGCTCAGCCAGACCCGTGCCCCTGACAGGAGGCTCTTGCGTCAATCGCGCTAGTGCTCCCCGCCCCTTCCTTCCGCAGTGGCGGAGGGAAGGAAGTGCGACCCGGCCGCCTCCCCAAAGCTCCGCACAGGAGGTAAGTGCGCGTGGGTGCCGGGAGCATTGCGCAAGCGCAGGTGATTTTCGCTTTGAGGCGAAAATCAAAAAACCCGCGATCACGCCGCTGCAGCCCCGTGAGCACGGCAGAAGTGGGAGTGCGTCGTGCAGAGCAGCGCTCCCACTCCCGCGAGGCTCACGGGGCTGTCGCGCGACAGAAAGCCCGTGCGAAAAGGGCCTTATTGTGTTGCGGATGACGGCTGTCCATGCCAGGCAAAAGAGTGTAGGGTCAGCAGGAGGCCATTCACAGTCAAACAGAGACACTAACAGTCATATAGCTTACCTGTTCATAGTGGGAACAAGTATTGTCCAGAAACAATCCAAAGGTCCAGAAATCCAGCAGCTAACATGGTCAGACAGTCTGAAGTCAGAAAATCTAGGCAGGCAATGACCAGGGAATCCAGACAACACAAGACAAGGACTGATAACACACAAATTGTTTCTTGCATTGTGCTACTGCCCTCTGCCTTCCTTAAGAAGGCTGGAGCCAGCTGGCTCTCATCTCAGCCTGATTAGCTCCTGTTGCACTTGCTTCTGCATAGAAGGCTGCTTCGAGGCTGCTGTTCATTGAGAGAAGCTGAGTCCTGGCCCATGACATTGTCATGCACACAGTAGATTATGTTGAACAAGACAGGAGGTGCCCAGAAGTTATGTGCACCCTTTTAACAAATTGTATGACTTCCTCTCCCTCTGGTCCCTGTTGAGGAAACCACTGAAGATACTACCACCACTACTAAAATCTAGAAATTCTTCTGTGAAACTTGGGACACTAAGAGTGTCTTTGTATTTTAAATTATGTTATAAACATCCTTTCAATTATTTTAATTATTTTTAACAGATTTTTTTTTAACTTTTGTGAAATTTTAGCTGAAATTTGTTTTAAATGGATGTAAGCTTAGGTCTCATGCCAAGATAAAGTTGATATATAAATTAATTAAATAAGACTGTATACTTAGCTTCTCAGCAGAATGGTGCTGCCAGAAAAATATGATTCAGCTTTGAAACAAAAAAGGTGCAACCCATTGCCATGCTTCACTGAAAAATCACTGAATTTTGGTGGTGCATGCCGTAGTATATTTCTGGGGCTGTGTTGAGTTCCATGAATTTGTATGTATCCTCAGTCTGGGGAAGTTGTCTACTGATGAAACTGACCCATTGGAATCAAATGCTCTTTAATTTAGTGACATCTAAGTTAGTCACAAGTAGAATAATTCTCGTTTATTTTAGTGAGTGTGTTCTGAATAATAAATACCCTATTATCTAAGATACAATCACACTATGGCCATCACATTATGAACTGAAATACATGAAACAACTTCCAATTCAGTTATGTATATAAAGCCAAACACTTGTAAAATTAGGTGCCTGTTGAGTTTCACTTTTGCTTCAAGTCTCAATAATAGCCTGCTCTGGATTTACTTTGAATGTACTTTTTGCTTTCAGTGGCAGCATAGTGCAAACATTTTTATGAATGTACTAGCTGATATTAAATTTGTTTACTGGTCCTTCTCAATCTTGCTGTTGTGGTTCTTCATGTCCTTAGAAAAGTAGACCTTTTATGCTGTTCTTTCTGCAGTAAATTATAACCTCTGACATTCTATAACCTACAGACTTCTTGATGCCACCACAGGCTTGGGTCTGTAAGCATCTATTCAGAACTGTGATGTCATAGTCAGATGAATCTTTAACTGTGAAGTTATACCGTTTACTGTAAAAGTAAAATTGGAATGTTTGCTTACTTGGCTGCTAGTCCTACTTGGTTTCATTCAGATATAAGGATCTTTGTTCACTGAAAAGATGTGGGAACTTTTTACTGAGAACCATTTCATTCCATACCTGTGTTTCTCTTTTACTCTCTCATAATTAAACTTTTTAAGTGGGGAAAAAAAGTGACGATGTTATGTCCAAATGTTAGCTGGTATTTGTGCTAATGATTAAGCCTAGTTTTTCATCTCAAGTGTCCAAGATGCAAGATGATGTACTTTCAGAAATCACTGGAGATTTCTTCCAGTTTTTTTAAAGTGGTCATGTTTTACCCCACTGTAACATTAGACTATGCTAAAAAGATTATTATTTTTTGCATTACAACTAAACATGGAGATTCAGGAATATGTTGAAAAAAACATTGGGGCAAATGTGAAGGATAAAATGGTTGCTTAGAACTTAGGCCATTTCTGCCCTACACTGTTATAGTGCTATTATTCCACTTTCAACATCCTATGGAATCCTGGGGTTTGCAGTTCAGGGAGGGGCCTTTAGAATTCTTAGCCAGAGAGCTCTTTGGCCTCAGTAAACTACAAACCCCAGAATTCCACAGAATGTTGAAAGTGGAATAATAGCACTATAACAATGTAGGTGGAAATGGCCTTACTGTCATAGGATAGCCTGACCTTTTTAAAACTTCAGTACTACCTTTTTTCTCCCCTCTCTGTAATTTGGTACCCTTTCTTCAGCTCCCACAGTAGCCCATCAGCAAGTACTGGATCACTATATAAATTCCATTTTTCTAGGCTTGTCTTCCTTCATTTTCTTTCATCTTTCACTTTGGATTGATTCTCAGCTGAAATCAGCTTCATCCCTTTTCCTACTGATCCCTTTCCCTGGTAGATTATAGTTTAATCCTGTGTAAAGACTTATTGCAGAGAAGGCCAAAACAAACATTTTTTAAAAAAATAAAATCCTTGATCATCCCCATGTCCAATTTACAGGCAATCAGATTCCTCCTTGGCTTGCTGAAAAAGGAAGGGAGAGGAGGGGGGAGGGGAAAAAGTAGCAGCATCTTGAAGACTAACTTATTTTTGTTTCCACATGAACTTTGGCAGATGTAAACCTATTTCTTTGGATGCAGTACAGTCACTCTGTACTATATTCAAAGCGGGTTTGTATCTACAAAAGCTTATGCTAAAATTAAAAACTAGTTAGTCTTAAGATGCTGCCAGGTTTCTTTATCTTTTCTCCCGTTCCCCTGCCTTCCTCCTTTTTCATGCTGTCAGATATGACATAGCAGTAAATTGCAGGTTTCATTTTTACTTGTTGTTTTTTGTTGCTAGATTGTATAAATTATTGAAAGGTATTAATGAATAACTAAAAAACTCTATTGTCTGGAGGTAATGATTTGCTGTATATATTGTACAAAAAGGGATTTTAAAAGCTTAGCATCATAGCAGACTGTGTTTTGTAAGCTAGTATTTCAGAGTTGTGATCTGAATCATTCACAGCTAGATCATCCCCGAGAGAACTGCTGTAAAACTTAGGTTGCCAGCATCCTGAAAGATGATAGATCCTGTGATCACACTTGTCAAATTTTGTGGCACACTCATTTCTTTAAAAGTGATCCATAGTTTTTCAGGAGTTACACAGCCAAAAGCTTTGCTATAAGCTATAAAAACAGGCTGATTTTCTTTTGAAATTCTTTAATGGGTTCCATTATCCAAAATGTTTGCAATAGGATCTCTAGTGCCTCTTCCTTTACGGAACTCAGCTTAAACATCTTTCTTGGGGACTGGAATATATATTGAGCATTTCCCGTTTGTGTGTCATTGCTGTGTTTTCCATATTTTGGGGCAGATTTTAGTTAGAATTTGAGTGGATTCTATCTCTATAGTTTGAAACAGGTCTGCTGATATGCAATCTGTTCCTGGTTATTAATTTCTCCCAAGTGTCTTGAGTGCAGGTTCTACTTCACTTTCTAAAATTGTGGGTTCATCTTCAAATGGTTCTTCCTTGAATGAATTGGCCATCCTTTCATCTCTTTTATATAGTTGTTCAGTTTATTGTTTCCATCATATTTTTTTATACCTCTTGTTAATCATGTAGTGTGTTCTTCTGTTGATCATATAGAATCCTCATTCTTGGTTTAAATTTTCCTTTGATTTCTCACATTTTATGGAGAAGCTTCTTATTACATCTTTTTGTTGGTTTGTTTTTCTCTGCATTGACTGTTACTGAAGTTCTCTTTGTCCTTGTGCAATGGTTACTAAACAGTTGCATTCAGGATTCTGATTCTCTTTCTACCACCTGTTACATTTGCTTCTTTTCTACCCTGCACTGTTTGAAGAGTTTTGTCTGTCATCCAGTGAGGTTTTTCTTTCCTTTTTGCTGCAGATAAATATCTGTTTGCGTTCTTCCTTCACAATGTCTTTGACTTCAGTACAGAGTTCTTCTGGCTCCCAGTCAGTTAGGCTTAATAGTGCAAATCTATTTTTTCCCCAATATCTTTAAATTCTAAAGGAATGTTCTTTAGGTTTTAAGTGTTCTTTAGCTTTATCCCAAATTTTGATTTTATCAGTTCATGATCAGTGCCACAACTGCTCCTGGACTTGTTTTTATAGAGAGAATGGAACCTCTGTCTATCTTCTTCTTCCAATTGTATAGCCTGTTTGATTTCTATATTGGCCATTGGGAGATATCTTTGTTTTTAGTTATTTCTGTGATTGCCTGAACAATGTGATTGCTGTGAACAAACTGTTGGCCTCATGAAATTCAAGCAGTTGCTCTCCTGCTTCTTTTCTCAATCCTAGGCCAAATTTTCCAACAATCTTTGGTTCTGCTCTTGTTTCCCGATTTACATTCCAGTTGCCTATGATTATCAACATATCCTGTTTGAGTGTATGATCAATTTCCCCTTGGACTCCAGTGTAGAATCTTTTAATTTCTCCTTCTTCTACTTCTCTAGGTGAGGCATAATCTTGGATTATGGTTATATTATCCTTATATTTTTAATGAAATCTTAGAATCTGGGCTAGCTAATGGCCTTAATGGGTACTCCATAGAATGCCTAGAATCTGAATTTAATCTGGCTAATCCAGTCACATAAGAGCCATAAAATATAAGCCTTGGATAATGTTCCCCCAAACTCTTGAAATCTTCACCAAACTCACCATTCTGCAGAGGAGAAAAGTCACTGAATAAATACCCTAGAAGTACCAGATCTTGTCTGATCTTGGAAGCTAGGCAAAGTCAGTCTTTGGTTAGTACTTGGATGGGAGACTGCTGAGGAAGGAACCGGCAAAACCACCTGAAATTTCTTAGAAAATCTTGTGATATTCATAGTTCATCATAAGTCCATATCTTGACAGGCAACTTAAAGAAGCACAGACAGACATGTGCACACACACGCGCACACGCACACACACAGAGGAGCAAATGAAAAAGAGAAGGGAGGGGAAAGAGGAATCTACAGCCCCCTTTAAGACTGATTTATATTTTAGCATGAGATTTTTGTGGATATCAACCCACAAAACTTCAGCCATTTGTTAAATCAGTTAGTCTTAAAGAGACTGCCAGATACCTTTCTTCTGCCTCTCAATTTTTCCTTCTGCTGAATCACATGTTATCAGGGCCACTTCTTTGAGGACAGATGGTTTCATTTTCCAAAAAAAAAAAGGGGGGGATGGCACTTACCATCACTCTACTCCCCCATCTCCACCCTTCTTTTTTGCCTTACTTATGGAAATTCCAAGGGGAAGGAGAGAGAGGGAAGATCATGTTACCTTGAGGCATGTTTTGAGCGTCTGCTGTTCAGTTCACTGTTCCTTGTGGCCAAGCCCTTCCCTTTTTTAGCACCTCAGTGAAGGTGAGGGGAGTGGAAAAAGCCACCACTATCCATTTATGTTTTTCACCTCTGGTGGAGCACAGTTCCTGCCCCTCTTTTGGTCCACCACTGATTTCTATTCACATCCAAACTTCCCTGTTCTCTCTGTTGTGAGCTAAAGTCCTTAAAGTTGGTGAGAATCAGTGTAGAGTTCCCCATGCAATAATAGATTGTCAGGACAGGAAAATATCCAAGTGTTGTGTATTGTCCTATCTCAGTCCCAGCAGCACAGCTGATAATTCAAATAAAACAAATGTTTAGCTCCCAGCTCATTACTTACTTTCATTCAGTAAGCACAAGATCAAAATAAAGTCCAACAGAGTTCAAAGGCAGCAAGTCCAAAGTCAGCCAGGGTAATCCAGGGTCAGGCACAAAGTCAGCAAGACATCCAGCAAATAGAGAGGTCAGATAAGCTCTGACAAATTCTGAAGAGGAGGGCAGCAGCTATATGGGTCAGCCACCTAATGCAGCTGTTGCCTGATTAATTGTTGCCAGTTATATATTCTCTGGTATTGACATAGGCTCTCTCTTTGTTTGCACTCAGCAACGGTAGGTACTGTTAAGTTATCTTCTGTATCTGAAGGGGCAGGATTCTCTGCTGGAGCTGGCACCACCCCCTGTTCTGTTTGTGGCACTGGAACGTCTTTCTGTGCAGCAGGTCTTGGCATGTCCTGTTTCAGCCTTTGAGTCAGAGTCCATACTATGGAAGCAGGGCATGACATGTGTCTGTCACCCAAGTCTGCCTTGCCTCCAAACGACACCTCCCAGTTTGACTCCACTTGCCTGAATGCATCCTTCCCCAGGGTCCTTTTTCCTTGCCTTCATGTGTTGTCTTGTCATTTCCCTAAATGATTATTTTATCTATTGCCATCTAAGATACCAGATATAAAGAGAAACTTCCCTTGTCTTGCTTTCAGAGAGCAGTTTTGTTTTTGTTTCCTACTTTTGTTTTCTATTTTTTTAAAAAGGTATCTTGCAGCTAAGTTTGCCAGGTTGCAATAAGATACAGGGCTCCTGTAGCTTTAGTGATTGTAAGGTTGTCTCTCGCATGAAAAGTAACACCAGCTGACATTCCCTCTTTTGCATAAGTATTAAAGATAATGGATCTCTGGCCTTTGTTTTACCTGGCAAGTGTAATATTTAAGCTCTGTAAACAATTAGGAAAACACACTGCTGGGAGGCAATAGCATGGTTCAGACATTAAGGTTGCTTTGCTTTGGTATGAATTCTTTTCTTATTGACAAAACCTTTTCCTGTTAACTAGGGAATGGCAGTATACAGCATTAGAGCAAGAGACTGCTGTTTCTATTTCTCTTCTCCAGCTTGTTACCTGTATTTATGACTGGTCAGTGATTCATGCATAATCTTTTCAAGAGACACCATCACAATCATAGGCAAAATGAAGTTATTGAAATTCCTAGCCATGGACAGTAATCAAATCTATGTGGATTGATGTTTTAGTTTAAAGGGATAGGAATAAGGATTTAAAATGCAGAGACAGGGTACAGATAACTAACATGGCCTGCACAAACTAAATAGAACCTTAGTTGTATTTTATAGAGGATCTGGAGAAGAGACATAAAAAGCTTGCACCTTTTTTAGCACTTTTTGAATGTCTGTGCTGTGCCATTTTATTTATCACAAATTAGTTTAAGTGTGGGAGATGTTTGCTTTTTCAGACAATTTTATGTTTATGTGTGTTGGAACAAGACTATAACAAAAACCTCTTTGTATAATTCAGTTAAATGGGATTTCCCTGATGAGATTATAAATTATGGAGCGTATAAATTATTATTGTCAATAAACATCAAAAACAATACATTTAACACATAACTAGTTGGCCCAGTCACCTTAACTGGGTAAAACAACCTTTTTTTTTTAAAAAAAAAGAGGCTTTTCTAGGTATGTTGTATCTGTTAAGAGTATTATTGAGAATTGCAGCTATGAGGCAATTTTTGTACTGAGAGGCATAGGTAGAACTTCAGTACATGCTAAACTGTAAGTGTTGTACATGATTGATTAATCTGTATCCCACTGATCCAGATTATATCTAGTCTCTTCTGGGGGAATGCTACATATATTTACTATTTGTTTGCTTCATATGGAAAAGAAATGTTAACAAACAAACCTTGCAGACAATCCATGATAATCTGTTCTGTAGTTCCTTGTCAAATTATAGATATTCACAATTTTCATTAAAAGCAGAGTGATAGCTGCTTGTGATAGCATGGCTATATCATATAATTTGTCATGAAAGCTTTTGCAGAAGGAAATAAATCTTCTCCATCAGACATATTGTTCCTCTGTATTTAGAGAAGACTGTTTTCCACAAGTAGGACCTGCAACAAGCAGTATCCTTGTCCATTCACCCAGCCCCTGCTCTAATTAGATGTTGTCATACTGAGAGTTTCAGGCTTCAGCCAACCTTGCCTTCCAAGCAGGTTATCCCGCTGATGTCCCTTAACACATATACTTACTATTCTGTCCCCCCCCCAGATGCTATTCTTTATTTCATGGCTATCTAGCATGCTCAGTCCTTATTGCACTGTTGTGTATGTGTTCATATGCTTGTGTGTGCTTTATCAATATTTTCAAAGGTTGTACTTTTACAAGCGTCAGTTCCACCTCCACCCCCACCCCCAGTAGTGTTCTTGCTTCTCAGCTGACTACTTTGGCTGTAACCTTGACAGCATTTACCACTCAAGTTCATTGCTAGGAGAAATGAAAGTAGATAGGATTTTGGTGTGTTTCTTTAAACCACGACCATGCTGCATTTTACATATGCGCTTCTGTTGGTCCTGTGTGCATACATACATATGTATATGTTAAAAATTTACTGGAAGGTTTTTATTCCTTCATTCTGAACTGTCTTTGGCCATTTCCGCATGAGGGAATTAAAACAGCGCAGTGCGTCCTCTCACGGAGGTCGTCTGCACCTTGGAGCGGACTCGGTCCAGACTACTTACCTCAGATCTGCACCTCAGTCCACTCCGAAACTCCCCCAACTGGTCCTCCAGCGCGCTTTTTAAAGAAAGGTAGAAAACCATTCTTTAATTTTTTGGAGCATGCCATTGCGTACCTGCTCCCTCGTGCAGATTCGCAGGCTTGCACCAATGCGAGCCTGCGATCTGCGGAAGGTGGGCTTTAGTCTTGGTGAGCTTCACGGTTGGTTGAGACCCATGAACAATTGGAAGCGGCCATTTTGGAAGCCGGAGCAGTGCGGATCTAAGACCTCGCACTGCTCCAATTCACCCTGGACAAGATGAGGAGCCCTGTGGAAGGGGTTAAGGGACAGTCCACGTTGGTCCATGCCCAGAAAGATCCCGTAAGTATTGGCACAGAGCGATTCCTTCACCTTGTGCGGAAATGGCCTTCATTCAGTTCTGATTCTCAGTCTGTGGTGCTATTCAGCCTTGTCAGATGTTTTTATTCTTGTAAGGAAAAACAGGTCATTGCTTTTATTTATTTTAAAATTAAATCTAGCATTTTTTAAAAATTGAAGGAACAGAAATTGAATTGTTTCTGTTGGAAAATGTGTGGAAGTAGTTTAATGGAAACAGCTATAAGCAGTTACCCTGGGTAATCTGAGATTCTTCTTTGGGATCCACAAAACAAAAGAAAAAACTCAAAATGGGAGATTCAGTGACATGCATATTTTTTACATTTCTTCCTCACTACTTTCCCACAGAATATTTAAGCATCAGGGGCCATTTCCGCACTAGACTGTTATAGTGCTATTATCCCACTTCCAACATCCTATGGAAACCTGCAGTTTGCAGTTTCAGGAGGGGCCTCAAAGGCGTGGAAGTGGCCTAAGTTGTAGTACTGTTTGTAATGTCAGTCAATACTGAATTTAAAAAATCTAGAAAATAGATGGTGTTATTAGAAAGCAGTCCAACTAATGTCAAAATTATGTTAAGTTTAATTAATTTTGCATATTTTAATTAATATATTGGGTTGTGGATTTAAAGAGAAGAAGGTGGATAAAGAGCCAAATTTTCTGGAACAAATTCTGTCTACGTTACAAATTCACCGGTATCTTCCACTGAAGTTAGAGGTAACAGATAATAATAATAATATAATAATAAAATTTATTTCTATCCCGCCTCTCCCAATGGATCGAGGCGGCATTACAAAAATATATAAAAACATTAAAACATTAAAATGCACCCCATCCTCCCCACCCTCCAACCCTTCCATCCCCCTAAAACATATCAGTTAATTAAAACAAATTAAAAACAAGATTAACACAAAAGACAATGATGAGAGGCGGTGGAACACTAATCTGGGAAGGCCTGTCGGAAGAGAACTGTCTTGACTGCTTTTTTAAAGCAGTCAAGACTGGTAATGTGCCGGGTCTCCTCCGGCAGGCCATTCCATAACTTGGGAGCGACAGAAGAAAAGGTCCTCTGGGTAACCGCAGCCAACCTAGTTCTGATTGGCTGCAGTAAATTCCTCCCAGAGGACCTTAGTGTGCGGGGCGGATTATATGGGAGAAGGCGATCCCGCAGGTAGGCTGGCCCCAAGCCATGAAGAGCTTTAAAGGTAAAAACCAACACCTTGTACTGTGCCCGGAAACTAATAGGCAGCCAGTGTAAAGACTTCAGAATAGGTGTTATATGGTCAGTTTTAGATCTTCCGGTGACCAACCTGGCTGCCATATTCTGAATTAATTGAAGTTTCCGGACTAAGCACATGGGTAGCCCTATGTAGAGCGCATTACAGAAGTCAAGCCATGAAGATGAGAGGTGTAGAAGGAGGATGACTAATTTGTGTATCTTTCATAGGATTTCTTTAATTTTTCTGAATTAATAATGTTAGTGTTACATTGAACATCTGTATAGCTAGAGCTGTGTGTGTGTGGGGGGGAGTTGTGTGTGTTTGACTGTGGAGTATAATTTAAGGCAGGTGACTCAAACTCTAAGCAGTTGATTACAGTACTTGTTTTATATGTGACAGTTATATTGGAGCACCACTCACAATTACTAGTATGTCAACCAGCCTAAGGAGTTAACTTGTTTTCTGGTATCAAGTTGTCAGGCCTTAAAGAGGTCAGTAGCAGGTCATGAGCTCATCCTTTGGAACTATTCTGTACTATTGGTGTGTTGTAGATGAATCTGCTGCTGCTGTGGACATCAAATTAAGTTTGTCAGTTTGTAAGAAACAGGATGTAAACAGTCAGCAATCCTCTAAAATATTTTGATGTTAATTTTTGTTGACCCTAAACAGGAAGAAACCCAGGGTAACAAGCTGTCCCTTCCATACTTGGACCAGAAGAAGGGGGGCATAATGATTGACACTGATTGTCTTCAATTTTGTGAGGGCTTCATTCCCCACTGATCTTATAGGACTAACCACATTATTTTAAATTGGCTGAGATAAAACAGCAAAAATAGCATCCTGCCACATGCTTGCCGCTTCCAAGACAACACTTAAAACCTCAACCCCCCCCCCCAAAATTATATATACTGCACTATTCATGACTTTCAATATACTGCTTTGAGTTCTGGGAATGATTCATTCTGAGCTAACTTCTTTATAAGCTACTGTTGCAGATTAAAAGGTGGGTGGCAAGATCAAGAAGGAAGGATATAATTTCACTTTTAAAAGAGAGACATAATAGAGTTAGAAGAACCATTTTAGTTAAAAGAATGCTGTGCAAGAACTAATTCCTGCGACCTGAACATTGTAAAATTTAGTATAAATGAGAGTTTTTAACAATTAGAGATGTGAGGTTCTAGAGAATTCTCCTCCAGATAGTTGAAAGGACATGTATCCCAGTGATCCACAGCTCTCCAACACTTGCAATAACCAGGTTTAGCAACAACCTTGCATGACAGAATTTCCCCTACCTCTTCTGTCCACCTCGTTCTGGATTGGGGATACTCAGAATTTAGAGGATGATCCAGAGCTCGATGCAAACAGGACAAGGCTTTGCACCCTCTGTTACCAAGAGTCACAAGCCAAAAAAGTATTCAGTAATCCGTAACTATAACTGAGCAGCCAAGTTCTGGATATAGAAGTAAGCTGTTTGTAATATAGACACACACAGTTTCTCTCTCTCTCCTCCCTCTCTCTTTCTCTCTCTCTCACACACACAGAGAAAATTGGAGGTGTGTTTATTTAAAAAAACTAAAGTAAACTATGTATGAGAAAACAGAGGACCATGCAGGGATTTATACAGTAGACAAAATTAGAATATTCTTGCCCTAATATACACCAAAACCACAAGCACAGACTTCATTATAAAGCAAGGCTATGCAATCATAGTATCAGCACAGAGAAGATAGAAAAAAAAAAAGAGACTGTATTCAGTTTAATGGAAAAACCTGACCAGAACTCAGACAAATCTAATCAGACTGTAAAGGTATGAATGCTCTAGAACAGTGGAATCCAAATGAGTTCTCACCAGAACTCAAATGAGATCATTTTCTTGTGGTTGAAAAAGGCTTTGAGCATCCTTGATCCCTGGTCACTTTTCAGAGGTTTAGATGTGTACAGGCTGGTAAAAAATGGAAACTGCAGGAAGATATAGAAGTAAGACATAAAACAGTATTGCTGAATAAATGGCTGAGAGCTAGATTAAGCTGGTGGAGAATACTGTGCGTCTAATTGTCCCCTTCCTCCAAT
Organism: Ctenosaura bakeri; assembly: GCA_948474755.1. Lineage (NCBI taxonomy): Eukaryota > Metazoa > Chordata > Lepidosauria > Squamata > Iguanidae > Ctenosaura > Ctenosaura bakeri. The sequence goes on along the minus strand of CAOLHI010003163.1, from coordinate 179,062 downwards.
TTAGAGAGCTTTCCTGTGGAAGGACTGGGTTCATTGGAGAAATTTCTTTCTGCTCATAGAAGGGAAACTTTCAGTCCATTTTGATGTATAGATATATTCTGATTGCTAAAGTCAATAAGAATTCCTCTCCTCCAACACACAATTTGCTTCCTGTCTCTGAAGATTGCCACTACTACTGTGATTGTGCTGGGTGACACAGAACTGTGTTGAATAGTGAGTGACTGGATGACCCTAAGGTTTGTATTAGCTGTAATATTTTGAAATCAGTCTGAACTTTAGCTGTTTTTTTTGTTTTTTTTTTAATTGTCTATACACCACTTTGTCATGACTTGGGTTGCTTGCTTGTGCAACCTGGAACTATTTGCTTTGCAGCTCCCTTTTTGCAGTACACTTTCTTTCTCTTTGTAGTATTTATATAGATGAAGCCTGAATTCATATACACATGGTGACCATGTGGAAATTGTCTAGGTAGGTGGTTCCTGTATCTAAACATGTGCAGCAAAATAGTGATTTGCCTCTTCACTCTCTAATTTGAAGGAGATCATAATTCTTATTATGAGAAGCTGTTGTTAGAAAATTTTTGCATGTCACTGTTTAGAACACAGAAATTTTACTTTTTTGGACTGTCTCTGCCAGATAACCCCAGTCAGAATGGTCACTGACCATACTATTTAAAACATTCCAAGTATTTCCATATTAAAGAGTGCAGTGAACATAAAATTTTTAAAAGAGAAGAAAAGGGGAAAAAACCCCACAGATACTAGAATTGTTACTATTCCAGGTCACTTCTCCAAAAGTCCCACAACCAATCACTATACAGGCTGTCAGATATCTGAGAGTTGTAATCAAAGAAAGTAACTTGTCCAGTCTCAGGGGGTAGAAAATTTAGCATTGGCAAAAAACATGTTAGAGAAAACAGTAAAAAGTATTTGAAGAATAAGAAGACATCAAAGACAATGGATCACAGTTTATTTTCTGAAAAGTGGAGTAGCAGATGAATGCATTGTAATATGAAGAATGTGATGGTTTATTCATACAAAATATGTAACATATATCTCAGAATTTACAAGTCTTCACTAGGTTTTACAGTTTGTTGAAAATGGCACCCAAACAGAGAATGGAAAAGGGTAATGCTCTGGCTAAACTTGTAAATATCTGTGGATTGAGTATGTTGGTATTTGACAAGATACGTATAAGGGAGAAAAAGGATTCAACTGGAAAATTCTTGATATACAGAAGCGGGGGAGGGGGGACAGAAGAACTATAATAATGATGTACATATTTGTGTTTATATATGATTTTATGTATTTTGAAAATAATAAAAAATTCTTTAAAAAAAAGAAAAGAAAATGGCACCCAAAGGCCTACCACTTGGCTGATCACGTCTTGGCATACTATTATGTTCATTTCAGTGGTTTTGTTGTTTAATTTGGTTTTGTTGTTTACTTTGTTTTATTAAGGTTTGGTAGCATTTTTTTAATAGGAAAGGCAAGAGAAAACGTAATCAATGATTAATCATTTGCCCACATACACAACCCCTTTGTCTCTTTGCTGTAGAATTGACAAGCAAACAAGGAAGCCTTTAATTAACCGATGACTGATAGCCTCCATCAGGCAGGCAGAGTGTAGTGCTCCACCTGCACAGTTCCATGTCATTGGCCGGCCCCTCCTGAAACTGCAAACCCCAGGAATCCATAGGATGTTGAAAGTGGAATGATCACACTATAACACTGTACTGCGGAAATGGCCACCCTCTTACACTGGCACCTTTGCTGCTGCTTGCCAGTGGGGTATGGAGCAAGTGGGGCAGGCAATTCAGATGAGGAAGAGATATCTAGTCTTGACTTAAGAAAGAAAGAAAGAAAGAAAGAAAGAAAGAAAGAAAGAAAGAAAGAGTTATGACAATAGATGGAGCTCATTCTCCTTCCTCTTCCCTTTAGAGCCCAGACAACTACAATTTAATTGTATGATTGCTGTCTACTCCCTCCTTTCCCCACCAATAAGTAGTGATAGCAGCATCCTTTCCCATGGCTTGCAGATTAATGAGGCAGTTTTGGATGTTGGGGCCCATGTCTCATTCTGAGCCTTGTTCAGAATGAGACATGTGCACATGAGCCATACTTTTGCATACGTCACTAACAGGATCCAGCCAGGGTTTACCATTTCTTCTTAATCAGGGTATTGTATTTGCCACCTTGAAACAAGCCACGATATTAAAGCACAGTTTGAAAGGCAATGCATATAACCATAATGAGTATCCATAGGATTCAGGTTTGAGCCTAGTTATCCCAGTAGGTGCAAATTATAATTCATTTCATGGATTGTTAAGTTAATATATAATATAGTCATCCCTCCACTTTTGCAGGGGAAAGGAGCACAGAATCATTATGAAAGTAGAAAAACAATGAATATCTTGAGCCTCCCAAACCGTATTTAACATACACAAAAAAAGTTCCTGTACAGGCTGTGTGGCTGGGCCTGGTTGCACATGTATTCCCTTGCTTGCTCACTTGGGTGGGTAGAAAGGCAGAAGAGAATGGGAGTGGGGAGTGGAAGTAGAGAGAAAGGGAACACTTGTCCCATCCTTCCCCTCCGACCTGCTTGAGTGATCAAACGGACACGTACTCCCTTCTCTTGTCCCATCCCCTTCCCCCAGACCAGTGTGAGTGAGCAGAAGTGTGTGCTTTTCCTCTTCCCATCCCATCCCCTTCCCCCCACACACATGTGAGCAAACATGTGCACCCTCCCTACTGTCCCATCTCCTTCCTCCAACAATTGAGTAAGTGATTGAATGTGCAGGCCCTTTCCCCCTCCCAGTCACACATCTTCTCTCCCTCCTCCTTTCCCATCCTCTTCCCCCCCCCATTTATGTGAGTGAGTGAGGAAACATGCACGTGACTGGGCCCAGCCACTCCACCAGTTTGATGTCCTCCCAGTGACACAATCCATGAATGATCAGATCTGTGAATCCTTAACCCACAAATGTGGAGGGCCAACTATTTAAAACTGCCTGTACGTGACATTTATGCAGCAAATAAGCAAGCTGTTTCTGTGTACAGACTAAAAATGTAATGGCATGCTTCCATCTTGATAGGAAATCAGGAGACATATTTAAAACTTTTTGCTAGAGTTCAGAGTGAGGCCCTGAATAGCTTTAAGTAGTTTACTAATGTTGAAATATAAGACAGACTCAAGAAAGGAATGATGAAAATGCAATTGCTTGTCTGGTTTTGTGCCATGTTTTTGAGACAGTAAAGGCCATGGCTTTTGTTTCAGTTGCTGGCTGTTTTAGGGTTTGGATGTCTATGTTCACTAGAAGGGGGATTATTGGTGGTTGTTGTAAGGAGAAGAATGAGTTTCCTAAAAATAAATCTTAGTTTGAAAAGAGTCTAACATAGCACTTGTAGGAAGAGCTTTGAACTGAGGGAATGTTGCAGTTGATTAGTAGAAATACTATAACTTTTTTTTTTTTTTGTATTCAGATCTAAAGAAAAGTGCTTAGAATGTGTGAACTCTTCTTGATCTATCAAACATAATTATATTGCTTTTTCAAAAATTAGCATTGGCTATTGATTTATAAGTTTAACAGTGGTTCAATCAATAACATCTTGTTAATTTTGTATTAAGATGGAAAATGAATTGTAAATGTGGTATTTTCAGTCTTGATGAAGCATGTAATGCCAGCTTAGATGTAACTTTTTAAAAATACAAGACTGTTTTCTCTGTAAGTTTTTAAGAGTATATTTATGTTAATTAATGCTGTATTTTCATCTTACCCCCTAATAAAACACAACTATGCCTCTGGAAAAGTATAATGGTGATATAATTAGAATTTTCTTCTAGTAAAAACATTGTAATAGACATCCTGCCATGCTTATGCTGTTTTAATTGGATGTTTAGCTCTAGGGATGTTCATAATTTATCATAAAATTTTAATGTTAATAAAATCAGCTGGGAGGAAGCTGTACTTAATCTCCTTGATTACACCATAAGGGCTATTTTTTTTTTAATGTGCTAACAATGAAGGAAAGGGGAGGTAGAATGATGAAGAGATCATGCTGTTTAGTTTCTCAGTTGAGGAATGGCTGTTTCTCTTGTCCAAATGAAAGAAAATTAAAAGTGAATGTAAAAAAAGTTTGTCTTCAGTGTACTGGGATGATTTCCTAATGTCAGATACCCCAATCAAAGTTGGGTTACATTGACACTGCTCTTTTTGCATAGTTACAGTCTCACTACTGTTTCCTTGTTGTTAAGGAGAGTTTCTATACATTTTAGGATACAGTTACAAATTGTGTTTTGCACATATTCGTTGTATTTGCCTGAGTGAGAAAAGCAGAATGGTTAATTTCATTAAGTGACTTTCACTGATACTGGTTTAGATGCAGCTGGAGTGACAGATGCAACTATTTCAAATGGAGGGCAAACCTTTCTTTCTATGTCTGACTTCAAAGGGAAAATATTGTATGTGTTGTCTGTAATTTCTATAATGTAATTATTATTATACTATAGGATTATATGATACTTGTAGCTTGAGATGTAAGGCAAGTTCCTTTATGCTGCTGGATGTATAAGTTGCTTAGGATAGGTCCCTGGGGCCTGCTTTGTATACCTCTTTGTGTGTGGGTGTATGTATAGGCACTTTCAAGCAGGCTGGACCTATTTCAATTAGAAGAAGTTGGTGGCTGTGTCAGAGCTGAGGTCCTTTGGCCTGTATTAGCTGTCGATGTTACAATGGGACATGCAGTATTTTGCTGGACTCTGGAAGCCCCAAAAACCTATTACAGATTCCCATTTGCCTGCTTGTTCTTTCTTCCTCTTATATGGAAGTCACTTGTGTGGCTTGTCACTGAAAGTCCTTCCAAATGACGTATACAAAAAATGAAATTATATTGTGAAAAAGTAACCACTTCTTCTTCCTGACTCCCTGACTTTAGAATATCTTAAGCTCTGCCACTCAGTGCTAGCAGAGCATAAAATCAAGTGGTGGGTCTCATCCTTTTTCTCAGCTAATGAATGGAAAAGTTGTACTGTTGGGGAAGTAACAGGAAGGAAAACCTTGTCCAGATATTGGGGAAGGGAAAGAAAAAGAGGAATATATGACAACCAGGAGTCAAGAGGAGATTGTGATTTCTGTATTTGAAAACAAGAATGGCAGAAGCTTAATTTGTGATGACTGTTCAAGTTGCCTAGTAGGTTATTGTGATAGCATTTCATCTTAGGAAGAGCACATAATAATTGCAAATACATATTGCAGAATATCACTCTCAACTGTCAATGGTTTCCCCTCTGATCTTAACAGGATATTTATCTGCCACAGTAGAATGTGAAAAATCTGCGGAAACAGAGATTGTTCTTCATATAGATTAATTGCAAAAGTCCATGCAAACCAAACAGTCTTCTCAGATCTGTTATTAAAATATGTATGTATGTATGTATTTTATATGTTCTGTATTTTCTTTCAGTGGGCCTTCCTGACTCTGTTATAAAAGGGAAAAAAATAACTAAATAAAATTGTCATCATAATAGAACAGCATATGATAAAATATGTGAACATTCACTAAATGTTGTGAAGTGCTGGACAAAAAAAACATGGGTCTTTGCCTGCCAGGCCAGGCATAGAAGACATAGCATACTAGACACTTTGCAGTCCTCCCTCCACATTCACAGGTTTGACCTTCACAAATTAAATTATTCACAAGTGCACCTGCCTTTCCCCTCCTTCCATGTTCCTCTCATTCCCATGGGTGGAGAACTCGTGCTGAAGCAAATTGGAAAGGAATGGAGGGGGGAAGTCTCCCACAAGCCTTCCTTTCCCCTTCTGGAGCTCCTTCCTTTCCATGCCAAAAAAAAAAAAAAAAAAGGAATGGGGTAGGGGAAGGCTCACATAAGCCTTCCTTTTCCCCTCCAGAGCTCCCTCCTTCCCATGTTAAATGAAAGGGAATGAAAGGTGGGGGAAAGCTCGTATGAGCATTCCTTTCCCCCTCATGAGCTCCCACCTTCCCCTTCCCATGCAAAACGGAAGGGAATGGGAGTGAGGGAAGGCTGATGTGAGCCTTCCTTTCCCCCTCTGGAGCTCCTCTTCCCATTCCTATGCATTTTGCTTCAGTTCAGAAAACTTGTGCCAAGGTAAAACAGAAGGGAATGGGGAAGAAGGAACACTCCTGTGAGTTCTCAGTGCCACGGCAAAATGCATAGGAATGGAAGAGGGAGCTCCAAAGGGACAGTTCATGTGAGCCTTCCCACACCCACACCCACACCTCCGTTCTCGTTTTGTTTTCAATAGGAATGGGAATGGGAGCTCTGGAATGAAATGGGGAGCGGGGGAAGTTATTTGTGGTTATTTCCACTTTTGTGAGGAGTCTGCACCCTGAACCCTTGTGAAAGTGGAGGGGCCACTGTATTGTTAATTGCTGTCAAGTGGCTTTGACTTATAGTGACTTTATAAATAAGAGACCTCAAGGAAACACTATTACTAAAGAGGCCTGCCCAGGTCTTGCAAACTCAGGGCTGTAGCTTCCCTGGTGAAGTCTGTCTCCCTGAAATGCAATCTCATTCTTTTCCTACTACCTTCAATTTTACCAAGCTTTATCAATTTTTTCCCAAATGAGTAATGTTTTCTCAATGCTGTATCCAAAGTACCATAGGCTAAGCTTAATCATTTTTACTTGGAAAGGAAAGTTCAATCTTGATTTATTCTCAGACACATTTTTTTTTTGGCAGTCTGTGTAAACTATACATTTGCTGGGGTTAGGGGCATAGGACCCTCGCAAAAGTGAAAAAGATCGCAAATATCAAAAATGTGTATGTATGTATGTGTCTGTGTCTGTGGGAAAGGGGCTGAGGCATGGTAGGGAGAGTGAGCACCTAGAGTCCAAACCAGATCAGAGAAAGGAGAGGGAAGGTAGGTGGGTCAGCACAGCAGCCCCGTACTTCCTTCTCTTTCGTCTATCCTTCCTTTGCTGTGTATAAGGGCATTGGGAGAAGGTTTGTGGTGCTGAGAAATGGGGAAATGGGGCTGTGGAACATCCTTAGCTGGCCAGGCAGTGGCTGGCAGAGGAGGAGGAGGAGGACCAGAGGCAGGTTTTTAAAGGGTGTGTGGCCTGATTAGAGTCTCTGAGAGGGAAGAAAAGGGAAGAAGAGCCTCCCAGAAAAGAAGCACCTTGAAGTGGTGGGGCAAGGGTTGGAAGAACTTGCAAATAATCAAATCATGAAAGTCAAATCCACAAGTGTGGAGGGCCTACTGTATTTCAGCATCTTTGAGTATTCCTTGCCTAAGAAAACCCTATGAAATTCATGGGGTTGCCATAAGTTGACAATTGATTTGAAGGCACATATAAACACATAACTACTGAATAAGATGCCAGCTATCATACACATATGCAGTATCCTTAGAACTCTTCTTCAACACCCCATTTCAGTTGGAACCTTAACCTGAGTTATAAACTATCCCTACTCTTTAGGACCTTATCTAGTTTCTTTATAGCTATCCTTCCAAGTTCTACTCATTTTCTGATTTCTTGATGCAGTCTCCATTTTTATACATGACTGAGCCAAGGTATCATGGTATCTTCATCATCTACTTTAAAATTATGTAAATCATCTGTGATTATTTTTGTTTGCTCAGTGTTCAACTCTAACTTTTATAGTTTCATTCTTGACTTTCCTGACTGGTCATTTCAAGTTGTTGCTATTTTCTGCTAGGAGCGTGCTATCATCTGCATATCTTAAATTGTTGATGTACCCTTCCCCAGTTTTTACCCTTCATTCCTCAAAGTCTAATCCTCCTTTTTCTGTGATATGTTCGGCATATAAATGAAAAAGATAAATTGATAAAATAAAGCCTTGTCTGGTCCCTTTGGCAATTTGAAACCATTCTTTCCGCCATATTCAATCCTGACAGTGACCTCTTGTTCTTTGTATAAGTACTGCATAAGGACAATTAAATGTTGTGGCACCTCCACGTTTTTGGGTGATCCATGTTTTTTTATGATCTACACCAGGGAGCATAGTCCTTGGTTCCCACTTTTCTATCCCCTGAAGTCCTCCACATGACATCACATCCTGTCACAATTTTAAGAGCAATTTCAGAGGAAAACACAGATATTTTGGGCTTCCTGTGTGGTGGGTTGGCTTCAAGGGGGCCGTGGGAAAAGAATTAGCCCTGGCTCACACAGATTTGCCCACCTTGATCTACACAATAAACAGAGTTGGTATAGTTCATAAAGCACAAGCTGATTTCCTTATTTAGATGTTTGTTGTGCTCAATTTACCAGTGTATGTTTGCAGTAGCAACAATAGTCACTTTGTGTGTTTATCTGTGTGTGCGTGTATGTATATCACCTGTGGACTTATGGTAACCCCATGAATTTCATAGTTTTCTTTAGTGAAGGAATACTCAGAGGTGGTTTGCTGGTTTCTCCCTCTGGAATATAGCCTACAGTACCTGGTATTCCTTGGTTGGTCTCTCATCCAACTACTAAGAGAAGTAAATTCCATACATAGAGTACAATAGCTGAGAGGTTCCTTTGCACAGTCAACAGCTTATCACCCGGATGTCAGAGGAACCAAGAAAATAGCCTCAAAAGATTATCTTAATGAATAAGTATATTAGTCTGGGAGAAGTTCTCTCCAGAGTCTGGGCCCTAAGCCATCTGGGACTTTTAATGGTAAGCACCAAAACTTTGGGTCTTTCTGCACTACACTGTTACAGTGCTATTATTCCACTTCCAACATCCCATGGAATCCTGGGATTTGCAGTTTAGGGAGAGGCATTTGGAATTCTCGGCCAGAAAGCTCTTTGGCCTCAGTAAACTACAAACCTCAGAATTCCACAGGATGTTGAAAGTGGAATAATAGCACTGTAACAGTGTAGTGCAGAAATGGCCTAAGAGTTGTCCCAAGCTGAAAGTTGACAATTAAGGGATAAGCCAACCCCGCCCAGAAATGATTGCATAGCACCCTGAAAACGGGTTCCTTCAGCATCTTTTTGGGATTGAACATCAATTTGTTGGCACTCATCCAATATTTTATATAATCTTTAAAAGTAACTAAAATATTTTAGTAGTACTATGTTCACTAATTTAACTACTCTCTAGAGAAGCCAATTTATTGCTAGAGTAGTAACTGTTTACATAGCTTGCTATACAACCTTTATTGTACTTTCCATATAATTGACACATTCCAATGGGAATTACTTATCTAGGTTGTTCTATGACAGTGCAAGCTGGAAGTTTTTGAATTTTTTTGTTTTTATATCTCATCTAGATTAAAAAGGCCTCTCAGCTGATGAACAGTAATGAAAAGCTAGACTATGCCTACTGAGAAATCAAACCCTAGATGAATATTTTTGTCCTTGAAAAAAGTTGATTAAAAAGATGGAAAGCTTTTTTGTAGTAAGTCCCATTCAGTTTCCTTTGGCCTCCAGTGATTTTCAAAACAATACTACTTTAGTATTTCCACTGTTTTTATTGCCAATCTCCTGTGCCTTGATGGACGATTTTAAGTTTCTGAAAGCTGATGTTTACTTTTATATCCATTGGCTTATATAAGTTAGTGGTGATGGTGTTAGAATCTCAAAAAGAAACAGAAGAAGCAAAGTATGAAACGAGAAGCTGTTCTTCTGGAAACCATAACTGTCCTGCTCTCACTGTTTTTTTTTTAATTAAACCTGAACACTGATGGCTTCTCATAACTTTCTAAAAGAAGTAGTTCTTAGTTACAAAGTAAGACATTGTTGTCTTCTTTGGCCATTTCCACACTAGACTGTTATAGCGCTTTGATTCCACTTTCAACATCCTTCCAAAACTGCAAACCCCAGGATTCCATAGGATGTTGAAAGTGGAATCATAGCACTAAAACAGTCTAGTGCAGAAATGGCCTTTGTCTCTTCCTCCTCTTTCTTCAATCTTTGGAAGAATGGGCATTTTAATTCCCTGAAAGGGAGAAGGATTTTCTGCATGTTTTCAGGGCATCTAGAAAGAGGAAGAAACTAATTAGTGTACTCTAGACACTTTTCAACTTTTCTTGTTTATCTTCTAAGTTGCATTATGTATCTAATTTGTAGTTATAAAATGTACCACAGCTACTCTATATCAAACTTTGCCATAGTAGATCCAAACATTTTGCCCCACTGTTTTCTAACACAAGTTTGCCACTTGGCTTGGAATTTATTTATTTATTTATTTTTGACAGTCTATTTTAAAGTCTTTTATTCAGAATAATTTTGCATCAGTAGCCTGATATACATTAAAATTGTGTAATGGGGTACAACCCCTGCTTAGACTAAGGGTTGCTGGTGCCTGGCAGCTGGGGCTGATGGGAGTTGCAGTCCACTAGCATATGGAATGCTTCACGTTATAGAAGGATGTCTTAGGAACTATGATAAGGTGACATGTCCTGGTTGTCTTTTCCAGTGACTTTTCTGTGTTTTCCAATCATATGGCCTCAGAAAAAAATCTTAGTGATCCTAAAAAGAATTTTGCTTCTAAGGGGGCAAAATATAGAAGAGAATACTTGTTTTCTCACAAAATTAATGTAACTGCATTAAAGTCTTCTCTTTATATGTAAGTTCTGAGAAGTAAATACACAAGTGGATAGTATGAATCCAGAAATATAATACTGTGCACCCAGAATATAAGCCACTAACTACAGGAGCCAATAGTAGAGTATATTTTGTGTATTTTTTTTGGAGTTGCTAACCACAGTAGCAAAAGTAGTGGGGAAGCTATGCTCACTTGGGGGTGTTGGCCATCATTTAACATACTTATAAGCACATATTTGATATGAAGATTTGACATTACAGTAGTATTGGTTCTATTTTTGGGGGGGGAAATGCACCACTAAGGAATTGTGGGGAAAAGATTTAATAAATGTTGTATTATACCATGGCTGACCTTTTTAAAAATGATTCAATAACTAGTGTCGAAAGTCTGTGGAGTGTGATCATAGATGATATAGGAATCCTTTTCCATTTACAAGGGAATCCAGTACAACAGGGCTGGGGCACTTGTGGTCCTACAGATGTTTTTCGACTGCAGTTCCCATCTTCCAGAGCCAGCATAACCTATGGCAAGAGATGATGGAGTCCAAAAATATCTATAGGGCCACACATTCCCCTTCCTTGCTATAAAGGTCCAAAAAGTGTTATGCTTTCTGTAATAATACTGTGAGTCAGTCCCAATTATGGGTAATCATGTAAATTAGTGCATATTACTAAAATGAAATGTATGATTTAAAGTAAGAGTCACTACAGGTCAAAAACAGAAAGCCTTTGTATCATGTAGGAGTGCTTTACAACATTGGTTTTGATTATTTTCCTTTTTCAACATAAATCGATTGGTTTCAACATAAGATTTGTAGTAACTCAATATTGCCTAAGAGACTCTGCATTATTGTGAGGTTTGTATTTTGACAGTATTTCTAATGTTTAAAAAAGGAGAAGTAAGACTTACAAACCTCTGTTGTAGTGGGACTCTCTGTTTGTTCATATAATCGTAAATGCCCATTTTCTCAAAATGCTTGGAAAGAAATAAGCATTTTCCCTGTCATGTTTTAATTCTTGTTTAATTCTTGTTTAATTCTACCATGGAGGCTTTCTGGGGCTGAGAGTGTGTGATATGCCCAAGGTCATCCAGTGGGTTTCAATGGCTGAGAAGGGAATCAAACCCTTGTCTTCAGAATCATAGTCCAATGCTCAAACCACATGATTTAATGGCAGTGTAAAAGGCAAAGATTATAATCAAAATTAAGAGAAAATGGCTCCCGTTTCCTCTTTTTTTCTTTTGTCTCTTTTTCCCTCTATATTAAGGCTTAGATGCTGATACTACGAACTCAAAATGAAACTACCTGTACACAGGTGAGAGATACTGGGATAGGGAAGTTCAGAGGTTTGTGGTGTTCAGAATTGTGTGCGTGTGTGTGTGTAAAACCAAGTGGGTAAAAAGATGCCCCAAAGAAGTAGTACTGGGCAGTCTCTTATCTGAAAAAAACTTTGAAGAGTTCCCCTTCCTTCCTCTTTGCAAGCAATATGTATTATAGGAAATGAAATCCTGCTCTATTGATTTGGGTAGCGTTTTGTCTGGCATATATAGATGGAGTAAAACTCAAAGTAGTAGTACTCAAACATGCCAACATCCCTGCTGAAATGACTACAAGAAGAATCTAGATGGATGCATGACTTCCCTCTTTTGGTGTTACTTACACTTACATCTGTGACTACTGTTATGGTTTGTCAGGATTTATTATCTCGGGCTGGAATACCAGTGTGCCCCATAAATCAGGTTTTTGCAATGCCTGTCTCCACAAAGTAATTGCAAAAACTCTCAGCTGTATTTGAAAGTAATGTATTGTATTTGAAAGTAATGCTTGCAAAAATGTGACCAATTCTGAGCCAAAAAAAGGATGTTTATCCTTCTGTACTTACTTTATAATGCTTATGTGTTTTTCAGTTATTGGTAAAAAAAAATTGGTGTGTTGGAAATAACAACTCACAAGTATTTATTATGTGATTTTCACTACAACTGACAACTTTGATCATGATGTCTTTCTGCCAATTTAGTCTTGATGATTTTTAAATTATTTAAATTATTTGTTCCAGTTTTTGACTTGGTATTCCTTATAAAAAGATTAGATTACTAACATTTTGTGCCAGCTTCTAGTTGAAATTCACTGGTAGATAGTTTTAACAAGCTGTCATTTAGAAAATATCCCTCAGGATTGTTCAGAAATGAAAATTCTCAAATAGAGATGCGGGTTTTGCTGAATGTTTGGCTTGTGTCTGGTAATCTTGTACAAAATCTACATGACCTAATGTGACTAGGGTTCTTTCTTTTGTTTTTTCAATATTAAGTCTTTTGTGTTCCAACAATGAATACATTTGTACCATCATTTTTGCCTGTAAATCTAATGCCCTGTGAAAGTGGCATAAAGTGAAACTTTGTGTTGATACACTTGTGCTCCAGTATATCTGATTCCAAGCCTACTCGTGTAGCAGTATAACTTATTCTAAGCACATACTCTATAGTGTAGTGGAGTTGGATCAAGCTGTAGTCAGTTCAGGTTCTATGGGTCTTAGCTAAATCTGTAACTTAGTGGTGGAGCATACATGTTTCATGTGGAAGATCCCAGGATCATTTCCAAAATTCTAAAATTCTACTGTCAGTCAGCACCCATACTGACCTGGAAGGACCATAGAAAATATAATAAAAATGTGTTCAACATATTGCTTTAAGAAATGACTAGCTGGCTACTGAGACTTTTAGTAGAATCCTCTCACCATCTTCTTGCCTTACCCTTCTTCCCTATTATTTTACCCTGTGGTCTATCTCTGTTTTCTAGCCAATGTTACATGAGCAATAGAGATGGAAGATAAATTGTTGGGGGGAGCAAAATTATGTTTGATCTACTGAAGAAATATAAAATTATATTATAATTATATGATTTAGCCAGTATTTACTTGATTTGTCATCACTTGGACCCATCTAATAGTATTTATTTTGTTTCCTAGATGCAACAGTTGTTCCATGAAAACTATGAACACAACAGGAAGGGTTACATACAAGATCTTCACAACAGCAAAATTCACAATGCAATTACACTTCATCCAAATAAAAGGCCAGCCTATCAGTATAGGCTCCACAATTACATATTGACTCGTAAAATTTCACAATTGCGTTACCGTACCATCCAGCTTCATAGGGAAAGTGCCCTCATGAGCAAGCTCAGTAGTGATGAAATGAGCAAAGACGATCAACTTCTGGGAATGATGCCATCTTTCAATCGCTTCCAGCCACGCGACAGGAATGAAGTCATTGAATGGGACTTCCTAACTGAAAAGCTGCTTTATTCTGTGACTGAGAATCAACCACCTAGGCAGAGCATTAATAGTATCATGCGGGCAGCACTCGACGACACTATAATGCAGGTAATGGAAATGATCAATGAGAACTCTAAATCTAGAGGAAGGCTTATTGACTTCAATGAAATACAATATGGATACCGCAGGGTTGACCCTCTGCATGGTGTGGAATACATTCTGGATCTGCTCCTTTTATATAAAAGGCATAAAGGAAGAAAAGTTACTGTCCCAGTTCGACGGCATGCGTACCTTCAGCAGTTATTTAGTAAACCATTTTTTAGAGAGGAGGAAGAACTGGATGTGAGAAGCCTTGTAGAAAATGTGAATGGTGACATGCAGTCTTTCTCCTTTCTTTCTAATTCCCTGAAGATTTTTTCATCATTCCAAGGCACCAAAGATATAGGGGGAAGCAGTGACAAGAAGATTCACATTCTCGTCCCTCTCACGGGAAGATATGATATTTTCCTAAGATTTATGGAGAACTTTGAAAAGACTTGCCTTATCTCTCGGCAGAATGTAAAGCTGGCAGTTATCCTCTTTAACTCTGACTCTGGTCAGGATTCTAGTAAACACACCGAGTTGATCAGTGAATATCACAATAAGTATCCTATGGCAGACATAACCATCATTCCTATGACAGGAGCCTTTTCTAGAGGTTTGGGTCTTGAAACAGCTTCCTCTCAGTTTGACAATGACACTTTGCTTCTATTCTGTGATGTTGACTTAATATTTACCCCTGATTTTCTCCAGCGATGTAGAGCCAACACCATTCAAGGGCAACAAGTTTATTATCCTATTATTTTTAGTCAGTATGACCCCAAAGTTACATACGGGGGCAACCCCCCAGCAGACAGTAACTTTGTTTTCACCAAGAAAACTGGATTTTGGAGAGACTATGGGTTTGGGATCACTTGTATTTACAAAAGTGACCTTGTGAGTGCTGGTGGATTTGATACCTCAATACAAGGCTGGGGGCTTGAAGATGTAGACCTCTTTACTAAAGTAATAACTTCTGGACTAAAGGCATTTAGAAGCCAAGAAGTGGGTGTTGTGCATATTTTTCATCCAGTTCATTGTGATCCTAGCCTAGATCCTAAACAATACAAGATGTGTTTGGGATCCAAAGCAAGTACATTTGCCTCTGCCACGCAACTAGCTGAAATTTGGCTAGAAAAACATTTAGGAGTCAGGTACAATCGAACTTCCTCCTGACATTCTAACTTACTCTGCCTTCCTAAGGGAGGTTACCTCATTACTGCTTTTTTTTGTTGCATTCTTAAACTCCCCGTTGTCTTCCAAAGGATGTGTCTTTGACCTCAAATGAATAGAGTCTGCTGTCAGGAACATTACAGATTCCTACTGAATTGATAGGTGTGGTGTTTTTCTGTTCTCTTTGATCCATAAACTGAGTGAAACCATGGCAATCAAACAGTCCCACAGAGCACATCCATCACGAGGACCACATCAGAAGAATGTTCTCTTCAGACTTCAGGATGCAATATCAATCTTGATTGTGTTTGTCAAACTTAATGCGATACAAATATTTTCTGGTGAAGGTACCACAAAAGTGCTTTATGCTTCCTCTGGGAAAGAGACTCTGGCAACCTTGAGTTTTTATAATTTATGTGAGGACTAAAATAAAACAGTATTATTCTTCATCTTTACAGTTTTTACAGATAGCTGACTATATATGTCTATTTTTTAGAAACAAAGAGGAAAATACATACAGACTGAGGATTTTCTTCTGAAGTGCAATGGTACTGGCTACCAAGAACCTTAAATGTTGTATTAAAATGACCTCCTCATTAACTGTCTACTCTAAATGCAATTGGACTTTGTTTTCTTAAGGAAACATAACTTAGTCAAATATTTGCATATGTGGAAAAGGTTTTTGAACCAATGTCCTTAATTTACTAGCAAGAAGAAGTCATATCACATCATGGTTATTTATAATAAAAGTACAGACATACCATATACTCTGTTTCCCAGGAGACAACAATATGTTGCTTTGTCTCTGTTTAGAATGAGCCTCTAATATATAAATAATTTTCTATTTTGTTCCTTTCATAAGACTGCACTTGATACAAAGGGAAATAAAAGGGTACTTAATATTGTCTTTTTTAATAATTGTGCATTGATATTGATACTCTGAATCAGTCATTGTTAAGAGAAAATGTAATTATTTAACTATGAAGTTACTATTGCTGGTCAAAGTTCCTACCAATATATTTATATTAGTGGTGATTTATAGGAAATCAATGGTATTAAGACTTTCTCTCTGAAGAGTCCCAAAATATCCTAAAGTGTACTGACAAGAGTACTGAAAGGGCAATTGCATTAGAAACCAAAATGTCAACTTTGGAGAGGAGTTGCTTGGTTGTTGTTTTTTTGTTTTTTGTTTTTGTTTTTTTGGTAAAAGTTGAAGGCATGGTCATTTCAAACTACAGGCATGTTTCAATACAGATTGTGACTTCTTGCTCAAGTTCTTTTTGATTGAATTTTTGCAAAGAATTCAAAATACATATCCCAGCATATATCAATACAAATATGGCATAAGGCAGTCAGGATTACACTGTAAAACAGGAATAGCAAGCAAATAATATTCATTATTGTTTTCAAGGAAAGAAAACATTAACATAAATGCAAATATGTCATTCTTTATTTCTTGACTAAAGTCCTGTGTAGTTGTTATCAACTCACAGAGAGGGAGTTGCACAAGTTCCACCTCCCTCTATCCCCATTTGTTCTCCTCATATGGAGAACTATGAGTTTGAATAAGAAAGCTTTCCCTTATATGTGGACACTTCTACAATCAGGAACCACAAAAAATCAGAATTACCATCACATGGAGAGAGTCCACACGCAGGTTAGATTTTCTGTTCAAAGTCCTCATCCTTCATTGATGATAGCAACTGAGTTGGGGATGGAGCTAACTTGTTCCCTTCTTCACATGTTGGTTGAACATTTAGATAATGACTTCTTGTGATCATCATCTCTGAACTTATTCCCAAAAGCTTTCATATTTAACTATTGAACTGGCTAAGACTGGAAGAAGGAGATCCCATTAAATCACAATCCTATACATGCTTATTCAGAAATAAATTCTTATAGTTCAGTGGGGCTGACTCCCCCACCCTCCCCAATGGATATGATCTGTGGTCTTAGGCACTTGAATATTTGCTTTACTCAGAACTCTTAGAAAGGATAGGTTTATCATGGTCTGGACTTGCTGTGGAGTAGAGTGAATCAGCTGCCTTCAGCAGTAGATGTTGCCTATGGGTTTAGGGTAGCAATAAGCTGTTGGAAAACATAACTGGTCAGGTGCCGTGGCCTTCACTGTCTCCTTAGGTAAACTATCCTGCTGCTTTCAGGTATCCTGTAACCAGCATTGAAACAAGATTCAAATATCATCTCATGTATCTTAAAGGAGGTGGGGGTGTAATGCCCCTTTGCCTTTGCCTAAGGCAGTGAAACTTCTTGGACCAGCTCTGCTGGAAATTGTTAATCAGAATGTTGTTAAGCCAATATAGTTTGCAACTAGGGAGCCATCCTGTAAAGAGAGGATACTTGTGTTTGAGAACAAAGACATGAAGAACTGGGGTGGAACAATATTGCCTCTGAACAAAATTCCCAAAGATTTTCCTTCCATATTTTAAGCATTCTTCCTTTCATTGTATTGGAGGTCTGTGAGCCTGCTCTTCAGTAGTTTTTGCTGCCATATTGAGCTGTTGGTGATTCCCTGGTCCTATCCTTCATCTCTTAGAAGTGTTTCCACTTTGTGTATCACACCTGCAATTGTATGCCAACAAATTAGATCAATTCACCCTTGAAAGAAGCAAATATAACTGCAACTTTTTTTTTCTTCATATGAGGTTGGAATAAGCAGTTCTCATCATTTGGGAATTTAGAGAAGATTTGGAAAGTTAGAAGAACCCACAAGTCTTGTTTATCTCTCTGAATTTCTTTGTTCCCCAGTTACTGATAAAATGAAAACAACATAACCCAACTGCTTGTGAAACCGAAACTTTTCCTGTCCAGAATATGTCCGCTGTTACCGTGTTGTCATGCTTGACCTTATCCAGCCATACACAGCTGATATTTGAAACTCCAGGTATTCTTTGCAACTTACAGATATGTTTTTAAAATGCCACTTAACTGTGTAAAGTATGGGAAGAAATAAACTCACGCTGGCCATTGCAACAGCAAAAAAGTCCTGGAAATTTGACTTAACTTCTCCTAGATAAAAGTTAAATATTTGTACTCAGCCTGGATCTAAATTAATGCTTTACTGATACTGAATTACATCAGAGAAGATGGAATTAAACTTGGTGACTGCAGAGGGTGTTCTGTGTATAGAGGACTTGCCGGATCGGGTCCTGTATGAGAAAAATAAAATGTTAGTTCTTAGTATTTAGAGATATTTATTTAGTGTATGACCAATTCATTTGTTTATATGATGGATAACTTTGTTACAAACTGGATTATAAATGTTTGTTATAAAATATTACATTGTCTTTGTAATAACTGTTCTCAGATAAACTGTGCTACCTGATTTATGCTAGGAGAACCATTCTAATGGTAACATTGTCTCACTGGATGAAGTCTAGAAATTTTGTCAAACCTCAATCCCACTGAATGAACAGGAGTTGCACCAATAGACTCACAACTGTTGGTTATGAATTAAAGTGGACACATGATGAGTTATACTAAGGATTAGAAAATTCTGAAGAGATTACCCCTGTAAATCAGGATATAGCTGACTGACATTTCTACTTCTCCCCCAATGAGCAATCTCCAGTGTGACAGGAAATTGTACCTGGGACTCTGCATTGAATGTTGCAGTAGATATTGCTTGTGGAAGGAGTTGGGAACATCAGTCACCATCTTCCTGAACAAGAAGAGAACAGATCTTTTTCGCTTGCAGCGGCTGCTGGCCAGTGAGGATTGGGGGCAGAGTTGTGCTGGGAGACATTACATAGCTAAGCAACTAAGGTGGTTACATACCTAAGTAGGTGAAATAGAATTGCAGCCAATACTTTTTTGTCGTGCCAATGGCAATATTGTTCATGACAGTCTCATGACAGTTTAACCAGTCTAATCATAACAGTATGTCTAAGGCGGAACAGGAAACTGCATGTACACCCACTGCACTTCAGATCTTCCTACCTTCCCACCCACTCCCAACATTTTTCCAACTGGAAGCTGAAAGGTTTCCTCTCCAACTATCATTGTATTCTGTAGACTTTGTCCTCCTTTGTCTGTTCTCAGTTTTCCTGCTCTTTGCCACTGGAGGCAAATGGTGATGATGGCTGCCATTTTGTGAGTGTAGTGTCTGCCATTTTGAACCTCTCAAAAGGTGCCCACCTGCTCCTTTTTTTTAGCTGATTAGGAGATCCATAGTCCATAGTCAACCCTAGGAGCAGCTTCTTCAACTTACGCTTAGGTGATGTTGGAAGATTGTGCAGCTCCCTCTTTAGGTAGGGAGGACCATGGCCACCAGCATCATCATGTGCTGTCTGTGCCCTTCCTTTGTTGTATGAAGGGGTTCAACTACAATCAATTACGTCTTTATTCAATAAGTGTTTGAATTCCCCCACCCACTGTTAAGCATGAGATCTCTAAGGGAGCCGTGAGAAGAGAAGACATTTAAAGTTTGATGCTACAGCTAAAGCAGTTTCTTGAAGTACATTGTGCTTCTCAGTCTGGCCACAAGGAGGCTCCCCAGGGTAATTCAAAAGGCTTCAAGCAGCTTCTCATACAAGGAGGGGGTTTTCACAGACATGTGCTCAGGATCAATCTGATGCTTCACAGGACAGACCCTATTCCTCCAGATGCACCTTGGGTAAGACAGTCTCTGCTCAAAGTCTACCAGACAAGAGAAAGACTGTTTCTCCTATACACTGCTCTGAGGATTCAAATTGTGACTCTGTCCTGAGTCCCTGCCCCTGGGGGAGGACCCACAGGAGTTTATGGGGGGGGTACTGTTTCTGACAAGGAGGAAGAGGGATGGTCAGACTTCAGTTCCGATCAGGAGGAACCTTCTGCTCGGTTTTTTTCATTCAGAGGATTTTGTTCCTTGTTGTCCAAGGTCTCTGCAGCATTGAGATTTTCTTCTTCTAAGTTGGAGTCAGATGCCCAATGTGAAGAGATTCCTTCTAAACTGAGTGAGAGAGATGCTTCTCTGCCAACCAAAATCTTCAGTAAGGGAAATACCATTGGGGTTTCTATATCTGGTAAGATCTGAATGAGCTTCTCCCCAGCAAAACAAGACAGGAACCCTGGTAGTCAAAAGGTTTTATTTACCAGGTACACAGAGTCTAGAGGAACTTAATATTCACTTGGTGGATTCTACTGTTGCCTCCTTTGTTTTGGAGGCTCTAAAGGAGAAAAGGGAAGAATTTCTTCAAGGACTCCAAGGAAAAGTATACTGAGGGCTCCTTGAAAAAAACCCATGAGGCAGCAGCCTTGGCAATTAGGTCTTTCATCTCTGGTTCTCTTTTCACATGTGCTTCCCTCTTGTGGGTGGAAAACATATTGCAGAAGGAAAACGTAGACTACAAGTCTTTTGTAGAGACATCTCTTAAAAATCTGTAGGGTATTGCAATATTTGGCAGACACTACCCAAGATTCCCTTATTTTGCAGCAAGGTCTATAGGGCAATCACTATGGCCAGATGCTCCATTTGGCTTAAACATAGGGAGGTAGATGTGCATTCTAGGGCAAATCTTTCCCAAGCTTCCTTTAAACATGCAAAGCTGTTTGGTGAAAATGCCTTAAAAATTGCCCTACTAGAAACTAGGAATAAGAAGCAGGTGATGCCCATGCATCCAAGAAAGCAGACAGGAAGTCAACTAAGAAGCTTTTATAGTCATCTACCTTTCACCCTCATAGGCTAGATCTAAATTCCCCTTCCCTCAGTCTTCAACCTTTCATCCTCCCTCCAATCACAGGTGAGGTTTTCTTTTCTTTTTTTTTTAAATTTTTTTTTAATTTTATTAAACTATAACACAAAAACAAACGAAAAATAAAACACCATGTGTTATACATAATAGTGAATTAAAAAACAAACAAACAAACAAAACAAAACAAAAAATTTTTTTCCTTCTTTTAAACAATGCAAACTTATATTATTGTTTTTCCCTTCCCCTAAAATCATAAACTTGTTCAGCTTGTTCCATTCATACAACTTATACATTTTTGTTATGTATCTTCAATTCTTATTTTCATTATATTCATTTTTATTATTATACTTTCACTCTTAATTCAATATTTTTCACTCCCATTTAATCTCTTACTATTATTAATTATAAACTTAATACTTAATATCTCTAATAATAACCTCTCTCTAAAACCAATTACCTTTTAACTTTTTTCCCCCCCTTTTAAACATTGAACATCACATATCAAATTACATCTATAATTCACAAGTTTAACACACACAGATAATAAACAATATAAAAATACAAAATAAAAGATAAAAGTAATAATAAAAAAAAACCCCACCCCCAGAGCCAACTTTTTATTTAATCCACTTTCCAAAATTGCCATTCTTCTTTTAACAGGGTAGCATTACCATCTCTTTCCAGAACTTTTTCTAAAAATATTTTCCAAATTTCTTCAAAATCATTTGTTTTTACCAAACCTTTCATAAACCTAATTCTACATGTTAGTTTATCATTAATTGCAATTTTCCACACTTCTTTATACCATTCTTCTATTTGAAATTTTTCATTTGTCTTCCATTTTTTTGCTATTATTAATCTCGCTGCAGTTAACAAATTTGTTATTAATTCTTTCTTTGCCTGAGTACACTCTACCTTATTATATATGGACAACAACGCTATATTTGGACATACTGGTATTTCTAATCCTATAATCTCTTTTATCTCTTTAAAAACCTTTTGCCAAAATTCCTTTATCTTGTTGCAATTCCACCACATATGCATATATGTACCAATTTCTTGACATCCTCTCCAACACAATCTTGAATATTTCTCATCTATTTGATTTAATTTCACTGGAGTCAAGTACCATTTCCAAACTATTTTATAATAATTCTCTTTTATTCTTATTGATAATTTTTTTAAATGGCGTTGTTCCCAAATTTTTCTCCATTCTTGTATATCTATAGTTTGTACTGTCTCTTCCTCCCATATTTTTCTAAGATAATCCTCTTCTTGTTCTTTTGCTAATATTTTATATATTTCACTTGTTGTACCTTTTAGTATTTCATTTTCTTGCATATTTTCTCTTTGAATAATAATTTGTTCAAATTTAGTATATTCTTTAAAATCCTTAACATATCTTTTAATACTCTTTGTCCATTGCTCTAGTTGTATATAATTTAACCAAGATATCTTAGTTTCCTGCAATCTCTCTTTCATTCTTTCTTTATTTATCATTATTTTCATCCAATCTTTTAATCTATATATTTTTTGTTTTTTTATTTCTTTCTCTATTATTTCTCTTAAATTTATTGGAAATTTTTCCATCATTACTATCGGAGTTAATATTGATATATTCGGTATCAATTTTCTTTTATTTTTCTTCCATATTTCTATTATATTTTTTATAAAAGGATTTTCTATTTTTTCCATTTCTTTCTTTGAAAAATTCCTAAAAAATATATTCTCTAATTTCATCTCAATATTCTTATCTTCTGTCTCTAACCAATCTAAATCGCCGTTTCCTGAAACTCCATCTATGATATATCTCAATTGATTTGCATAATAATACCATTTTAAATTTGGAAGTCCCAGGCCACCTTCTTTTTGACTTTTATACCAATATTTCTTGTTAATCCTCGATTTCTTATTTCCATTACAAAAATTATTTAATGTCTTTTGCCACTCCTTTAACTCTTCCTCTGATACTTTTATTGGTAACATTCTAAACAAAAAATTAATTTTAGGTAAAATTTTCATTTTTACCACTGCTATTCTACCAAACCACGATAACTTTATATTTTTATAATCCTCTAATTTCCGTTTAATTTCTAATCTTAATTTCTTGAAATTTTTTTCTTGTAGTCCTTGTAAATTTTTTGTAATATCTATTCCTAAATATTTAATTGATTCTTTTACTTTAAGTAATCCTCTTTTACTACTTATAAATTTTTGTACTTCTTCTTTAGTATAATTAAATAACATTATTTCTGATTTGGCCCAATTTATTTTCAATCCTGTCTTCTCCCCAAACTCTTTTAAATGTTTATCTATTCTATCTATCTTTTCAACCGGATCTTTAATTGTCAACAATGTATCATCTGCAAATAAGCTTATTTTATTTTTCTCCTTAGCTCCAATTCCTTCCAAATTCTCATCATTTCTTATCACATTCGCTAATATTTCTATAACTATTGCAAATAAAACTGGAGATAATGGACATCCTTGTCTCGTTCCTCTTGTTATTTGAATCTGATCTGTAAATCCATCATTTACCATCACTACAGATGTATTATATGAATATAATTGATTTATTAACCCTTTAAATCTTTCTCCTAATCCTATTTTATTTAAAATTGTTTTTAACGCCGGCCATTCCACACAATCAAAGGCTTTAAATATATCTAACGCTAAAATTCCAGCTTTTTGTTTTTCTCTATCCATTATATTTATTTTATTTATCGTTTTCCCTATTAAATTTGCCATCTGTCTTCCTTGAATAAAACCACATTGATCTTTATGTATATATTTATAAATAAATTTATTTAACCTCTTCGCCATTATTGCTGTCAAAATTTTTGCATCTTGGTTTATTAAAGATATTGGTCTATAAGAACCTGGATCCATAGGATCCTTATTTGGTTTTAAAATTAATATTATTAATGACTGCTTCCATGATAATGGAATTTTTCCACCCCTTAATATACTATTATATAACCCTTTTAGTTTAGGGATTAAACCTTTTTTAAATGTTTTATAGTATTCTGGACCTAATCCATCCAATCCTGGTGATTTTCCTCCTTTTAAGTTATTTATTACTTCTTCTATTTCTTCTTCTGATATCATTTCTTCCATCAATCCTTTATCTTGTTCTGTTAATCTTACTTTCCAATTTTTATTAATATAGTCCTCTATATTCTCTACAGATTTATCTTCTGCTAAATACAATTCTCGATAAAATTCCTCAAATATTTTTAATTTCTCTTTCATCAGCCTTTTTTCTTTACCAAATTTATCTTTTACTAACAGGTGAGGTTTTCAAGCCCCAAGAGGTGGGTGCAAATAGTAATTCTGACGCTGAAGTGTCACCAGTAGGGGTAGATTTCTTTTTCAGTATGCCTGGGCTTTAACAGCTGCAGACAGGTTGATCTTGTCCAACCGTTTCCCAAGATTATACAGTTAAGTTCACCCAGATGCCCCAAAGCAGGTTTCTTCCCTCTCTAGTTCCAAAGGATGACCAAAAGAAAGACATTCTTGTTCAGGCCATCCGGTATCTCCTCCAGATTCCAGACAGTGTCTTCCCTTAGAACACTTTTCTGGAGTTTATTTCATCATCTTCATGGTTTCAAAGAGGAGAGGAGATTTCAGGTTGGTTCTGGACTTGAACACACAAAATCCTACATTTTGTACAAACATTTTTGCATGGAAATGTTGCCCACTAGCCGGGAGGCATTACAAAAGGGAGACTTCCTAGTTTCTCTGGATCTTGCAGAAGTGTATCTGCACATTCCCATGGCTAGCAGAAGATTCCTCAGGTTTGCTTTTGGTCACCGTCATTTTCAATTTCATGCCTCACCCTTCAGCCTGGTCTCAACCCCAAGGGTCTTTACTAAAGTATTGGTGGCCCTAGTGGCACACTTAAGGCTGCAGGGCATCCACCTGTATCCATAACTGGATGATACCTTGCTGAGACCAACGTCTTTTCAGAGTGCCCTACAGACTCTTAATGTGACCCTGGATTGTCTGCAGTCCTGTATGTTTCTGATAAATACAAAGGAAAGCCAACTGATGGCATCTCAACCCATCATCCATCTATGGACTCTGACTGACACATCCACAGCCATGAACTTTATTTTAGAGGAG
Organism: Ctenosaura bakeri; assembly: GCA_948474755.1. Taxonomy (NCBI): domain Eukaryota; kingdom Metazoa; phylum Chordata; class Lepidosauria; order Squamata; family Iguanidae; genus Ctenosaura; species Ctenosaura bakeri. The sequence goes on along the minus strand of CAOLHI010003163.1, from coordinate 154,180 downwards.
AGACAGTGCAATCTAGAGGTAGAAGCATGGTGTATATGGTCCCAAAACATAGTGTTTTTCACGTCCTTACCTAGGCTTGTAATTTAGATATCCAAATCATATCTTGGGACAGTTTCTGCTCCAGAACCCTCCAATAGTTTCTCCAGCCATATCAGTCTCTAATTGCAAGATGAGGACATCTAGTACTGATACTGATGCCTCAGATCAGGGAAAATCCTAGTGTGGTGATCCCACTGGTCCAATCTTCAGCAGGGATATCCATTCAAAGAGCCTCACTGCATCACAAGAACCTCCAGTGCAAGCCTTCTGTGTTGGGAGCTCCTTGTCAGGGAGAGTGGCAAAAGGGGGACAGTATCAACTGTTTGGAGTTAAGAGTGGCCTGCCTGTTACTGCTTAGTTTCATCCCATGTTTCATCCCATGTCTCAAGGGGGAGCATATGCTAATCCTCAGAGATAACACAACCACATGTTCATACATTGCAAAACAAGGAGGATCCACATCCTGCTCCTTTTACCAGGAGGCTGTTCTGTTGTTCCAGTGGGTGAAAAAAAAACCAGTTCTGTGCCTCTCAGCTCAATATGTCCAGGGAATCACCAATCTCCAGAGAGACTACCTGACCAGACACACTGTACTTTCAGGGGAGTGAAACCTGAACTATTCCAACTGGTGTTTCTCCAGATGGAGAACAGATTTGGGATTTTGGCCGTGGACATGTTTATATCTCCAGCAGATCACGAGCTAGCTAGGTTCTACATCAGGACTCCTTGTCCATGCACATAGGGCACAAATATATTGTAATGCAGACCATACACTGGTCTCCTATCTTTCTCTCCTTCCCTTCCCCTTTTTGAAGGGTTGGTCAGGGACATGAGGGAAGAGAAACCAGTTCTCATTGCTCTGTACTGGCACAGGAGGGCTTGATTATCAGTGCTCAGAAACCTGTCCCAGACAGATCTGTGGCATCTCCCTCAAAGTCAGGACCTGCTGATGCAGATGTTACCCTGATTTCTGGGGGTCCCGGGAGGGACACCACAATGTACTCAAATATTGGGGAATTGGGAATTAGCTGAGAGCACAAGCTGGCACTGCGTGAGACAGGGCAACATAGCAAGATCTTTAACCCTATGTTTACGGGGTTAGGCCGTGGCAAGAACTAGGCACGGTTGTTCAATTTAAAAGATTTTATTATAATTTCCTCAATTCAACACACACAGACACACGCACTCACACACTCATCCAAGAACTATAGAAGTAGAAAGAGGAAAATTGATAGGGGTTTTAAGCAGATTTCTGGGGTAATATTCCACCTGATCCTGCAGTCCAGGAGATGAGAAATAGAGTTCGAAGTTTGGGTTCGTGGTTTCCCAGCACGTGAAGGCTGAGAGGAGGCTCGCCAAACAGAGCGGCAGCAGTTCAGGATGCAAGACACGAGCATTCCGACAAGAAGCTCAAACTTGGGGTTTATATAAGGAAGATTGCACCTGGAGGCTAGCCTTCTCCCAAGGAGAGCAATAGGGATTTGAGTGGAGACAAAGCCTCCGAAAGGTCGAAATCTGAATTGATGAGATTTGGCCAGCACTGCCAATTGTTAGAATAGTATGCAGATGAGGAGTGCTTAGCGATTGTATAGACGGACACACTAATCCCGTCAAGCAAGCAGTTTGGGGCTGAGAGCCCTTGCTTTTGCTTAATGGTCGGCTGTGTCTGGAGGGCACTACTGGCTGTGCGACAGATTGTTGTTTACTGGCCTAGACCTAGCTTGCATAATTAAGGCTGTACAGCCATGCCTGCCTACACAGGCTCTCCATGACCCTTTCAGACACGTGGAGTTCATCTTTATGGAATGCCATGTGGAAATATTAACCATAACCAATACGAAATTGTAGGCCTCGGGCTTGGGCCAGACAACCGCAGTAACACAGAGTCTGCTACAGCATACAGCATCCGGAGGTTGAACAGAGAGCTTTAAAGGAGTGTGGATAAATGGATTCTGTTACTGCCATGCTCCTGTCTTCCCGCAGCCAGTCTACTGCAAAAATTTATGCAGGCATGTGGAAAACTTTCACCAGGTGGTGTAAATCAAATTCTCTGCAGTGTGATAAAGTTGGTTTCTCATCTCTTGACATTCCTAAAAAAAAGGGGCTAGATTTAAGGAGGCAGGTAGTAGCTCTATCTTCAGTTCTACCTAACAAACATAAGGCAGCATTCTCTTCCTGCCCTCATGTAAGGAAAAGGGTGACTAACATACCTTGTCCTATCAGCCACCATTTCCCATCATGAAACCTTCCCTTAGATTTGAAACAGCTTGCAAAACATCCGTTTGAGCCCCTCAAGAAAGTTTCCTTGAGGCTTCTTTCTTTGAAAGTAGCCTTTTTAGTAGACATCATGTCCACTCTCCATGTGTTGGTCAGGGAAACATCTTTTCCCTTTTATCAAAAACTCTCTCTCTACATCCAGATACTTCCTTTATATTTAAGGTGCTCTTTGCCCTTCATGTGTCTCAGGAACTCATTCTTCTTTCTTCCTGTCCTAATCCATTGCACCCAAAGGGGAGGTTATGGCACAACTTGGACACACATAAGGTACTGAAGATTTATATTAATAGAACTAAGGCATTTTGATATTGTGACTCTTCATTTGTGTCCTTCAATCTTTATTTATGTCCTTGCATCACTAGGATGCAAGGTGTCTTGTTCCATAATAGCCACATGGATCAAGGCATGTATCTTGATGGCTTACAGCTTGCTTAAATTACCTCACCCTGCTAACATGAAGGCACACTCAACCAAGGCAGCAGCCACTTTAAAAAATAAATAAATTTTGGCAGTAACCCCTTCTGCAGTGTTCTCCACCAATGCTCCAATCAATGATATACGTACATCTACCACCTATAGAATACCTTTCTTCTTTACTCATCATTACAAGATTGGCAAGTACAGGTTGGTGGACACTTTTGACAAAAGGGTACTGATGGAGGTGTTTAGGGTCTAGAATGCACTCACTGCCCTCGCTTATGTTTAGATTGGGCTTGAGTACACCCCAAGTTGTATGAATTCCTTCTCTCACCAACCCAGAGAATACCACATTGGGCAGTTACTGAGAGAGTGCATTCTGGGTTCTTGAGAGGTTTTGTTCTGGAAGTCAATGAATTTGGACTTCTCTTTTTGCTGTTCTTCTGTTTTCATTTCAAGATACCTGTATTTAGGCTTGGCTAATAAAACCCTGTGATAGGATTGCCTTAGGATCACCGTAAGTTGGAAATTACTTGAAGACACACAAAATACACAGTGAATGAAGTGGTCTCCTACATGGCTGAGCAAGGAAGAGTCAACTTTTCTTTCACTTTGGCTACCATGAGACCACTGTTTTTCCTGCCTGTGTCTGGGCAGTGGTGGAAGAAACCCAAGTTGTATGGATTCGTCCTCTCAACAACCCAGAATGAACCTTCAAGGTAAGTACTCAGTTGTGGCATTTTAGGCATAGGAATATCTTTTTGTAAAGAAGAAGTGACCAAAAAGTTTTTCTGCAGCTGAAATGACTCAAAGGAAGGGAATCTAGGGAAATTGTCCTGGAGTGCACGAGAGGCCTTTCAAAGAAAGAAAGAAAGAAAAAAGGATTTTGAAGTGTAGAGGGTATGGTGATAAATTTGAAGGCTACATTGTGTTTCCTAGGAGCACTGTACACCCGCTTGATCTTGAGAAATGGAATGATAATTAGAAAATAGATTTTACAACTTGGCATGAATTTGAAACATGGTGGGCCTTCTATCATGTCTTGACCTATTCCAGTGTGGAAAAGTGGAAATTATACAGGAGACCTAACAGTTGAGCAGGAGTGTTCTTTCCTTATGAGATATTCTGGAATATGGCACCTACTATAATATCAAGGAAAAAAATATACTACCACTGCCAAGGAGATGGCAGAAAGAACAGCAGATAAGTAGGAGAAACTCCCATGTCCACATGGACAGCCCATTACTTTGGGGGTTGAATTGTATGGTACTTGTTTTTCCAAGTACTGTGCACTCCATATTGTCCTTTTGAGGTATTTGGCACTATCCATATTGCAAGAAGGTAAGCTAAAGAAACAACAATTTACATAAAGGAATCAGAGAGGAAAAGATGAGTCAATCTACAATGGACAAGGAGCAATGGATTCAAGCTGCAGGAAAGGAGATTCCACCTGAACCTCAGGAAGAACTTCCTGACAGTCAGGGCTGTCCAGCAGTGGAATATGCTGCCTCGGAGTGTAGTGGAGTCTCCTTCCTTGGAGGTTTTTAAGCAGAGGCTTGATAGTCATCTGTCGGGAGTGCTTTGAGGGTGTTCCTGCATGGCAGGGGGTTGGACTGGATGGCCCCTGTGGTCTCTTCCAATTCTACATTTCTATGATTCTATGAAATGTGTGAAAGCAGGATTTGCCATGTTTTCACCCATTTTCAAGGATAAAGGCATGCTTTTGAAAATGACAAAATGCACCACAGGAATCCTCTTTTTTCCATGCAGATGTTTGGTCTGTATGAAGCCCTTTTTATCTAAACCATGATTCTCAGTGTTATTTCATATTCTTCACATGCTTTAGTTTTCTCTTTCATTATGGAGACTCCAGGCAGGAGGCATGAAATTAAAATGATTGTGATAGTGGCAGTTTAACTTTATGAGTGTTGTTCCAGGATTTACTTACCAAGTTAACAAATGAAACATGTAGTTTCTAAGGTACTTTGAAACCAGTACCCTCCAGGAAACCAAACCAAAATAAGTATATAAATCTCTTTTTTGTTTCTTATCATAGTTACCTACATTGGGATCATTTAGAAACACAAACATTTGAAGAAAAACTTCAACAGGTCTGCCTTAATCTTGGTTTGCTTCCTCCATTTCATTACTCATTTTGCCTTGTTGTTGTTGCCGTTGTTGCTGCTGCTTCTGTTGTGTGCCTTCAGGTCATTTCTGATTTAATGGCAACCCTGTCATGGGATGGGTATGTGTGAAGCGCCCAGGGTCACTCAGTGGGTTTCCATGGCCAAGCAGGGAATCAAACCTGGATTCCAGGATCATAATCCAACACTCAAACCTCTCAACCACTCCAGCTCTCAATTTTTTAAAACTTTCCATTGTGCTTATTATTAATGGTTGATATTTCCTTATTTTTTTCCCTTCTTTATTCTATCATCAGTCATATATACAAAAGAGGCAACATGTGAACAGTTACAGAATGTCCATGACAATGCTGCAGTGCTTCAGTAGCACTCCTCAACTGGAGTTTCAGTAACATTCTCCATGGATTCTTAATAGGCAATGAGAGAGTGTTGATCTATGTTCCATTTTTGCCCTGAGAGTTGTGCTGCTGCCTCAGATGTGTGTTGGAGACAAAGTGCACATACCAAAATCATTGAGAGGGTACTCTTTTCACTTGCTAGAGAGAACAAAGGTGCCTCTTTCCATGAAAAGAGGCCTACAGACCATCTGGTGATGAAATGAGAATTTCTTTATTCATGGCCAACAGTTATCTCTGTATGCATGGCACATTCCTATGTGTACGCAGAGAAAACAAAATGGTCTGGCCATGAAGAATGAGATGTGGCCCTTTTTATGGTCAAAGAGGAGTATTAAAGTTTGGGCTCCAGAGAAGGGAAAAGCCTCCATGAGAAGCACTGAAGTAAGAAGAATATTTGATATTAATATATCCTTTTACACAGGCCAGTTCACCTGGGAAATGGTGCTCATTTTCTGGCACCATCAAAACCAGCTGAAAGGTGGGGGCTAAATATGAAGAAGCACTCACCCTAAAGGATCTCATCTTGCTAAGCCAAGAGGAGGCATTCTCTACCACTATCCCAATTTGGGTCATGGGCTACCAGTAAATGAACTTCTCTTTGTAGAGCTACCATGTTCCCCCATTATTATTGTTATTGTTATTAATCTTTTCTTGCCACAACTCTTGGAGGTGCAAGGGCAGCCTGTTTTGTTCCTGACCACTCCAGACTATTTTAGGGTGTTTTGTTTTGTTTTTTAATTTTAATGTACAGCAAAGTTTTCAACCAAGTTTACCTCTTGGTTGAAAAAGGCCTTTTCTGGGCACAGAAAAGCCCACTGGAAATAAAAACATGGCCCAATGCACCTCCCCAATAGGAGTGTGTGTGGAGGTAAGCAACCAAAAGGCCATTTCTGTACCACTCATGGCCATTCAGGATCCCAAACATTGAACCAATACTTCCTTAAAAATAGGAGTGAAAGAATGTAATTTGTGGCTGAAACGGCCAATAACTAACCTCAAATTCTTTAACCTGGTTTTGGGGGTTCTCTCCTTTATTGTTAGGCCTATAGAGGCCTTCCATTGGCCTTTTTTCAAAGCAGGAAGCAACTGAAATGGGGAAAAGGTCTGTACGGGACTAATAAAGGTAAGAAGGGAGCTGAAATGCTTGGTGAATAGCCAGTAACATCCCTATCACCACCATGGGGCTTGATGGGCACTATGGACTATATGGGAACTACAGTGTCTGAGATCCTACATCAGAACCTGCAATGCAGATGGAGCTATGCCACTGACATGATACACAATGACATTACTGAATTGCAGTGATGCACTATGGGGCACCATGCAAAATGTTCTGTTATGCAGAGAAGCAGTGATGGCTCCAACTGTGCAACATGTCCTGATATATGCGTCCCAATATACAGTATTTCCCAATGTGTCCTGATGTGCAGTGTCATCCTGGTATGTAGCACATTCTGTTGTGTTACCCCAAAAAGTGGACGACTCAGAGGTTCATCCACAATACAAGTGCCTCTGTAAAACAGTGAGGACTTATTAGCTCAAAGGCAAGGCCCATGAGAGTAGGGGTAACCTTACACAATCTTTTACACCGGCACTAATGCAGGGATACCAATTGGAGAGTAAAAGTATGCTTTATTGAGAGATATCACAATCACACTAAGATCTAAGCAATGTCACAGCCACACAAGGCTGACTGAAGAAAAGGAGCGGAAAACTGAATAGGAAGAAGTTAGGGTGAAGTAGATGATATTTACCTATTGTGCAGAGAAGGGGCGAAGAGATGTGGCTCACACTAATAGTCTGAGGACAATACAGAATGGGAATTGGAGCAGCAGGATGATGGCCTGTTCCAGAGTACTACGAGTTATCTGAGTCAGAGCCGGGGTTTAAATACCTTGCTTCTGCCCCGCGGGGGAAGGTGTTAGTGGCTCTCTGGCAGAGCAGGCAATGAAGTATGAAGGCTAATAGCTTTAGCATTAAGTGACAAAGCACTGATTGCTCCTTAATGGTTGGGCAAGTGAGGTAACAAAGGAGAGTTTCAGTGGGAAGAGGAGGAAGCTGAAAGCAATCAGTTCCTCTGTTGAGGTGGTTTCAGGTGCCATTGTTTCTAAAGGTTGAGTCATTGAGAGGACATTTGCAAGCTCATTAACACTGGAACTTCCTTGACTATGACCTGCCAATGCCCTGAGATCCCATCTGACCTACTTTCACATGTGTTCATCCAGTCCTTTTTGTCAGTGTGGCTTTTCAGAATCACAGTATTTAATTTATATTTTATGCCAATTAAATTATATTTGCCAATTACATCATATCATGGTGTGGGGGTGTAAGACATGGTGTAGCAATGTCTCTGCTCCCCTCCTGAAAATATGAGTGCTACACAATGTTCTGATTCACCTTTATGTGACTGTAAGTCAGTTTACAATGATGCAACTACCTAACAGGATGCCAGACATTTTTTTCCAACCTCCTAGAATGCAGTAGATAGCACAGACAGAACAATGAGAGTGGTTCTGCAGAGTCCTGTGGGGCACCAGTGTGCTTTCTGCACCAGCCTCTGTCAGTTGCTACCCCTGCCCTGGAGGGAAATTGGGTATTTAAAAAAAAATAGAATGGGCAGGGGGTGCAGCCTCTTGAGTTTGGATGAGAGCTGTTTATGGACCAGTATGAGTCTATGTTAATACCACATTTCTTATCTTCATTCCTTCTACACTTATCTAAATTTAAGGTAATGTAGCTTTTTGATACATGATGACATTTGAGCTGCAAGAGAGAGTCTTTAAATGAGACTGAAAGCTGTGGTTTTTAGATCCCTGCCATTTTAACAGGGTTCTAAAACCAGCCAAGGAGATACCACTGGGAGTGCCAACTTGAGTTTTGTAACAGTGCTCAAATTAGGGGAGGAAAAAGTTAGGGTCTCTTAATTAAATCCACAAGCCCTACTCCTAATTTTAGCCAAATCACTTCCCTGAAGGCTTGTAAAAGTGGCAGCTAAGGAGACGTGAGGTCCCCTGTGATTTAAACACAGCTTTGAAATCACACTATAATGAAAAGTTTAATTGGGAAGCAAAAGAACTTATGTAAAATAACAGCAGCACTTCACATAATAGCAAACATTCAAGCAGAATGTCTCACTTGTTCTTGCCAAGCCTTCCTGCTCTCCTTCATTCTGCTTCATGACCATCTCTGGTTACTTGAGTAATTACCGTATGTAGATTTCCATGAGTCACTCTTCCAATACCACATTCCCAAATTTTTCTGCTTTTTGGCCTTTACCCTGTTAGTTTTCCCACAAACCTTAACTAAAACAGTATTTCTGGTCTTGGTTTAATGAAATCATTGCCATATAAAAATAGAGTGCTTTGCTCAATGAGTTCTATTCCTTTTGCAAATAGTTTCCTTTTGCCTGACACAATAATTTAATAGGGGGGGATGTAGAGAAGAGACAAAGTCAGTTTTAACGTTGCACTGTAAGTAATATTTTGTACTTGTATAAGTTTATTTTGGTTAATAGACATTTTTAAAATTGAGACAGTTTACATGCATCTTTATGCATGATATATGTACCCAACATTGATATTGTAAACTGAAAAAATTGTCTCTTGCTATAATTTTGTTTATGTATTGTCTATTTTCTTTCTTATATCTTTAACAACCCGAGGAAGGCCATTAAATATTACTTGGCTGAAATGTGTGGGGTTATTACTAGAATAAAATCATCTTTTTCAAAACCTCGAAACTTTGTCTGTTCTCTACATCTCCTCTATTGGGTGTTACCAGTCCTCTTTGCTTTTTCACAATAATTTAATAACCTTATGGATGCTATTACTTCATCCCATCCTCTTTCTGTTCAGCCAATAATCCCACTAAAAGTGAGGAAACTCAAACTCCTTACTCAGCTTTAGGTGCAGGAAAAAACTAATATCCAACAAATCTTCCAGAGCCCATTTTATGCCCAGGAACAGTATAATTGGGACATTTTCAGCACAGAGGGATCTTAATAAAATAAAAATTGTTATAATAAGGATGGGCTAGTTGGTTTATTTTTGACCCATGTTGACTTCATAAGCCCACTTAGTCCCATTCTCCCTTTGATGTGTGATTTTTTTTTAAAATTCCACATGAAAATTCATATATAATTGCATATTTAACTATGTATTTTAGAATGTATTTTCTTTCACAATATCCATTGATCTCAGTTGCATACCTTTCTAAGCAGATGGTTTCCTAACTACACATTTGAATATTATTTTGGGTAAAAAATGGATTGCAAAATTTGGAGACGTGCAAAATCTGAAGAATTTCCTATTCACACATTAATCAGGAAGGTGCAGATCAGTTTAGTTTGCAGTGGATTTTGCAGAAAATAAACAACCCTAACAGATCGCACTTAGACACAAGATAATGTAAATCAATGCGCATCATTCATGACATAGGGCATAACCCTGATTTCTGATGTCTAGGGATGTTGGCATGTTTTACTGATCGGTAATATGGAGCTCAGAACTTCTCACAAAGGTATTTAGATCAGGGCTACCCTTCATAAAAACACTCTCAGAGCTTGAGAAATGTTAGTTATAAATAACAAGTTACTTATGGTCAATTACATGAGATTTAGTTTAATACCTTTTGTGTTGGAACTGTATCTGTTTTAGCTAGTTTTATAGTTAAAGGTGTGTTCCCTATGAGAGACCAACAGCAGATATCATTGAAATCTTTTTTCAAAGTAACTATTATAGGTATTTGCTTAAAAGTAAATAATAATTGTTAAAAACTGGAACCATAAGGCCTATTAAGTACCTGAAAGACTTGACACAATAACTAATTACTTTTTAAAAATAATATTCCCAGTTCTGGTTCCTCAGACATTATATTAAACATGCAGGGTATTTCATGTCCCAAAGGAATGCCAATGGTTAAAGCTGTGAATCCATCTGGATCTGGAAACTGGCAGCCATCCTCACTTGATAAATTCCAGGGCTCATCATATCCAGGGGTGGTGCCATATTTTCCAACTGTCCTGATTTGCCAGAGATAGGCCTGATTAATCCTCCGTCACTGCATTTTTTTTTTGGATGCTTTTAAAATGTCCATGTTTCTCTGTCTTGTTTCCTCTTCTTTCCCGCTTTCATCCTTGCGTCAGTTTGGTTTAGTTGGAGAAAACTGAATTCACAATGCAAAAGTAATTTTCACTCAAATAATGCGGGGGGAGAGGGGAAGGTGGCTGGAAACTTCCCCTTTCCTGTAGACCCAGGCAAAAGCAACTGCTGCAGCCTCTCCTAGCTTGTGTGTTCTACGTTATTAACAATTTTAGCATATTCACGCTCATACGTTGCTTGGCCATACATGTCTGGGTTTTCATCTGTGAAATGTTAGAAAGTATGTTGTTGTTCTTGTTGTTCTTGTGTGCCTTCAAAGTCATTTCCAATGAATGGCAACCCTAAGATAAACCTATCACAGGGTTTTATGGGACTGTGAGAGTGTGTGATATGCCCAAGGTCACCCATTGGGTTTCCATGGCCGAGCAGTTGGAGTCTAATACCATTCTGGCTTTCTAGAGGGATAAGGACGAACATAAATCAAATACAAAACAAACAAACCTGGATTAGTAAACTACTTCACTGAGGGAAAAAGAAGGAAAGAATATAAAGGTGACTTGTAGCAACTTTAATAAACAGATTTCTTTGTTCAATATGACCTCTTGTGAATTATAATCCTCATTTGCACCCATTTATCCAGCCTTAGGTATATCTGCAGTTGCATGCTTTAGTATAATTTTGCCATGAAAGGGAATAACACGAAAACCAGACCTGAGATTAATGACTGAGCCACTCCCAGGTCTGTAGACTATAGTGACACGAGGGATTGATTTTTAACTTCCTTCTGCTTTGGTCAGAACACAGCTTCAATTGAATCTTTAAATTCCTCCCTGCTCCATCATCATATTGAATGTTTAACCAGCCTGAAAATTCAGATACAGCATTTAGAAAGACATTTCCACATAAAGACATTTCCACATTTCCAGGAACCAAGCTAACTAGTTTCAAGTGTATTTGATTTCTACAGATAGGAGAGAAAGATTAACGGTAGACAAGAGCACGAAATGCTGCCACATCTTTTTTCACGAAAGGCCTGATGACTCTGCAGTCTTGCCATTAGCTTATAACCCATGGTGATCTCTTAATGTCTGAGCTCTAAATTGGATTTCTTAGAATTGGGCTCTTATCAAGAAAAGATTCATAACTTTGTGAATGAAAAGCTGGGGCTTTATTCCCACTTTAGGAAAATGGATTTTTACCATTTCAGCCATTAATTGATGTCACTAAACTATGCAGAAGCAAATTCTTCTGCTTGCAGTCTGCACAGCAGAGAAACCTCATAGAGGAAAAATTGAAAGAGCACATTGAGACAAGGCAGGGCACGAGCAGCATAAAGTTCCCCGAATAGGGGAAAGAGTGTTGTACACTTAAAAAAAAGAAAAGAAAACCCACAAACTTGGAAAGACTTCTAAAACTCCTTTACAACACTGCCACTGGGGAGTAATGTCCTCCTAAATAAACATTTTATGCTTTAAGCAGCCTGCACAGTCTCATTTGTATGGTATGCACTTTTTATATGCTGTCTTTTACAGCTCACAGAAAAGGGTAAATTATTTCGAAACATTTGATTGCTAGTCAGGGTACAGGTTCTGGCAGGTTCTTCTGTGGTGGAGATTTGAACAGAGTATACCAGACCCAAGGTGTCTGTGCTATTCCTTGCATACAAAACGCCTTCTAGGGCAATACCCAGGGCTGTCTTGCTGGCCTTGATTTTCTTGGACTGTTGCACCGGGCTAATGGAACATAGAATTAATTTTGTCGATAGCAGCAGAGGGAGCAATGTGGAAGAAGAAAAGCAGAATAATAGAAATCAAGGCTGAAGCAGGAGAGATGCGACAGGGTTGTGATAAAATAACTTGACCTTTTAAAAAAATTTTCCAAGGAATGTCACACCGCAGAACATACATGCTCTTAATTTTCCTAATTTGCATGTAAATTCCTATTCCCCTTGCTTAGGGGGTGGGGGTGATCATGGGAATACTCACACATTTTGTCACTGTTTTTTTTACTCCAGTGGACAATCTTCACATCACTCTCACCTATGAATGTTTTCCTCCATACATGGCCCTAGCAGCATAACTTTTGCATTTCTGACTATCAGTTTTGTTTTGGAACCTGAGACAAAGCATATCTGATCACTCTGAGCCAAAAGTAGGCCATTTGATCAAGCCAGGGATGTAAATCCATGCAAAGATTAATAAAAGTAGTTTTCTTTCTACTATGGAAGGAAACAAATATTCCTCTGCAGTAATTTTTCCCCATATTGCACAGTCCCAAAGTGTTGTGCAGGAATCAAAAACGTGATTTGTACAGACACACCAAAAGCATTTTTCTGCATAGAAATCTGAAAATATGTGTTTTCTCCACAGAATAATTCTAGCACAATACTTCAAGATATCAAATATCAAAAGAAAAATGCAGTACATTCTCACCGGTCTATTAATCTTCCCAATAGGGTTTCCTAACTGTTGGGAATCCATTTTTCAATCTGACAAGAAATAATTACAAATATTCATCCCTCTCTGCAACACTGAATGAAGTCTGAACTAAATCTTTTGATTCATTATGTACATCGTATTGACAGATTTAAGTGTACTGAATACATAGAAAACAACCGGATGAATACGTACAGGCAAACCTGGTAAACTTGAACCACCATTTATAGTCAGCTGACAGTTGGATTTTAAAGATTCCTTGTAGCCAGTGTTATAGTGGCAAACTTTGAACTGCATAAATGTATCATGATATATGTGTGCACACACACCCAAGCAATAGTACAGGGTACAACATCTCAATTACAGTAATCCCTCCACATTCTCTAGGGTGAGGGGCACAGGACACACTCAAAAGTGGAAAAATTGCAAATATCAAAATGTGTGGGAAGGAGGGCAAGGCATGGTGGGGAGAACAGGCACCGAGGGTTCAAAGCGGGTGAGAGAAAGAAGAGGGAAAGGATGTAGGTTGGCATGGTGGCCGTATGCTTCTTTTGTCTTGCCTGTCTCCTTCCTTGAGGGGGGAAGGCATTGGGAGAGGGTTTGTGATGCTGAGAAATTGGGCTGCATACCCTGATCAAAGCAACCAAGAGGGAGGGTACCCCTAGGAAAGAAGCACTTCAAGGGGTGCAGGGGTTAGAGAAACCTGCAAATAATCAAATCTGTAAGTCAAGCCCACAAATGTGAAGGGCTGACTGTACTGTTGTTCGTGTGCTTGGCTTCCAGATGTATCCTCTGAACTGGAGCATCCTGGAGAGACTGACTTGCAAAATCACCTGTCCCACAGTACAGGTGATTTTGCTAGTCAGGCTTCCTAAAACAACCTGGTTTTAAGTACTGTCCAGAAGACACTAGAACAAAAGCCTGCTCATAACAGGTTGTTATTTCATCTGCTATTCATCTACTATTCTCTGCTATCGGCAACTTATCATCTCTTCCTTCTCTGCCACTGAAGCCACAGCCTTTCTCATCCTGCTGCCACCTTCACCAGCTGTAGGTGTTGCAGTTTACCAACAAGATTCTGGCCAGTGGTACTTATCATTCACTGCAGAGATTCAGCTTGCAAAGCACACCGAGATTTTAGAAAAGATCTCCAGTCAGCTGAATAGCAGCCTTTAGCTTTTAATTTCAAAATGCAAACAGAGGGGTAAGCTTCTCATGGAGAGGGATAAAAAACAATATCCTGGAAGACAACAAGGCTAGTGGCTGCAATCTTGAAGACAAGCATTTTGCCCTAGAATATTTTATTGCAAATTCAACCTGTTTGATTCTAAAAGCATACAAGCTGCAAGGGGAAAATCTCTCAATATATGTGGAAAACCACCTTTATTGCAATTGTCACCGTGACTGCCTTTCTACTTTCTCACATGCGTGTTGAATTGCTGACATTCAGATATAGAGTGAATTTTCAATGTTTGCTCTCAGGTTTTATGAGATAAACTGCTTGTACAAAAGATGCCTATTTGGCTGCTGTGGGAGCCAGGGTGCTGAATTAGATGGGGCTTTAGGGATCCTGTAGGGATCTTCTTTTGTTATTACTCTATGACACAACTCAAAGGAGCAAAACCTGCCTCACACAAAATGCTGCTAAATGTCTCTGTGGACTCCTCCAGGTAGGGTAAATATACCAGAAGATTGTTGTATTTGTTGTTGTAATTCTTTGTTTTGTTTTGTTGATATGTTTCCGTTGTCCTGGACTATTTTCTGGCAATTCTCAGTACCACCTGGAAGAATTTAAAGGTCTGAAAAGGAATAAGTTCTCAAAAACAAGGAGTTGTATTACTTACTCCTTTTCAGACCTATCAAAGAATCTTGTTATTTATGGATCCTATCAACCATTCTGACCAATTCTCTCTCATTTTTTTCTCCTTCTCTCCCAAATTCTCTTTCTTCTTCCCTCTCTCCCACACCCCAAACTTCTGTTATAATTGCTGGCCACCTCTGTGTTCTAGGAAATGTGATGGCCATGCCTTTTCCTGCTGCAATGCAGCCGGGTAGTTTCCCAGGTTGTGTTGGGACAGGAAATGCAGCCATTGCTTTTCCAGGGCATCTGCACACAAGGTAAGTCCACGATGGTGGCATGATCACCAGTCATTAATGGGGAGAACCCATCAATGATTTGCAGTGTGATCGTGCCACCTGGGGACAGGAGAAGGGTGGGACCGTGATGATGTCATACATAAGCACTGTTGTGGTCCCATCCTTTTCCCTTTCCTATGGCGGGTTGGGAGGATGGAGCGGAAAGGGCCCAACGCTCAGATCACTAGACCACATTATAACACAAAGAGCTTATAGGTGACCATGAAATTTACGACATGTTGCTGGGTTATGTGTAGAGGGAGAGAGACTGTGTGCCTTTGCATGACTGGCAAGAAAGGGGTCAGGACAAAGCCTGTAGAGCCAGTGAGGCTATCACTAAAATGACTAATAGAGGAAGAGAAATCCAAAACACCACAAGCTGCTTCATAGGGAAATAATATAAAAACCCTGTTCGTTTTAGTTTATTTTTGCAACTGTATCTGAGAGATGATGAACATTTTCTTCTTCGCTTTCCTCAGCAGAATCAGAGGGTTATTGCATCATGCTTATATGTGGCAATCGTATGAATCATGAAAGCCATGGAATCATGTCAACAACATTTGACACCAGATTTATTTAAATTTACTAGTCTGGTCTGAGTCTATTGAACTATATAATTCACTGAGGGAAAGTGGAAATGGAATGGGTAATGATGAGTGTGTGCTTTCCATTTTCATTTTAGAGAGAAAAAAGCTTTCTGCCGCTGACATTGAATTATCCACTACGTTTTTGACAGTTTGTTCCAGTTATGCCTGAAGTCATTCTATAGCAGGGCTTATGTTTTGATTGGCGATCTCTATTAAGCTGGTGTAGGAGGAAAGGATTATTTTGACAAAGACACTTCACAGGACAGCTCTGGCAGGAGGCTGCATGTGTGCGTGCACATACATACATGCCCAGAGTAAGTTACAAAGCATCTGGCAAGGCATGAAATGTGCTTGCTGGCATTTTTTTACAAAGAGCTTTTATTCAGTCATTTAGGTTTGATATGCTATCTGGAATAAATATGAGTAATACTCAAGGATCTTTTTCACTACAAAACCTGTTTTAAGGAACTGAGTCCAAACAGAACAGAAATCTTGTAAGCAAACTGCATCTTGGACCATGTCTCATATTAAACAATGTGTGTATGTGTGTGTGTGTGTGCGCACGCACATGCGCATGTGTGTGCATGCATGCATACCTAAACTAAATATTCACACAGTGGGAAAGAAGACCCCATCTTTGGGTCTTTAGATTCCAATGGTTTAGATTCCAAGACCTTTAGTTTACATAGTTGTGTTTGTGTGACAAATTCCCCGCAGTCTTGCTCTGAAGGCTATTCATACTTTATGGGCCCTTTATGCAACTTACCTTTTCTCGGTGCTGGGGTGCGGGGATCACATGAGCAGCCTCTTGTGAGAGGCTTTCACATCACAGCTGCTTTGGCTTTGCAGGAACTATCTGCTGGGCAGCAGGCAGCATGAGGGCTCTGCCTCTTCCTTCCGCAGCACAGCGGGGCATTTTCCCAGGCTGCATTGGGGGAGGAAGCACGAGCACTGCGGCTTGGGAGGCTCTGCACACGTGGTAAGTGCACATGGGGCCCTGGAGTGATGCGCGATCGGACATCATTTTTGGCTACCTGCCAAAAATGAAATAGTGTGCAATTGGCGCCTCTCAGCCCCAGCAGCATTGCGCAATTGCGAGGACGTCATCTGAAACACTCCTCGCAATTGCGTGACACTCTGGAGGCCCTTTCGTGTGGCAAATGCTGTACGAAAAGGGCCATGGTTAACTGAAGGGTGAATTTATTATATTTCCAGGCTTGCTGAGAGATTACTGATGTTCACATACAGAGTCCAAAAGAAGACTTAGATGTAAGGAAGTCAAGAGTGAAGTGGGCTGGTTATGAGGTTTTGGATCAGTTTGGAAGCTTCAGAAGGCTGTGTGTTTTTTTTTTAAAAAAACTTTTTTTGTTCAATTTCATGCATTTTTGCATCACTCCAAACTTCTCAAGTTTTCTATAAATTGAGAGCGGGGGAGAGGGAGAACCAGGCAGATATGAGCAAGTTGGTGAGAGAACCAAAGATGGAGACACAGTTTTCTGACTAAGCATGTTCAAGACAAAATGGATGGAGGTGGCACTGTGAATTCATCTGAAGGCTGTAGCTGCTAGATAGTGAAACTTTGGCAGGGTCCATGAGAGAAGCAAAAACATTCCCCTATTTTTTTTTAATTCTTAAGAGTTTAAAGATAACTAGTGCAACAATAGCTGCACCTGCTTGTTTAACACATGGCAGGACGCATTCCCCCAGAAGGAGCTGCTCTCCATGCTAAATTCAACAACCAGTTCTGACTCACAAATAAAAAAGTAGCAATTTTCCCATTTTAGTCAATGGGGAGGCATCCAAGGCTTCAAGAAATGAGGAGAGCTGAACCCATTGCCTCAGATCTAAGGCAAAGCCTAATCTCATTTGAAATCTCTGTGAGTGAAGTTGGCACATTACTGTATTTAAACCGATGAGGTTGTTTCCTGTTCTCCTTTTCTGTATTACAGAGACCAGGCAAAATGCAGCTTTTAATTCAGAGATGAAAGAAGTCTGGCCAATGAACCAAGTGTAAGTTTCAAGGCCGTTTTGGAGGCACCACAATCTTTTTTTTTTTTTTACTAATAATGTCTTTTTTTTTTCTTTGCAGAAAATTACTCCTCAGATCCCCAAGTAGAAGTGAATTGAGTCAGGGAGAGTATTATTTTTGGTCCTTCCTGGTCTGGTTTTTGGCCTCAAAGAGGTCTGTCTGAAGAACAGGTCATGAACTAGAAAATGAATCAACATTTTTAAATAATGATTTTCTTTTAGAAGCTTTATAAATTCAAGGGGAAGACCATGGTGGGGACAATGGAGAACCAATGCATCTCCAACTCCTGGCAGTTCCACACTCCTACTTTAACCTGTCATTGATGTCAGCCTTTGCCCAGGACCAAATCCAGAGGGGATTAATGTGGAGCATTCCACACACTTTCCAGAGAAGAGTGACCATTCAAGGTGTAGCCTTTGGATGAGTCATGCACTCTATATTCATGTTCCACCTTGTGGTTCTCACTGTTTTTCTCCTATGCTTCTCTCTACCCTGACTTTCTTTTCATGACATCTCATTGGAAATTACAGCCCTTTCAAACGGTACTCAACTATTGTTTCTGGAGAAACAGAAGACAAGAGGATGTGGTGGAAATGGAAATACATTGCTGTGGTCTATCTACAACTCAGCTACTTCTGTTGCAGAGTTAGGCATCTGTAAGCTCATTGAGTTAGGTAGATATGAGGCCATTTCCACACGGGCTTAAAAAACCGGTGCAGAGCGTCCTCTAAAAGAGCGTCTGCACCTGGGAGTGGACTGGGTTGGACTACTTTACATAGTTCTGCACCTTAGTCTGCTCCAGAATGACCCAAAGTGGTCGTGCAGTGTGCTTTTTAAAAACCTGTTTCTTCAGGTTTTTAAAAAGCATGGAGCATGCCACTCCATGCCATTCCATTCCCGTGCTCCGGTGCAGATTTGCAGGCTTGCACCAGTGTGAGCCTGCAGATCTGCCGGGGGCGGGCTTTAGGCTGGCGAGCTTCAGCAGTTGGTGGAGAGCCACCAACTGGAAGCCTCCATTTTCGTCCCCGGAGCAGTGCAGAGCGACGGCTACGCACTGCTCCGGAGCAGCCTAGACCTGAGTGTCGAGCCAAGAAGTCTGGTAAGTACTGGACCGGGGCGATTCCATCGCCACGTGT
Organism: Ctenosaura bakeri; assembly: GCA_948474755.1. Taxonomy (NCBI): domain Eukaryota; kingdom Metazoa; phylum Chordata; class Lepidosauria; order Squamata; family Iguanidae; genus Ctenosaura; species Ctenosaura bakeri. The sequence goes on along the minus strand of CAOLHI010003163.1, from coordinate 135,483 downwards.
GGAAATGGCCTAAATATGGATTGCACTGAGCTGTAATTTCTTTAATAATAATAATAGTAGTAATAATAATAATAATAATAATAATAATAATAATAATAATATTATTTATTTCTATCCGCCTCTCCCAGTGGATCGAGGCGGCATTACAAAAATATACAAATACATTAAAACATTAAAATGTACCCCATCCTCCCCACCCAGCAACCCTTCCATCCCCCTAAAACACACTAGTTATTAAAACAAATTAAAAACAAAATTAAAACAAAGAGACAAAAGATGAGAGGCGGTGGAACACTAATCTGGGAAGGCCTGTCGGAAGAGAACCGTCTTGACTGCTTTTTTAAAGCAGTCAAGACTGGTAATGTGCCGGGTCTCCTCCGGCAGGCCATTCCATAACTTAGGAGCGACAGAAGAAAAGGTCCTCTGGGTAACTGCAGCCAACCTAGTTCTGATTGGCTGCAGTAAATTCCTCCCAGAGGACCTTAGTGTGTGGGGCGGATTATATGGGAGAAGGCGATCCTGCAGGTAGGCTGGCCCCAAACCATGAAGGGCTTTAAAGGTAAAAACCAACACCTTGTACTGTGCCCGCAAACTAATAGGCAGCCAGTGTAAAGACTTCAGAATAGGTGTTATGTGGTCAGTTTTAGATCTTCCGGTGACCAACCTGGCTGCCATATTCTGAATTAATTGAAGTTTCCAGACTAAGCACACGGGTAGCCCTATGTAGAGCGCATTACAGAAGTCAAGCCGTGAAGTTACCAGCGCATGTACCATTGTTTTTAGGTGTTCCAAGTCCAGGAAGGGGCGCAGCTGTCGTATCAGCCGAAGCTGATAGCAGGCACTCCTGGCTGCCGCATCAATTTGAGCTGTCATCTGAAGCGGCGAGTCCAGGAGCACCCCCAAGCTGCGGACACAGTCTTTCAGGGGAAGTTTGACCCCATCTAGAACTGGTTGACAAACCTCCATACCTGGGCTAGGGCCCTTAACAGCAAGTACCTCCGTCTTATCTGGATTCAGCTTCAGTCTGTTTTTCCTCATCCAGTCCATTACTGCTTCTAGGCATTCATTTAGAGGTGAGATGCCATCCTTAGTTGATGCTGTTATCCGAGGCATGGAGAGATATATCTGGATATCATCAGCATACTGATAGCACCTTGCTCCATGCCTCCTGATGATCTCTCCCAGCGGTTTCATGTAGATGTTAAATAGCATTGGGGACAGGACGGCGCCCTGAGGGACGCCAGATTTAAGCTCCTTTTTCGAGGAGCATCTGTCCCCAAGCATCACCATCTGGTATCTACCTGAGAGATAGGACCGGAACCACTTAAGTGCAGTGCCTCCGATCCCCAGCCCTCTCAGGCGTTCCAGAAGGATACCATGGTCTATGGTATCGAAAGCCGCTGAGAGGTCCAGGAGTACCAGCAGGATCACACTTCCCCTGTCGATACCTAGGCGTAGATCATCCACTAAGGTGACCATGGCAGTCTCGACTCCATATCCTGCCCTGAAGCCAGTTTGAAATGGATCTAGATAATCTGTTTCATCCAAGACAGCTTGGAGCTGAAGGCCAACAGCCCTCTCGATCACCTTGCTTAAAAATGGAAGATGGGAGACTGGTCTGTAATTATTCATATCCAGGGGATCTAGGGAGGGCTTTTTTTAGAAGCGGCCGTATAATCGTTTCTTTTAAACAAGCTGGAAAATTGCCCTCCCTGAAGGATGCATTAATAATATGTCTTAAGTGGGTCTTAATTGCAACTCCTCCCTGGACGACCAGCCATGAAGGGCAGGGATCAAGAGGGCAAGTTGTCCTTCTTACCTTTCCAAGGAGCTTGTCTACGTCCTCGGTACTCACTGACTGGAACTGATCCAGTATAATCTTGTTCACGGGGTCACTGGACGCTCCATTTGTGACTTCTGCTATAACACCGGCATCCAAGTCGGCTCTTATCTGAGAGATTTTATCTGCGAAATGATTATTCAAGGCGTCACAGCAAGCTACATTAGGTTCTAACAACGAGTTCAGGGGAGTGGGTATCTGAGTCAGATCCCTTACCACCCTGAACAGCTCTGCTGGACGAGAAATCGCAGACGCAATACGTGCAGAGAAGAAGGTCTTCTTCGCTGCATCTATTGCCACTCTATAGGAATGAAGGAATTCTCTATAGCGTGTCCTGTCAGATAAGAGTCGAGATTTCCGCCAATTGCGCTCTAGTCGTTTTCCAGCCTGCTTCATATTCCTAAGTTCTACTGTATACCAAGGATTGCGGTTTGCAGCAGGCTGGAAAGGATGCTTGGGAGCAATCGTGTTGATAGCCCTGGTAAGATCACAATTCCAGGTATTAACCAGGGCTTCGACAGGATCGCCGGCGATACCAACCATAAGACCCTCGAGGGCTTTCTGGAATCCAATAGGTTCCATTAACCTTCGAGGGCGGACCATTCTAATAGGTCCACCACCCCTGCAGGGGCGGATAGCAACCATTAGTCTAATTCTTTACAGATCTGTGCTCTGTATGCGCCCATGAAAGTTCTAAAAATTCTCAAGCAGACCTATTTTAATTTTTATACCTCTCATACCCATTCTGTATCTTCCACTGATGTTTCTTTAGTATAGTTTTCTTCTACTACTCTGCATGGTCCCAATCAGGGGATCATGGACTGAGCAAGATGACATCACAATGGTTCATCCAATTAGATTTGGTTATGGAGCATCACTACTAAGGCCAGCCAAAGCAGAATTGGCTTTTTGGAGCAAGAAGCTTGGATGGAGAATTTGCTCTTACACAGCTGAGACATGCTTCCTAATCTGCAAGAGTGTTTCAGCATCTACCCTCATTATCCAGCATGCAAAGGAATGCATTCCTTTCCCCTGAGCAATGGTCAAATAGTTTTGCCCCTGTTCTTAAGCTCCCCCATCTGAAGACTGAATGAAAAGTGGGAGAATGTTCAGCACTCTGCAAGAAAATAAGCCTTCTCAAAAGAATGTTCTCCAATTTCAACTCTTTTCTAATTTTATATAGGACAAGAGAATGAAATGTCTCCATTTATATTACTGCAAGGAATGTGTTTCGTAGGCAGTATGCTGTTCGGTGTGCCCATTTCACACAGTATTATATAAATCTCAGAAAATCTATCTTTTTTCAACACCTTGCAGCCTATTTATAAAACAGCAAGGAGTGTCAGTGCTGTTGTGTCACTGTCTTATAACATGATGGACAAAAAGACTGTGTAGAGTTAGTCATCAGGTCAATTCCTAATAGTTTTGGAGCACCTTTCACCTCTAGCTTCCATTACTTCACCCCTTCTTTATCTCCTTTACTTCAGTTGAATAGCTCAGCTGAAAAGTAACATGATAAAAATAGTATTGTATGTTCATAGTTGGTCTGTGCTTTGCATAGACCAAATCCCAAACTGAATCAAGCTGATTGAGGAGGACTTGGGATATATGGAAGTCAAAACTGGGCTCATCTGAAGCAGGTCATATTTGAATATGAACATTCCTGAACATAGAGACAAACAGTGGCTGGTGTCCTATATGTGTACATAGCCCCTGCTGCTGTCATTTGCCAGTGGAGAAGGGAGTGAGGAGAAAGCAATTCAGACCATAAAGAAGCAGCTGATTTCAGCTCAGTTGTTGGTGGAGGGGAGAAGATGTATCATCAAATGGAATTGTTACTGTAGTTTCTAGCCCGGACTTGAGGGATATTAGATATCACTTTGATATCAATAACTTGGCCTTCTTTACCTATTCCTCTCCACGTGCTGCGAGGTCCCCCGGACAAGCTCGCAGACAGGCACGGCCGCTAATCGCTGTAGTATTCCAAACAATACAGGCAGGACAGAAATAGCCATCCCGCCACTTCAGAAGACCTCAAAGGCAAGTACTCTATTATGTATGCATGCTACTTACAAAGAACTCCCTCCCCGAAGCAGGCAGCTTGATTAGATGAATCCTCATCTGTCAAACACTCTGCGTTTGCATACTAGCTACTCTATTGACAATTCAGACTTAACTCAATCATGCTGAATTCTGACCTTTCGGAGGCTTTGTCTCCAGCCCAAAACTCATTGTTTTCCCCAAGTACAGACTAGCCTACGGCCACATTTTCCCCTATAAAAACCCCTGACTTTGAGATCTTCTTCGGATCGCTCCCGACTTCCATCCAGCATTGCTGCTGCTTTGCTTGGCAAGCCTTCCCCTCAGTCACACGTACTGAGACTTCATATCTCCAAACTTCTGCTGCAGACTACCCGGGCTTCAGGACAGGTGTAGTATTACCCAAACCAACAACTCCTCTAAAAATTCCTCTATCCCACTCCAACCTTTATTTCTCTAGTTATCTGTGTGAGTGTGCTGCATACACTGTTTGATTGTATTTTAATAAAGATCACAATTATTATTTCAATTCTTTATGCTCCTTGACTCGGCCTGACCCCGCAGACATTGGGTAAAAGATCTCGCTCCGTTGCCCTGCCTCTCGTATTGCTAGCTTGTGCTCTTTGCTAATATCCCCAACTTGTATAATTTGGAGCGCATTTAGGTGTCCCTCCCGGGACCCCCAGAAAACAGGGTAACAGAATGTACCCACATTTTCCTTCTCTCAGAAGCTCAGAGCAGCCAGATCTTCATGGTCTGAATCACCTTCCACCTCCTTCTCCTTCCCTTACTGAAAAGGAGCATGGGCTTAAAGAAGGGGCTTGATAGATGCCAGTGCATGGGACCTTTTTTTCACAGAGGACAAGGGCATGGAAATAACTCTCTTTGCCTCAACCAAAGAGTGCGTAAGATGCATTTATATGCATGTAAGTCACAAACAGGATGCCAGCTGGTACGTCTCCAAAAATGGATAACTTTTCCTCAAGCTCTCTAGCAAAACACCAGAGTAGGAAAGATTGGAAGCAACACTTCTAGCTTCTAATAACAGTGAGTGGTTTTACGAGGGAGCTCCAATCCCAGTGACTTGTTGAAAATGTTGAATTAACATATCACAGAACTGAACCAGCTTAGAATCCATTTTTCTAGCTCTCTTCCCCAAGAGCAGGAATATTAAAAGTGTTTTGCTGGAGTTTGTCAGACTTGACAGAACACAGGATACTTCTCTGGAAAACACTAGGTGGGGCTTTTTTCCCTCTTCGCTTATGCTCAATGTCCATCTTCTACGTTTGAGCTATTGCACTGTCCTATAGCTTTGTAGCCAGTTGAACAGATACCAAATAAACAAAGCAATCTCAACACTGTTTCTTATTCACTATCACTATCTATTGCTGGAATCTAGCTTTCTAAAATTGTGCAAGTTTCTTCTCTATGGCTAGTTCTATGACATTATCAAAAGCCATCATGGTGGTAAGGGGAAGAAAACATAAATCACCAAAATCATGGAGATGGCAAGGGAAAGCAAATTGCTCCGTCCACCATTTGAACATTCCCCTTCTACCCCAAATTCTGCGCCTATCATTTTTAAAATTTGCAGGTTTCTTAATTAAAACTATTATTATATATAGGATTTACATAATGTTGCTGCACAATAATCACAGATGATACATGCATTCTTGCCTTGTAGAAAACTGTGCTTATTCTTGCTGAGGCTTAAAAGGCTTAATCTTCTTGGGAAAACTATCACTGAAAATTTGAATAAAACTCAGCTGATAAATCTCTTTTTTAAGAAGTTATTGTGCTTCTAAATTTTAACTAATTTGGACAAACAAGAGTAGAAATCTATAGCCATTAGGTGATTTTCAAAGATTATCAATAAGAATCACAAAGATTAGAATTTGCAAAACAAGATTCTATTCCTAACCCAAGTCCTGTGTGGCAGTCAGTCTCTAAACCGAGATAACTTAAATCAATCTGTTTCCCAATTCATGAAAATGAGGTCCAAACCAAAGTTTGTAGCTGGTGCTCACCTTTAGTTCACCCTTATTAGGGTATAAAACCTCGTATATCTTTATCCCATGCAAATGCCATATATAAAGAAATGAACTGCAAAGCAAGATCTAAGTTTTTCAAGAACTTGCAAAAAGTGTTTTTATTTGAAATGGGCTCCTGAATTTTTGTGATCAGATAGACTAGTTGAGTCATTCATTGATTACGTATCATGTTTTTGCTACAGGGTAGGTCCAGGGGCCATTTTTTTTCTCCACACCTTCTAGGGGCAACATGGACTTCTAAAAATACACTTCCCACATAAATAAAAATGGAATTGTTTAGAGCATTGCTTTGGATTCTGAAAAACTTTGTTTTTATTATTATAAGCACTATGGTGGGTTGTGTTTATGATCTCTACCATAAGTGAATTGCTTCTAGAAGAGGTAATTTACCATTTCCCCCCAGAAAAGGAGCACCACCAAGACATCTGAGTGATTGGGAACTGCAAAAACAGCCTTGGGTTTCATGTAGTCCCACACTTTGCTCACCCTTCAGTTACTATGACATTCAAGATAGCTCTAGAGATGAAAATACCACTTAAAATCAACCAGTAACAATGCAAAAACAATTAAGAACAAGAGCATGTATTGACAAACTCAAAACAACAGCCCTTCAGCTGCAAGCAACCTGTACTAACTTCTTGTTGTGGGCCTTCAAGTCATTTCCAATTTATGGCGACCCTAAGGTGAAACGTTCACAGGGTTTTCTGAGAGATGAATGTATGACATGCCCAATGTCACCCAGTGGGTTTCCACAGCCACGGGTGGAATCAAAACCAGGTCTCCAGGGCTGCGGTCCAATGCTCAAACCACTATACTGTGCTCACTGTCTGTATACTAACTACCCTTCCACCAAACCAGAAAAACTATAGCAAAAAAATTTGGGTAAATTAGGACAAATGACATCTGATACCTGCAAATTAATAAAGAAAATGTTGAGCAAATCTCCTCCATGAACTAATTCCACTGTTTGGGATACAACCCAAGGTGGAAATATTTCTTTCTAGATTTAAACTCCGTGTAGCCACACTGGCTACAGGATTCTGGGTGATATAGTACAAACAGAACAAAACAAAATATTTTTTTTCCCAGGCTCCGGGCAAACCTATTTCCAGGCTAGAATAAAAGACACCATGTCTTTTATTTCTTCATGCTAAGTGGGTCAGGGACTTTTATGGACTGAGCAAGAGATTTCAAACACTCTCATATTTGCAACCCATGGCCAATATCCTGCATGGGGTGGTATAGCATAAATGTCCACATGCAATATTGCACACTGATTGTGTTACACAACCTTTATGTTGAATAGCAGAATTGTGCAACAGAATGCATACCCAAATGTGCAACTGATTGCGCAATCAAATGTGCATGCTGTGTATGTGTCCCGCACACACATATGCAGCTGCACCCACACATGAACGCATATCCACATGTACAAAAGCACTGCAGCTCCACTTTCACAACCTTGAACTGAATAAAGGTAATCTCCATTTAACAAAAATGTTCAACCGCTTCCATAAGAAACACACACATGCTTGAAACATCAACAATGTGTCAGTGCATGTCTTCAGCACATGGACACAATGCATCCCCAGTGACAATGCTGCTTATGTCAAGTGCTAAAAGAATGCACCTGTTTGCTGGGAAATAACTGTGCATGTAACCTTTTGGACTTGGCCTCTCTTGCTTTGTGAGATGCAGGCTTGGAGACACTTATCTTTCATTGTCTGATAGAATCAATTGCATCTTCTAGCAAAGCTTTAAGCTGCTTTTTGATGAACAAGTAGTAATACAGTGCAGTTCTGTTTTTGCGCCATACTGTGTGCTCTCTGCTCAGTTCTCTGCTGGCCTTCATATCTTATTGCAAGTATTCCGTACCCTAATCTCACCTCGAGGGCTGTTCTCTCATGGAGGGGATTATACACAGCTCCCATTAATACTAATGGAGTTACATGCATCAGTAGTTGCAGAGACCATAAAATATATGCACGTCACACTCCTCCAAAGTCTAATCCCATTGAATGGTGATGGTACATTTGTATTTCTCACAGCAAATTATACCGAGAGAAAGGCAACTGTTTTCTGTGATGCTGAGATCCACTCATGTATTTTTATCTTATTTTGCAGCTCCTGATTATGTTAGGATATGCATATATTCACAGCACCACTTTTTGAACCAGGTTTTGTGTAAATGTAATGCTGATGAAGAATGTTCATATTTGCAGATTTATGTCTCAGTAACTGGCTCCTGTAATATCCTTTTTTGGCCTGCAAGTCTGAGGAAATTTTCAGAGCTGTCCAGCACTGGTTTTAAAAGGTGAGTCAGACAGTATGAAACGCCTGTCTTTCTTTGAATTTGGGAGGTGGTTCAGTGGATGGTGAAAGCAAAATGACTAAACAGTTGAGGCCAAAGTAAAAAAAAAAAAAAGTAAAAAAAAAGTGGTAAATTCTGATGGTGTTGTGCTCTTTGGTCTGTCACCTAACAAGTGACACTAAAAACAAAACAAAACTCCTGCTATATGTGTTTCTGGGTTGTTGCACCCATAGCAGTGTCCATGTTGCTTTTCTATATCACATATTCCTCTGGTCTGCGACTAGCAGGCCCAATCACATGGATCATCTTCATCAAATTACTCTTCTGAGAAGAGAGAGAACAATGACTGGGTAGGAAGCTCTTGGTGATTTCCATGAATCTGATCAGGTGCTATACTGAGAGGTTCCCACCAAAGTACCTAAGTTGGTCAGTATGATCCAAGTCTGAAATCAACAAAGCATTACAGCAGGACAGGCAATATTATACCCTTCAAATGTTTGGATTATATTTTATAAAGTCATCAGAGTCGATGGTCTCAAATTATTGGAGACATAATCCAAAACACCCAGAGAATACCAGATTGTCCACTCCTGTATTAGAATGTGAATGGAAGAAACACAGACAGAATCCAAACACCAAGCTTACTTTAGAAATGATCATGAAACAGAGTTGGCAGCAAAGAGTGTTTTCTCTATCAGCATCTGTGCAATGTCATCCAAATTAACTATTACAAAAATGGAAGGGGTCTGTTTTATGTCGGTCCCTGGGATGATCACAATGAATCCTTGACAGCCTACAGCAATGGATCTGCTAAGCATTTCATTTGTGGATAAAATTGCTTGCATCAGATATAATGTGAGTGCTGGTTTAGATACACTGCAATTCCCAAACACTCCCAGAGAGCTATCTTGTTGATGCTTCTTGGATCACTTTGAGTTGCACCTGGGTATAAATGTTGACAAGCTGTTTGGGAGGGTGCAGCCTACCATCTGTTCATTCACCCTTTGTCCTTCTTTGTCCACAGCATGCAGTGATGGGTTAAGGAAGTAATAAATGACTCCTTGGCAGAATGCTCATAGCTTCCTTTAATGAAGCAACTGTGAGACATCTTTTTTGGGGATGGGGGGTAGGGGATAATTCCAGATTCAGAAGATAATACCATGTATTCACTAGCTACATATCTCTCCTTTGTGGTCAAGGTGCTTAAGCCATTGGCAGTAGTTCATCTCCAGCTGTTCTTAAAGGACACTTAGAGACCAACCCTATAGATTGTTTGATGCCTCAATACTATCAATCTTGACATTCCTCAGGTCTCCCTGTTTGGATTGGAGGTGAAAGTACTTCATTACAAAGGACCTGCTCTGAAACCCATTTAGCAGGTTTCAGTAGGTGGTAATGATGGACTTTGATTTTTGCCCCTGTGTCATTTACTATATATGAGAAATCACCAGGAATGGTCAGTGAAGATTTGTGCTAAGGTACCATCAGTATACTGATAACACACAGCTTCTTCTCCTTCCTCATCTGGGGCTGATGAAATACTAGAGGTGCTAAATGACAGGTCTGAGTTAGTAATTGTTTGGATGACAAATAATGGTAGTTGGTCAGTGAGATCTATAATCCAAACAAAACAGAGATGCTACTAGTGGGTGACTTGACGGACCATGGAGATAGTATTCAAGTGGTTTTAAGTGGGGCAGCACCACTCTTGAGAAATCAGTGACTCAGAGAGAAGATTCTATTCTGTCCAGTCACTTGTGTGATGATGGTGTTCTTCCAAGGCATTCTGCCAACCATGTCTGACTATAAGGAACAATCTTTCAGAGCTAGGCATTCAAGTCTGACCAGGTTTGTGGAGAACAGCACTGATTGCTCAAGCCTGTTCTCCACAGAGCCTGCTCTCATATCACTTTGAGCTATGATGCAAATATAATTCAGCAAGGCAGGTGGCCTCTTGTCTTAGGTGGTAAGAGATCTTGCCCTAATGTTGTCTTTTACACCAGTGTTTAGAGGTATTAAAGATTCATTTACTGATATTAGAACTGCATCTTATAATTTAATAACAATGTTGCTGAACGTTCTCTCATATATTTCTGACCTAATATTGACTTTCTAATTGTGTTTTCAGCCATTGACTAATGTGTGGAACACAAATAAGCTTCCTCTAATAGTTCAGATAATTTCACTTCACAGATGAAAAGGTCAAGTCTCAAAATTAATCAAAAACCGAGCAGTCAATACGCACCCACTCCCAGAGTACTGGTGACAGAAATGATGAAAAAGTAGCTTTTTTTCTAATTACAACATTATCAATCATGACATTCTTAGCAAATAAAAAGGACTCTAATGACAGTTTTGTGAAACCACTGAGATTATCACTAATAATGCAGCATCTGTTGGAACTTCATATGAAAGTTCTTATTAAAACAAGAGCCAGCATAATAACACATGTTGTAAATTCCATACCATTATACAATATTCAGATTAATTTTGGTAACATGGTTCTAAAACCCTCATGACATCTACCAGGAATGGATGATGGATGGAGACACACACATGCACGCACACACTTCTAGAATCCTCAGACAACACAACCTGATATATTCAGGGAGATGCAGTACAAAAATAATTCTTACAAGCTTTGGTTAGGGGGTCTTGGTTTTACAGAGAGCATAATGGATAGTAATGACAATTGTGGTAAATTCGAGGACAGAATTTCAGGGTAGGGGGAGACACATACTTACCTCTGTCAATATAAAATTCCCCACATCTCTCAGTTATAGCATATCCTCCAACTGCCCTGATTTGACAGGGACAGTTTGCATTCAACTGACAGTGAGAGGAGAAAAGAAGCAGGTGAGGTCTTTGCCTGGTAGGCTCAGGGAAATAGAAATGGCTACAGCCTCTCCTAGCGTATGGGTTCTTCCTCAATAACCTTTGCCATCTTGACCACAGTCTGATGAAGTTTGCCCACACATGTCCGTTTTCATCTATGAAATGTTGAAAGTATATCAGGTACACCATTCCAGGAAACCCTTGCAGAAAACTTGTCATCTCCTTCCCCCACTCACACTAAAATCCAGAAAAGAATGGTCTAGATTTATGCATTGTCAGGCAGTGGTGGTATGTGTGGCCCCCAGATCTTAACTGTTAATCAGCATTTCTTAAACTATTTGATGTCAAGGACCAGCACTATATTTGTGCCTGTTGGCTACAGCTGTTTCTTTCCTTCCTGGGAAATTTTCTTGGACCAGCAGCCAGTGGCTAGCAGGCTGGGATTGCTCCATGGACCACCACTTTGGTTAGGACTGCTTTAAAAGATGCTTTCAGGGTATTGAATTCTTTCTCATAGATAATTCTTTTAAAGATAGGTTGTTTAAGATTTTGATTAAAACCTGGAACAGATTCACTGCTTCACTGACATGGAGGTCATCAGCCTCCACTGATGTCAGGTATGTTTTAATTGGCAGCTTCCAAGAAGCGCTCCTGTCTGTGGGCATAAATTTATGCCTAGCCATAAAATATAGCTAAAACAACATTCCTTCTACTTGCTGGTCTAGAAAAGGATAAGATGGCCTAGCTCAGACCTAGTTTTTACAGGCCAAATTGGGGGAAGAAGGAGGTAGCAGCAGCAGAGGCCATCGCCACCATCACCACCTCAAGTACCAGTGAAAAGAAGATACTCTAGCATCTGACTTTCATCTTCAAAAAAATTCTTGTTGATCCACAAAATTGCTTTTGGAGTCAGGCCCCTATGTACTCTCCATTGCAGTTACAGATTTGAACTGAAGGTTCTTTGTGGCTCCTCATTCGTAAAAACTAAAAGTAACATGTTTAGCTTCTATTGGCTTCTTTTATAACTTGAAAAACCAAGTCACAAGGCTTAATAGACCTGATGTTTTGGCACTATTATGCATTAGAACAATTCTAAAGTACACCAAAGCATTAGTAAGGCAGACTCTATGAAGAACAATTTGCACTGTGGTGAATTATTTTATGTTTTATTGGGTTATACAGCCTGAATTTTAAGAACTTTAAGTGGTAAAATGGATTTTCTCTTTTTAAACAAGTGGCTGTACAACTATCTCAGCCAGTTCCACCAGTGAAACACTTCCTGCCTCTTTATCTCACCTCATTTGAAGAGTAAAACAGAAAGAAGGGGAAAATATTATTATTTCATGGCCAATTCACAGACTTGTTGCCTTTGTAGGATTTTTCAAGATTACTTCAGGGAGATTGATGATGATGATGATGATGATGATGATGATGATGATGATGAATAAAATCTAAGGAGAAGAGCCAGGCACTGTTTGGATGACATTAACTGGCAGATTAAAGTTATATAAATCATGGCTTGGGAAAAAAGAGCATAATCTTAAGTAGTCCTGGAGGCTTTTCCAGTTGTTCTGACTTGGAAGACAAGCACTAAAAAGAAAATATTATGCCTGACAGCAAATATCATGTTTTGAAAGGCAGTATAATCAATAGGAAAAAGGGTTTATGTAAAGATCTGTGAGGCAGCATGCTATCTTTAGCTATGTCAGAAAGCGCTCACCCTGATACCATTGAGACTCTGAGCATTCTTGCAAAAAATTCTTTAAAAATCCTAATGGATAACAGTAGCTCCTTCTCTGAAAGCTGGTCCTCCAACTTTCTGAAGGCCGTACCTTGTGGAATGAGCCCTTCACACCACTGTTACCCTTGTACATGGGTAACAGTGGTACGAAGGGCTCATTCCCACATAGGGAAGGCCCTACATTCTCTAAAAGCATAAGAAATTTTCTTATAATGAGCAGGTCCTTGGTCCATCCGGTTCTATATTATCAACTCTGATGGACAACAATGTCTAGGGTTGTCCAGGTCAGGCAGGATTATTTTTAGATGTGTTCAGAGTGGTATGTTGGCCTCCCTGTGTGGGAATGAACTCCCTTTTCCTGTTATCCCTTTCCCCAAAACAAAACTGGTCTTGCTTATTGGCACCACTCCCAAAGGTTTGGATCATACTTCTCAAGTGAGCCTGGGGAAGGGAGGTTTACATTTAAGTTCTCTCTATTTGAAGTCTCCTTTTTGATTTTTTTAAACTTCAACCTTCACACACCAGTACAAGCACTAGCAATGGAAGAGCACCCACCACTACCTAGAGGGGCAGCAAGATAGCATAGGGAGTGCAAGGCTAGCCATGGGATGCACACATAGCTCTGATCTCCCAGCAACATAGTACCAGTCCTTACCCCATGGCATGTGGTGCTTATGCAGCTGCCTCACTGTGCCTATTAATGTGTCCATCAAGGCATGCAAGTCATTATGTCAACAATGATTTGGTGAACCATCTTGAGCCAATAAGTGTGGCTGAAATAGAGTGGCATTGTTTCCCTGGAAATATAGGAATTTCTGTAAAGGATTACAACTCTAAAGCCATTTCTGGTAAAAAAAAAAAATGTCCCTCCCTCTCCATGAATTCACCATACATTTTCAAGTAGCAGGTTTTCCCCCCTTTTTATTGATGCCATCACAAATAGCAACAGAACAGTTCTTCTAGGCAGCACCTACCTGCTGATTTTGCCTATTCAAATGCCCCAGGAATGATGCTATATTATAGTGGCCACAAGGGACCACCATTTTCACCCACCACAAAACTTTCATCAAGAACACTGCTGTTTTATGATGTCAGATTGTTCCAGCAGCATCTGACAAGAGAGGAACTCAGCATTAAAAAAAAAAAAGACCAGACAGACACCTTCTACTGGAGGCACAGAAGATCAGTAGGTTAACAGTTCTTCAGCTTTTGCCTATAGCATGGATGTCACTGTTTGTTCCCAGGTCAACCCCCACCTCCCATATTCAAAGCTGGACGGTCTCACTTGAAAACATTTGACTCTGACTTGCAACTAACTAAAGAAAAGGGGTTGGAAATGTCAGGAGCTATACTGGTGTAGGGTTTCAGGGATCTGCAGTACAATAGTAGTCATATTGACTGAGGAATTCTAGAAGGTCTAGTGTACTATGTAATTCTCATAGGTTCTGCTTTAGTAGGTCCTGTTCAGGGAGACTTATGTTACTGCAGGTTAGGCCTCCTTGGAGATAGCATAAAGATATCATTTTGATATCAATAATTTGGCTCTCTTCCACCACCCCCTCCACGTGTTTGTGAGGCCCCCGGACAAGCACAGAACTAGGCTCGGCCATCAAATGCTGCAATATCTCAAAACAATACAGGTAGGCCAGAAATAGCCAGATCACCGCTTTAGGAGACCTCTCTGCAAACACCCTTATTATGTATGCACACTGCTTACAAAGGACTCCCTGCCCCGAGCAGGCAACTTGGCAAGCGGAATACTCAACTGCCAAGCACTGAGCATTTGCATACTGTCTACCTCTTTGTCAATTCGAACTTAACTCAATCATGCTAAATTTTGACCTTTCCAAAGCTTTGTCTCGCACCCGAAACTCATTGTTTTCCCCAAGTACGGAATAGCCTGCAGTTACATTTCTCTCTATAAAAACCCCTGATTCCAGGACCTTCCTCGGATCACTCCCGAGTTCCAGACCGCCTTGCTGCCGCTTTGCTTAACGAGTTTTCTCTCAGCTCCACGTGCTGAGCCACATCAAACTCCAGCATCGCTCTCTATTCTTCCAGGCTTCAGGACAGGTTTCGTATCACTCAATTCAACAATCCCTCTCAAAATCCCTCTATAGCACACCAACCTTTATTTTCCTTAGTTACTTGTGTGATTGTGTGTTGCATACACTGTGTGTCTGTATTTAATAAAAATCACAATTATTCTTAAACTTGGTGTGCTTCTTGGCTTGGCCTGACCCCATAGACATTGGGTAAAAGATTCTGCTGTGTTGCCCTGCCTCTCACATTGCTAACTTGTGCTCTAGCTAATTTCCCCAAACTTAATTAATTGAGAGCTCATATAGGTGTCCCTCATGGGACCCCCAGTAAACAGGGTAACACTTAGTTGTCACCTACCTTTGTTAAACAGCAAGCAAAGTCTCTTTCAGTTCTTTTCCAGGCTTTAAAACAAGGTTTCTGCCTTCTTAGCTACTCAGGAATAGGAATGCTGAAAATACAGGGTATAAGCATCTCAGTTACTTGCACATGATACTCAAAGGGAATGCCTTTCAGTAGAGTCAGTTGACACAGCCATCTACTAGTCATCAAGTAGAGATAAATGAAGTGATAGACACGCATGTGTGAACAAGCCTTTAGGTGCTGTCATGTCACTGTCTTTCCTAAACACTTAGGGAAGGACTGTAGCTCAGCAGCAAGGTACACTGTCTGCCTGCCAAAGCTTCTGGTGTCAATCCTTGTCATCTCCAAGGAAAGACTCCTATCTGAAACCCTCAAGAGCCCCTGCTGGATACAGCAAACAATACTGAATTAGGTGGACTAATAGTCTGATTTGATACATACATCTGTTCCTCATCAAATTGTGGATTTATTTCACACTCAATAAGCCAGACAGTATACTACATAAAATATTACTACAATTAATGAGCAAATTAATTATTTTGCTCAAATAGACAAATCTAGTTTGAACTCTTACTAGAAGCCTCAAGAGTAAATCTGAGGCTATCATACTTCAGATCTATTATGGGACAAATTACTCACTGAGAAAGATTATAATCCTTGGTAAACCCTCAGATAATGCCAGGATGCATGGAGCTTAAGTATGTAAAGGTAAAGGCTGTAATGAAAAGAGGAAGACCACATTACAGATGGATTGATTCAATAATGGAAGACTTGATTCTCAGTGTGCAAGACCTGAGCAGGGCTGTTGATGAGTGGACTCACTGAGGCATCTCATTCATAGGATCTCCTTCAGTTAAAGACAACCTGATGGCAAATGGCAACAACAACTGAGAATAATGTATTTTACATAGTGTAATGCAGGGGTCCTCCAGATGTTGTTGAATTGCAGCTCCTAACATTTCTCATAACTGACTAGGAATGGCTACACAATTCCCATCCCTGCTATATTGTAAAGCTATACTAAGACACATTGGCATAAAGCCATCTTTTGGTTCCAACCCATTAGGAGAACCATTTAACCAGTGATAACTAAAGAAAGTCAACACTAATGAAAATTCCATTAGTTCAATTGTTCTCCTGTAGTTGGGCTAACAATAAGATACAAGGGAACAAGAACTTGGCTAACCAAGGCAACGCCAACAGGTGTTTCACATGGGTGCAGTGAAAGAGACAACATAAAGTGAAACTTGTTCTGTTGGAGTAAACCTCCCCAGGCCTGGATAGTTTCTTTTGGGAGAGTTTGCTGGGTAAGGCTGTTGTGTTTGTTGTGGTAAGGCTGCTTGTGTTTGTGTTTGTGTGAGGTGAGAGGAGGTTTCCTTGTGTGCTTGTTAGTGTTCTATTAACCTATTGTGTTTAGGCCCAGAAGAAGTGAGTCACAGACCCTTTTCACACGTTACCCGTTCACGCGGCTGGAGGGGGGGTGCGTCTCGCGCGAAAAGTCTCAGCAGGAACACTGCCGCCTCCCTGCTGCTTGAGTTCTGCAGTGATTCTGGTTGCGCAAGCGCCGCACGAATGCCCCGCCCCTTCCTACCACAGTGCAACCTGGGAATTGTAGGCTAGCGCTGAGGCAGGAAGCGCGACCAGCCCGGCTCCCGAGGCTCCGCAGGGCAGGTAAGTGTGCACGGGCCCCGGGAGCATTGTGTGACTGCACACCATTTTTGGCTTTAAGCCGAAAATTAAAAAATGCGTGTGCAGTCCGCTTTAGGCTCTTGAGCGTCATGTAAATGGGAGTGCATCGTATGGACCACTCCTCCCATTTATGCAACGCTCAAGGGGCCCTTTCGCTTTAGAAATGGCATGCAAAAAGGTTTACAGACTTGATTGAATGAGGAGCTAGCATCCACTAGCTCACTATATAATTGCAGCCCCAGTCCCTGCAACTGGCAAACAAGAGCTTAGTGAACAGGGGCAAGGCCAACAGGCATTTCATGTGGATGTTTAGTAGGGGAGGCCTGGAATTCTGTTTCAGTGCCTACTTAAGATACTGCAACAGCTGTGGTATATTTGTGTCCTTGCTAGAGGATGTCAATAGCTACACCTGCAGCAAATTCCTGTTGGAAGAGAATGTCCAACAACTTGAGACCTTTGTATCTATTCTTCAGTATATTAGGGAGCATGAGGTTTTCTTGCATAGAGTAGAGCATACTGTTCTGGATGGGAAACACGCAAGGGATGTCTCTAGCAGGAAGTTAGTTTCCAAACAGAAGATGTAGATGTTTGCGGGAATGTGACATTTCAGAGTAGAAATACCAGGGATCATTCCGTGAGTTTGGAGGTACAGAACTGATTTGAAGCTCTCTCCCTTATCAGTGGGGATGAAGAACAGGAACAAAAGCAACAGTGCCAGTCCTCAGAGAAGGTGCAAGTGACTATGGCCCTTTCCACATCCTACCTTTTCTTGGCGCTGGGGTGTGGTGATCGTGTGAGCAGCCTCTTGTGAGAGGCTCTCGCTTCCCTGCTTCTTCAGCTCTGCACAAGCTTCCTGCTCGCGCGAGAGCCCCACCTCTTCATTTCACAATGCAGCCTGGGACCTTCCCAGGCTGCACTGGGACAGGAAGCGCAACCGGCCTGGCTCCTGAGGCCGCATGCCAGGTAAGTGTGCGTGGGGCCTGGGAGCAATGCGTGATTGTGCAGCATTTTTGGCTATAAGCCAAAAATGGAAAGGTGTGCAATCGTTGCCTGCCAGCCCCTGGAGCCTTGCACAATTGCGAGGGCATCATGCAGATCACACCTCACAATCACGCGAGGCTCTAGGCCTCTTTCGCATGGCAGATGCCATTCAGAAAGGACCTATGATTCAGCACACGAGGAGATGTGTGCAGCTGGTAGGGGAATCCCTGTTGAGGGGAACAGAAGCTGTGGTTTGTGGGCTTGACAGGATGTCTCAAGAGGTATACTGTCTCCTTGGAGCAAAAAGCTCTGGTGTAACAGAGCAGCTGACAAAATTAATCAAATCCACTGAAAACTACTACTTCCTTTTGATCCATATGGGGATCTATGGCACTGCAAGGCACAGCATTCAGGAGATGACAACAGATTATGAGGCTTTGGGTAGGAAACTTGAAGGACCTTGATGTACAGTTTGTCATTTCAACTCTCCTCCAAGTTGAAGGACATCACCCAGGGAGGGAGGGAGAATATTGGAGGCAAACAACTGGCTCTGCAAATTGTGCTGCCAGGAACAGTTTAGCTTCTTGGACCATGGTCTGTGGTTTCATGAAGCTAGACTTCTGGCAAGCGACTGGTTTCACCTCACAGCAGTTGACAGGAACATTTTTACTAAGAATCTCACAAACCTGATCAGGAGGGCTTTAAACTGAGTTATGGAGGGAGATATTCTTCTTGAGAGCAGGACTTCACCTAGTGCTGGAGGTAGCAGCCTGTATAGGGAGAAATGGGTGAATAGTACAAGAACCCAACAGTGGGAAGGAGGGGAAAAAAAACCCCTTAAATTCTATTTCTTGATGCTCAACAGGAGTTTTAAGTTACAGCAATGCAAGAAATTTGGAAACTGAAAGGAAATTTCATTTGGTGGGCCAGAATTCTTATTTGGAGGCAATGTTTTCATTTTGCTCCCCACCTTGCAGCTATACTCCTGAAGGAGCAGAAGATAGGGGCTAAGGCTGGTCAAGATGAAGATTTGAAAACATATATGAAGAAATGACAGAGCTTGGACACATTGCTTTAAAAAAAAGCCTACTACAATTTGCCTCTTGGTCTGGACATTCTGGCAGTTGTAGGTCAGAAGGCAACTTGTCATGCTAGAAATTTTGGGACTGGGCATAAATGTTATGGGGAGCAATGCTCTCATTTTGCTCACCCTATGGTACACCTCTGACTTGGGGCAAGGGGAGGGAGAGTGTTAAGCTTTTTCTCTAATTACTGCTTTTCCATGCAAGAGTGTGCCCCTTCAGCCTCCCCATGTAGCTCTTTATGTTTGCATACATTGTGCAAGTTCTCCTTATCCTTATTGATAAAGGCTGGGACTTGGGCAATTCAGGTTTAAATCTGCACTGAGCCATGAAGCTCCTTAGGTGACCTCAGGCCAGTCACACTTTCTCAGTCTGGAATTAAAAATGGATTGCTTATGGGAAATACACATTCTTCAGATGCATCCCTGTGATAGGGCCTTCTTTTCTCCCTCAGCTTGATGTTGCAGTTCCAGTCCAATAAGGTGCCCTGTCAATATCACCCTGACTCCACTGTTTTATCACAACCTTTGTGTAACAGGGCTAGAATTTTATTTGTACCTTAGAACCAAACTGTTTATTTAAGGTAACATGTTCTATTTATTACCAGGCTGACTCAGTAGTTATAAAACAAACTGTAACATTCATAGTAGGAATGGTGGAAATAAAGTATCTTCTTCAAGTTCAGTTATAGTACAGAGTTGATAATTAACCATTTAAACTTCTCACAGACTTTGACAATCAATTCCTGCTTCAGACACCAATTCCCTGTGTCTTTTCCTCAGCTGCTTAATCACACCCAAATCACCCTCTCTCTGGCTCACTGAAGACTTAAGATTCACAGAAACTTTGCCTTACATAGTTTTCCTCTCATCCACAAGCCCCCCCTATGCATGGCCCTTTCCGCACCGGGGTATTAAAATGGTGCAGAGTGATGTCCGACGGAGGCCGTCTGCACCGTGGAGTGGGTTGGGGCGGACTACTTTTCATAGTTCCGCACCTCAATCTGCTCCGAAGCGACCGGAACTGGTGGTGCGCCATCTTTTTTAAAAACCTCTTTTCAGAGGTTTTTAAAAAGCACAGAGCATGCAGCCCTGTGCAGCTCCATCGCCGCGCTCCGGTGCAGATTTGCAGGCACGCACTAGTGTGTGCCTGTAGATCTGCCGGGGGGGGCTTCCAGCTGGCAAGCTTCTTCGGTTGGTGGAGAGCCTCCTCCAGCCGGAAGCCCCCATTTTGGACACTGAAGCCGCCATTTTGGACGCCGGATGACTGTGGAGCAACGAGCTTGCGCTGCTCCACATGGCGACAGACTTACCTGGCTACCGGTAAGCTCTGTTTTAGCGCGTTTTCCCCTGTTTCCCCCTCCACATGCGGAAAGGGCCCACACCACAGTGTTGGGTTTCTTTCCTGTTGCCTAGCAACCTGCCATCAAGTTGCACTGGTGTTCAAAACAGCTAAACTCCCAAGGCAACTTTGTCACAACCCCTTTACCATCTAGTTTTACCCTGAGTAGAACTTTGAATGACAGTGTGCTAAATTAGGGGTGTGTGAAGTACATTCATGGCATCCTTTGTGGCCTCCAAGGCTCCATTTGTTGGTCTCAAGTCTTCCACACTGCCCTTCTCCTGACCAGAAAAGAGTGAATTTCTCTCTTGGAAGCCTCCTCTTTCAAATAATTACACCTTGCACTATAAAAATAAACAAGAACACCTTTTTTCCAAAGCTGGACGCATATTTCCTATTCCTTCCATTTTTGTGGGGGAAGTGTTTGTGGCAGTTCACACAGCCCCTGGAGAGTCCCAGGCACAGAAGATTGGTGCCTGGACCAAACACAGTTATCTATACAGGTGGTTTTGCCAGCAAATGGGTGATAACAATGGAATGAATCCATAGCTTCTGCTTGAAAGTGGTGAGTGCTCCAACTCAAACCTTCATCTAGACATAGGCCATTTCTGCAGGTTACATTTTTTCAGCAC
Organism: Ctenosaura bakeri; assembly: GCA_948474755.1. Taxonomy (NCBI): domain Eukaryota; kingdom Metazoa; phylum Chordata; class Lepidosauria; order Squamata; family Iguanidae; genus Ctenosaura; species Ctenosaura bakeri. The sequence goes on along the minus strand of CAOLHI010003163.1, from coordinate 114,537 downwards.
TGGAGTGCAGGGATCGCACAAACAGCCTCCAGCGAGAGGCTCTCGCATCCCCGCTGCTTCAACTCTGCACGAGCTGCCCGCTCCCAAGCAGGTAGTGTGAGAACCCCGCCTCTTCCTTCCACAGCACAGCCTGGGAGTTTCCCAGGCTGCACTGGGGCAGGAAGCATGACTGCCGCGGCTCTGGAGTCTCCGCACACACAGCAAGTGCGCATGGGGCCCTGGAACAATGCATGATCACGCATCAAAAATGTAAAAGTATGCAAGCAGCAGCTGCCCTACCCTGGAGCATCACACAATTATGAGTATGTCATGCAGATTGCTCCTCACAATTGCGTGATGCTCCAGGTGCCCTTTTGCATGACAAATGCTATGTGAAGATGTTTATAAGAAGGCAGGTGTGTTGTCCAGAATCTTTTAGTTCCATAGGACTTTCATTTGAGAAGAAACCAAATTACACCGGCTGTATTGAAGAATATAGCCTAGCAGGAAGAATAATCAGGTTGTAGTGTAATCACTCACTGAAGCCAGTGTGATTTAACAGTTTTCATTTTTCAAAAAAAGAAAGAGATTCAAGATTCTTTTTCACAGCAACAAGACTTCTTTTTTCTAAAAAAGCATCAGCATATCCTTTTTGTCCCTGTGGAAACTCTCCATAACCTTCACTGTCATCAGTTTCAATTAATTGTAAAGGCTTGTTATGAGGCTACCTGCCTGGTCTTGATAACCTTCAGCTGCTTAAAAATACATTCTTCATATTTCATAACTATCTGTATTAATTGACTGTAAATCATGGAAAGCATATCATTTTGACAAGGACAATTATGTTTATTAACCTACACAAATCTTCACAAAGAATCTTTAACTTGTTTGAACGTCATGGTAAATTATCTAGAAGTCACATCCAGAATGTTTTTAAAAACAATAGTTCATAGGGGAGGGTGGAAGCTAATTTATCTGCCTCTAATTATGAAAGAGAAACAGTGTTTCCCTGTCTCTCTCAGCTGTAGCTCCAAGACCTTCAGACATAGACCTCTGAAACATAATGTGCATACTAGAGGGATGCCAAAAGTGTGCATCTCAAGGTAACCCCTCACAAGTTTACTGGGGGAATAACCAAGGTTATTTGGGGGGGAAACCAATAATGCATGCAGGTGTGGCCCATAATCTAAAGATGTGTGAAACCTCACCCTGAAATGTAGGGGTGAGGCATCCCACTGTACTGTGACTTGCAAGTGACTATGCTCTTTCAGCAATGCAATAATATACTATAGTTGAACTCACACAATTGTGTTTAGGAGTTATTGCTAAAAGAAAAGAAGGCTGTGAAAGAATGCCTAATGGATGATAGCACATTGCAAGTACTCTTCTTAATTGCAGTTCTGACAGCTATGACAAAACAACCTGGGCAAAGAAGAAAACAGTGCAGAGAAAAGCACCTGTTAAACCTGTCATCCTTGACATCTTCTCAAACACTCTTCTGTCTGTTCTACCATCAAGGGTGTCTTTTAAAATATGTTCTGGACATCATAGCATTAATGCATTTCTGGAAAGTATAATTAATGTTGCTCATTATAGGTTTACATTAGAAGAACTGAAGGACAAATGTTAGGAGACTCGGTGCTTTTATTGCCCTGGATCAACAGGAACCTTGGGTAATATTTCTGGAGTTCTTCTAATGGACTGGTCAACCCAGTGAACATAGTGTTGCTTATAAGCTCATTTCTAGGTGAAGCAATATGCACTACTGACCAAATACTGGAAAAGTTACTTTTTAGGCTACAACTATCAAAATGTCCCAGCCAACATCGCCAGTAACTTTACTAAGCCCTGGTCATGATTATATTATAAAATTTCACCATTTCAACCGCAACTGCTAACTAGGACCATAAGTTACAATATGATGGTACACCACTTCTTTTTCTCCACTAGCAAGGGACTATCTTCTTTCATATTAGACATTTCAGGTTGCTTCACGTTTTACAGTTTCATAGTCTGCTCTCTACAAAGGGTGCCCCAGTCCAAGAACACTGTGGCCATTTCCACACTACACTGTTTATAGTGGTATTATTCCACTTTCAACATCCTATGGAATCTTGGGGTTTGCAGTTTAGGGAGGGGCATTTAAGATTCTCAGCCAGAGAGCTCTTTGGCCTCAGTAAACTACAAACCCCAGAATTCCACAGAATGTTGAAAGTGGAATAATAGGACTATAAGAGAGTAGTGCAGAAATGGCCTGAGGTTTTAACATCCTCCAGCTTTGAAAGATCATATACCCTGGGAAAAGAACATCTAGAATCAAGGTAACCAGGAGGGATATACATCCTTTGGCATAGAAATGTTTGGGGCAGCCTTAGCCAGTCAGCCCTCCACATTTGCAGGTTAAGCATTTGTGGATTTGGTTATTCGTAGATTAGTGGGGGGAAGGAGATGGGACAGGAGGAGGGCATGCTCACATTCACTTGCTCACTTATGTGGGTAGGAGGCAGTGGATGAGACAGATGTCCTCTTTCTCCCTCCTCCTCCTCCTCCTCCTCCCCCTCCCCCTCCTCCTCCTCCTCCTCCTCCTCCTCCTCCTCCCCTATCCCCTTTCCCCCTCCAACCCATGCATGTGAGTGAGCTAGTGAGGGAACATGCGCATGACCAGGCCCAGCCACTCCACCAGTACACGTATGTGTGCGGTGGCGAACCCTTGAGGGAGTGGAGGAGGTAGTGGGAGGTGGTGGGGCTATGGTGTGGGGGTGTGGCCACTGTGCATAGGGGCATGGCTAGGGCATGCAGGGGTGTGGCTATGGGCTGGGATGCCCCAAAATGCCGCCTTCATCACCCCCCATCCCTACACGACTTTGGCCATTTCCGCACTAGCCTGTTAAAGCACGATGATTCCACTTTCAACATCTTCTGGAATCCTGGGGTTTGCAGTTTCAGGAGGGGCCATCCGGCCCCTCCTGAAACTGCAAAGCCCAGGATTCCAGAGGATGTTGAAAGTGGAATCATCGCGCTATAACAGGATTGGGCGGAAGTGGCCTTTATGTGTGTGTGTTAGTTAGATATGGTTTGAGGTTCACTCACTCACTCACTTGTGCAAGGGGAGAGAGGAAGGGGATAGGATGGGATGAGGGCACTTGTGTGTTCATTCACTTGCTCCCACGGGGATGGGACAGGAGAAGAGAGGGTGCATATGTTCACTCACTCACATGGGTGAAAAGAGGGAAGGGGGAAGGGAATGGGACAGGAGGAGGGAGGGCACACTTCTTTGCTCACTCACACAGGTGGGAGGGATACTTTTTAAATACCATTTACTTAAGTTTTAAACTATACAACTGCATAACAATATAACTAAACAACAAAAGAAAAACATCAGATTACAAATAACAGGTACAGGTACTTTTTGTGTGTGTTCAAGACAGTTTGGAGGCTTATGATATTTGTGGGTTTTCCACTTTGGTGGGAGTCCTGCACCCCTAAACCCCTTTAAAGTGAAGGGATGAGACTTCTGGCTGACATGTCGGTGCGGATGGCAGCCTGAGTTATATACTCCCGGGCTGTCGCTGAACCCAAGTAAAGAAAAGAACACGTGAAGATCTAAAAGAAATCCAAAAGATCCCCCCAGTAAAGGGGCTCCGGAGCGGCTCACGGAGCCAACAAATGACCCAGCGGCGATGAGGAGAGGAGAAGGAGAGTCATCAGTAGATGGGATCAAGTTGGCCGAGCGGATGCCATCGGGCTTAGACCAGGGAGAACCTGCCTAGCACCGGCGACAGCCTTGCTTTTAAATTTTAAGGAAAGAATCATGAGTAACCAATCCAGTCTCTCACTGAAAACCTAACAGTAGTTCAGCCTTACCATAGACTTTTGAAACAACATTAAACCAAAGAGAATTGAGAAATAAGTAAGCAGAGACTTACAGTCGTGAGAACCCATAACGAGAGAAGACAGTACTGGAAGAGAAACGTGGAGGACAGGGACAGAGAAGGGAAATATGGCGGATAGAGACAGAGAAGGGAAAAGAAAATCACAGAGGGGAGAAATGGAATTCATTGGAGTTTGGGAAGTAAAACACTGAAAGAGATGAATAAATAAACAAAGGACTGAATATAATAATAAAAACATAAAAAACAGAGACAGTACAAAAGGATTCAAAACAGGAAAATGGCGGAGGTGTAAGGATAGAGAAGTACGAACAGGGTTACAAAAGAATTTTAAATCCTTCTAAGACTGAGTTTGTATTTAAGAGGAGAAGGACGGGGACTGATGGGGAAGAGAGAATAGAAATTAGAGCATTTCGACAGTAAATAAAGAAATTAAGAAATGCGAATTGATCTACCTTTTGATATAGAAGGATTATTTAATAAAGACCATTGGGAAAATCGGGAATTAGGACTGGATTGGACTTAAAGTGTCTGCACCAGAACTGTAATAGAATTTTTTTTGAAAGAGAAGGACTGTGTATTAAAGACTGTTGGAGGAAAATTGGAAGTTAGGATTGGAGTAAACTCAAAGGGACTGAATTAGAATCATAGCAGAACTAAAAAAAAAAAAAAAAAAAGTCAGCGATCTACAGGTTTAGAGAACATCCCACCAGGAACGTTTTCTTTTCTTCCTTTTTTCAACCCCCAACAGCTGAGAAGGAGAGAAGGATTCCTGAAGAAGAAGACAGTGGAAACCTTGGGGTTTGGGGGAAAGGGATTAATCAATTAGGGGAATCAATTGGAGAAAAGGGATTAATCAATTAGGAAAGGGGGGAGGAAATAAGTATTAAGAGGGAGGCGGGAGGGGGTAGAGAGAGTGGCTTTAAGAGGTTGATGTGATATGAATTGATCTATAGAATTAATTAAAGTAAAGAACATATATATATTTATTTTGAAATCTACATATATATTTAAGATACATATTTATAAGTAGAAAGTATTAAATATTATTAAATATACAAATATTTAAAATTATAGATAATTACTTATTTATACCAACTTGTATAAAATTTAGTTAAAAATTGACTTTGTCTTTATAAATAAGATTACAGTTACATATAGATTCGTGATCATAATAGGTATTTACGTATTTATAATTTCATAGATCTACAGAAAATTGATATTTTTTAAGACAGCTGTAATTTAAAATAGAAAGGAAATAATTTATAGAATATATATAAATATATAGATTTCTATGTTGTGATATTTTGTTGAAGAATAAGGGATTTAAGAAGATTTAATTGATTGATTTAATTTATTTAAAGTGATAAGGATATTATAAGAGTATTGGGGGAATCTAGAGTATTAAAAGTTGGAGGTATAGAAGATTAAACAACAGTAATCGTTGCAAAAAATAGAAGTTGATTTAAGAGGAAGGAGAGGGGATTTGCATGTTTGATTTATTTTATAAAGTACTGATACATAGAGAAATAAGGAAGATTGTCTAGAATTAAGAATTAAGGAGAAGAATTGAAGGGAGAGATAGACCCATAGGAAAGCGCAGGATCTCCATTAGTAAATCTAAGAGACAGGAATATAAAACAACAACAATAACAACAACAAGATATAGATATAAATCTAAGTGTAGAAAAGTTGAGTATAAGAAGGAATAAATAAAAGGGTAAAGAAAAAAAAGGGAGGGAGATAGAGAAAGAGGAAAGAGAGAAAGAGAGGAAAAGGGAAATAGAGGAAGGAAAAGAGAAGAGGGATGGGTAAAGAGGGTAGCTTAGAGGGAGGGGAGATATAAGAAGCTATTTTTCTAAGTATTTATCAATTAGTAAATAAGAAGAGGTAGAAGGAAAGATAAGCGAGGAAGGAGTAAAATAGAAAATAAGATAAAGAGGAAGGACATGGCTTCCGGACAGAAAAAGACAACACAGCTTCTTTTACAAACTCAAGTACAGGGAAGAAGACCACCAACAGAAGGGAAAATAATGGATTGAATATCAGAATATTTGTGGAAGAAATTCAAAAATTAAGAAATGAATTAAAAGAAGACCTTAAAGAAATTCAAACAGAAATAAAACAAGACTTCAAAAAAGAAATGGAAAAAGTAAATCAAAATTTGAAAAAAAATAACACAAGACTTGACAATTATAGATAAAAAAGTGGAGTCATTAGAAGAGAATACAAAAGAAATAGAAACAAAACAAAAACTTGAGAAGAGAACAACAAAAAGAAGCCAAGGCATGGTGGAAACTAGAATTAAAATACAGAAATAAATGCATGAAAATAAGAGGATTACCAGAACAAACTGAGGAAAATTTATACGAGAGAGTAACGGAAATGTTGGCTACTTTTTTAGGACAGAGAGTCAGGAAATTTGAATTAAGATAGATAAAATGTTTTGGGTGGATTCACCTATTGCTAAGAAGAAACAATTACCGTGAGACATAGTGGTCTATTTTACTAGAGAGGAGACCAAGGATCTTGTATTGGAACAGAGCTACAGAGAAAAATTGATGATAGAAGATAAAGAAATAAAGATATTTAAAGATATTCCGGTAGCATTATTATGACAAAGAAGAGAGTACTCTTTCCTAACAAGACAGCTACAAAGATTAAACATAAGATATAGGTGGGAGATCCCAGAAGGGATCTTCTTCTATTTCAAGGACAAACCACAAAAAGTGACAACAATAGATCAAGCAAAAGAATTTTATAGAAAATATATGCAAGAAGAATGAGCGGGTGGAAGAGAAGAAAAGAGGAAAGACAGAGTGATAAAAAATCAAAAGTATAAAAAAGAATCAGGCATTCAACAAGAAAAAGAACAAGAAAGAAAAGAGGACATCATAAATTTATCGGATCAGGAAGAAGACTTAACAAGAGAAGAAGAACTACTAATAGAGACCTCAGATTAAGAGAAGAGTAAGGAATAAGAAATTTAAGATGAAAATAATAACCTGGAACGTTCATGGCATAAATTCACAATATAAAAGAAGACAGATCTTTCACCAGTTGGAGAAGCTAAAAGGGGAAATTATATGCCTTCAGGAAACCCATATACATAAGAAAAATGAGAAATATTTGAAGAATAAAAAATTAGGAGAATGTTTCATGGCGCTTTATGAAAAGAAAAAAAGAGGAGTGGCAGTATATGTGCACAAAAAGATCCCAGCAAAATTAATATTCAAAAATGAAGAAGGAGGGATTATTGGGATAGAGATACAGATTAACAAGAAGAAAATACTATTTGTGGGAATATATGCACCAAACGAAATGAAAGAGGAATTCTACAAAAATTTAGATGATTTGTTTCAAGAATATGAATATGAGAATTTGATTTTGGCTGGGTATTGGAAAAAGATAAACAAACAATTAAGAAAATTAAGAAGAAAGACCAGGGGAGATTGCCCAAGACTTTTTTTGAAATGACACAAAATTTAACAATTGTAGACTCTTGGAGATTTCTTCACCTGATGGGAAAAGATTATACTTTTTTTCGGATACACACCAATCATTATCGAGAATAGATATGATTCTAGTGTCTAAGAACTTATTAAAAGAAATTAAAAGAGTAGAAATACTCCCAAAAATATTGTCCGACCACAATCTTGTATCTTTGATTCTTAAGGACATAAAAAAAACCCAGTTCAACTGGAGATTAAATGATAACCTCCTAAAAGATGAAGACATTTTTAAAAAGGCGAAGGAGATTTTAAAATTCTTTTTTCAAGAAAATATTAGAGAAGGAACTAAAATGAGTACTATATGGGATAGAAGCAAAGCAGTAATGCGAGGTTTCTTCTTACAGCAACAATACTTACAAAAAAAGAAAGAAGAGGAAACATTTAGAAATTTGTCATTGGAGTTGCAAAAAACCCAAGAAGATTTAAAGGGAAATGTAGATAAGAAAAGAATAAATTATGAAATTAAAATAATTCAAAAGGAAATTTCCCAATTAATGACAGAAGAAATAGAAAGAAAATTAGCGTATTTGAAGTGTTATCAATTTGAACACTCTAATAAAATTGGGAAGTGGCTTTCATATAGACTGAAGAAAAAGAGGGAAAGAAATATAATCATAAAAATAAAAGAGGGGAAAAACTCAGTTCCAGAACAAGAGAAAATTATGCAGACATTTGTAAAGTACTATGAGAAGGTATTCTCAGGAAAAGAGATAACCCATCAACAAAGGAATGAAATGGAGAAATTTTTTTAAAAAGCAAAAAATCAAAAAGATTTCAGAAGAACATCATAAATATTTGAACTCCCCAATTACAATGTGTGAGATTACGGAAGCAATCAAAGAACTGAAAGAGGGGAAGTCTCCAGACCCTGATGGATTTATGACAAAGTACTACAAAAAAGTACTACAAAAAAAAAAAAAAGATGAATTGATAACACCATATTACTATATGTTAAAGGCATTATCATCACAAGGAAGGCCTAATACTTGGGGAGACTCGAATATCATTTTGATTCCCAAAGAAGGGAAAGATACTAAAGATGTTAGAAATCACAGACCAATATCATTATAGAACATCGACTACAAAATTTTTACAACAATACTAAGTAGGAGATTGAAACAGACACTCCAAGAATACATCCACGAGGACCAAACACGTTTTTTACCAGGAAGAAATTAGATGGGTAAAGGAGAAGTGAGAGGAAGGTAAAGAATGGAAGAAAGGAGTGAAAGGGTAACACTTATATTAAGGAGGGAATATAGATTGAGGGAAAAAAAGAAGGTAGAGTACAATAACAAAAAGTGATTTCACAAGAAGGAGGTTTAGAACAAGAAAAAAAAAGAGATTGGAGAGGAGAAAAGCGGAATAAGGAGAGAAAGGGTGGATGGGGAAGTAAAAATAAAAAGAGAAGGGAAGGGGGAGGAAAAATTGTTCGGAAAAACATGGTTAATATAAAATGTGTTGTTAAAGGTGGGGGGTGGATAGAGAGGGAGGAGAAAGAGGGAAAATATTAAGGAATATTCAATAATGTGCAGAAAGTATTGAAAATTAATTGAAAACTTATGTAAGAAGGATGTATAATATGAAATAAGGCAAATGATATGTGATGTATATAAACGTTCAGTCTTTAATAAAAATAATAAAAAAAATAAAGTGAAGGGATGACTGTATAAAGGAACAACAGAAGGTCGTTGATCTGGAATCTTGTGGCAGAGGGAGGGGTCTTATTAGGAAGCAGCAGAGCTACTGCCTTGCAACAATTACACTCCACTATCATTGACTGCCCACTCTATCATCCATTACGTTTTGCTCTGGCAAGAGATGTGGTATTGTGATGCAAGGAGGTACTTTGTCCTCTTGAGATAAAGTGGCTCAGCCCAGCTTCAGAACTAAAAGAAACCATTACACGGTGGTGAATCTGCTGTTGTGCCCTGTGCAGTTGTCCTTGGAAAAACTGACAGAGAGGGGATGCTCCTGACAATCACACCCTGAGCGTCAGAGCAGCAATTCACTGTCAGAAGCCTTTCCTCTGCACTAGAAAAGAGGGTAGCTTTTCTGCAAAAGTGTCCTCAAACAGGCAGAATACAGACTATTCATTCATTTATTTTTTATTCTACCATTCTCCCAGAATGTGACCCAAGCCAACAATCAGCTTACCATTGTGGGAAATGTAGGCACATTGGCTTCCTAGTGCCATAAGGGCTGATAACCTGCAGTGCAGATGATTGTGATTGGTTGTCTTATTATTGGTTAATGTTGATCCCTCCCGGCCTAGTTACTGCCCCCCTCCTTTTTTCCACTTGCTTATTCCTTCCTGTATTTCTCTATTCTATCAAAATTTCTAATTATTTGTTTAAGGAAATAGGTATTTTATCCTGTTTTTGCTGTGTGCTTACGTGGATTATTGTGGAATTTGCATTAGCTTCCATACATAAATGTATATTCCCAATGTAGTGAGTTGGGGCTCTCTCACCAGAGGTTTTTGAATTCTTATTAGCATTACGGCATAACATCTGCCCAATTTATAGAAAGAGTCAATTTGTATTTGTGGCCTTGTTGGAAACTTTTTGCATTAACCTGACAGTCTGAGACTGTGAAAATAAATGAAGGCAGATAATAGAATGGGGGAGTAAATTTTCCCCTATTGTCAATGTACTTGCACATTTCTCATAGCTATGAGGAGGGAGATGGGTCGTGTTTGTGCACTTTGATTTCTTTTGTTTGTCTCTGCACTGTATAACACCTGGGAGCAAATCTTTCATCAACCTCAGCCATGGAGTTGTGCACCCCAACCCAGGTGCCCCATATAGCCATCAGTAAGGAATAGTAATAGTCTGTATAAAATAAGCGGGTTTTTTTTGAGGGGGGGCAGTTCTACCATGTACAGTGAGAGAATACTGGTCTTCATCAGTGGGGTCAGGAATGCTTCTGTATAGCATCTGGTGTGTCATTCACTACCAGTAAAGCTTATGCTATGGCAATGTGTGCAAGCATTTGACACAGAAAGAACTTGTGGGGAAGCTTGGAGAGAACTTCCAATAAAACACTCCTCTGATTTTTTTTAAAAAAGAATTCCTTTCTCAAAGTAGTATACCCCAACCCTTCACCTTTCAGATGTTGTACTATAGTTCCTGCCATCCCTAACCAGCACCATTTGCTGGATGCAAGTGATGGTAGTTGCAGCTCAATGCATTTTGAGTGTTAGAAAGGCTATTGGAAAAGGCTGCTCTGTGGGAACTGGGTTTGGACAAAATCTTGAAGTCAAATCTGCATACGTGTCTTGTTGTGTTACCTTATATGTTGTGGGTCCCGGGAGGGGCACCCAAATTACCAAATAAAAACACAAGTTGGGGGAATTTAACTCGAGCACTCTCTTGGCTAAATGAGAGGCAGGGTAACTTTAGCAAGGATCTTTAACCCAATGTATACAGCATCAGGTCAGAGAGTGGCTAGACAAGGTTTTCAAAGTAACAAACAATATTTTATTAAAGACAAGAAACACGCAAGGCAAGACATAAACTAACTAACTGAGGAATAGAAATGGAGAGCTTTTCGGGAAGGGAAATACGACACCTGGTCTCGTAGTCCTGGAGAGAAGCGGGGTTCCGGGGAAGAAAGCTCAGCGGGGCTTGCTGAGGGGAGTTTCCTTAGACAACCAGCAGCAAGGCAGGATGGAAGTCCAAAGTAGTCCGAAGAAGTCCCAAAAGTGGGGTCTTTTTATAGGGTGGATTTTACCAACGAGCTATGTTATGTTCGGTGAGAACAAAGGAAATTTGGAGTTGGACAAAGGAGTTGGAAAAGGTCAGATTTTGCATGATGGGTTTAGCTCTTAAAACAATAGCGTGGCCAGTTCGTTAATGGCCCAACATAAAGAAATGGCTTGGCTCTTGGCTGTGTGGCTTTGTGTGGATATGAGCAGAGCAAAGCCAGTTTGCAAGGAGGTTTCTCCCTAAAGCAACAGAGAGGCTTAAGTTGCCTGCCTGAATGGGGTTTTGGAATGTACAATCATTAACAGCCGCGCCCGTATGTGCTTGTCCAGGGGACCTCTGCAAACACGTGGAGTAGGGTGGCAGAAAAAGGTCAAGCAAAGGCCAAATTATTTGATATCAAAAGGATATCTAGTGCTCTCACCAGACGTATCATAACCGTGATAACAATTGTAAGTTAAAACTTTTAATTCTAATGCTCCAGATTTTACCTTTATTTAAAGTAACAAGAGTTTTAGAGTGGCTTAGTTGGAAGCTGATATGACCCATTACCACTAATTGCTTCATAGTTCCTTTTAATATGCTTGCTGTAACTCCTCCTGTGCTGTCTTTATCTTCCCAGTTGTTTCAGATTCTCTGTAGGTCTCCACTATATGCACACATTTAGTGCAGGAGAATGCAAAAGAAGTCCTGCAGTGAACAGTTCAATGTCTGTTTAGAAATATCTCTTTTGGCCACTCCTTCTGGGTTCAATAATAACTGAGATCTCTTAATTCATAGCTTATCACCCAGCCTGGAAGCTTGCAATGACTTCTTTGTGTGATGACAGAGCAGTGTGTTTTTGTAAAGGTATTCATTAATTTTTAAGCTTTTTGAAAGAACACCTTTCCTGATTTGAAAGATCTAGTTTGTTAGTTCAGTGAATAGCCTTTTAAAAAAAGCTTTGAATTAACTGATGCCTTTGGTTACTTTGAAAATCAAAAGCAGATTAACATTGATGGTAGGACCAATTCGTCTAAAAGACTTGCAATAGTCTTTTTAATGCCATTTCCGCGCTACACTGTTATAGTGCTATTATTCCACTTTCCACATCCTATGGAATCCTGGGGTTTGCAGTTTAGGGAGGGGCCTTTAAACTACTGGCCTCAGTAAACTACAAACCCCAGAATTCCACAGAATATTGAAAGTGAAATAACAGCACTATGACCCTTTTTGCACCTTACCTTTGTCGCGGCAGTGGGGAGCGGTGTTCACGCGAGCAGCCGTTTGCATGAGCTGTTCACAGCAGCCCTTCTGCCTCCCACAGCAGCTTGCCGGTTGCGCGACCATCACGACTGGGCTGCCTTGTTCGGCACACCACACGCAGGTAAGTGCGTGAGGGCCCCGCGAGCATTGCGCGACCGCGCAGTATTTTCGGATTAGAGCCAAAAATAAAAAAATGCGCACGCGGCCCGCTTTAGGCTCGTGAGCGTCATGTGAGTGGGAGTGTGTCATACGGACTGATGCTCCCATTCACGCGATGCTTAAGGGGCCCTCGCACAAATAAAAACTGCATGCGAAAAGGGCACATGTAGGGTGGAAAGGCCCTAAGTGTTTTCACTTTCCTGAGAGTCTATTCCAGTCTCCACAGGTATGATGCCGGTGCACTGAGAGAAGGCCAAGGGTTCAAGTCAGTCATGTTTCTCCCAAACCACCTTACCTCCCTGTGACTTAACAGAAATTGCTCAGTGTTACTCTCTGAACAACTGGAATGAGCTGGCAAGGGAAGGTTGGGTGGGAATGAGGAAGGTGTTCACAGCTCTCCCAATTCTTGTAATGGCCTGTTGCACTGCTGGCAAGTATCTAATGGGGAAAGACGATGGAAATACAAGGTTCTGTGGATCTCTTTGACACTCTTTCTACCTGTGAGTACTGCTCCCAGGGAGCTGGAATATGGGCCTGGCATTATATGTATGCTTCGGACCATTGAAAAATAAGTGGTTCTGAAACTCCCAGAATCTTCCACCCAGGATGGGCACATCTTTAAAGAAGAAGGTAACATAGCAAGATAGATAAATTTTTTATCAACAATCAGCCTTGTATTTTTGTTTGTAGATGACTACTCTAAGTTGTTACTCAGTTATATAATTGCCTCACTAGATCTGGCCAGAAGTAGCCCTGGGATAGAAAGAAACATATGATCATGGGGATTCTGGAAGTTATGTATCTTTTCCAGCTCTAGAATATTCTTCAGTCTTGGAACAAAGGAGATTGTATGGATATCATTTTGAATGCTTATGTATATTGGGAAAATTATTTTAAAATTCTAAAGAAATCAGTATTTCCTGCAGAAGTATTTCAAGTGTAAGCAAAAAAGGTTGCCCTTTTCTAAAAAAAATGTGAGAATAAAAAATAACAAAGAAATGATATTATAAAAATTTTTCCACTGCGTGATCAATGGGAGCAATTGTAGGTATGAGCTTTAAGAAGTGGGAAAGAGATATCACTGATATCCCAAATCGTATCAGATAATGGTCAGCATATTGAACTAAAACATTTCAGAATAACTAGAGTGTCTGTGAATGTCACATCAGAGAAAATCAACTGTAATTGATTTTCTCAAGTAGTATTATATATCTAGATGAAAGCCAGAGTGTTGTTTACAGAATTTCCACACTAGACAGTTACAGCGCGATGATTCCACTTTCAACATGCCATGGAATCCTGGGGTTTGTAGTTTTGGGAGGGGCCAGCCGGCCCCTCCTGAAACTGCGAACCCCAGGATTCCATGGGATGTTGAAAGTGGAATCATCGCGCTATAACAGTCTAGTGCGGAAATGGCCATAGTTTGACTGCTAAAAACTGGAAGATCAGGGTTCAAATCACAACTCAAGAAACTGATTGGGTGTCCTTGGGCAAGTCATACTTTCACAGTGGAAGGCAATGGCAAATCTTCTCTGAATAAAATTTTCCAGGAAAACGCAATGGCTTGGTTGCTATAAATCAAAGGCCATTTCCACACTAGATTGTTATATCTCTATTATTCCACTTTCAACATCCTATGCAATCCTTAAATTTGCAATTTAGGAAGGGGCCTCAAGAATTCCATAGGATATTGAAAGTGGATTAATAGCACTATAACAGTCTAGCGTGGAAATGACCAAAGTTAACTTCCAGACACGTAACAACAAATTATACATATGACTGAATAAAATGTTTACAGGATGAAATGAAATATGCTGGCGCTGTAGAAATTAGGTTGATTCATTTGGAGAGATACGGTAGGTATGTGGCAAGCTAGAGGAGTTCTGGAAAAAAGTATGAAATAGAATTGAGGATTTATTGTGTTATGATGTATCTTTGGAACTGTGAGTTTTCTTATTAATTTTTTAAGATCTTTATGTGCTGCCAAAACATCACATAATGGTACTTAATTACTGCTGCCAAAATTTTGACAGCCAAATACTGAGAAACCGATAAATTGCTCAGTATAGAATTATAGTTAATTATGTATAAAGTGACATGTATGAAGTGACATGTACAACATTAGAATGGGAGGGAAGACTCAACATGGTTAATGCATTTCTAAAAGCACAGGCTGTCTTTTTAGATTTCTGAAATTTACAGATTCTTAATATATTAGCCTGTCAGCTTTTATAGACTTATTTGGAGAAAGGGTAGGATCCGAAATAATCTATTTTTTCTTTTTTTCAGGAAATAAATTATCTGATCATACTTTAAGCCCTTGGGCAAGTCACATTTTCTCAGCCTCAAAGAAGGCAAGGCAAACCCCCTCTGAATCAATCTTGCCAAGAAAACTACATGGTAGGTTTGCCTTAGGGTTGCCATAAGTTGGAAACATCTTGCAGGCACACAACAACAACAAATCTGAAGCCTTGTTATGTTTTTTTTCCTCAGTATAAACGTATAGCAACTGATGAACAGTAGAACTGTCTCAATTACGCATCCTGAATATTAAAAAACTGAAAGTATATTAAGTGAATATAAATTAATTGTATGAATGTATGTACATATTTATAAAATAATAAATAGGATTTTAGAGAAAGAGAGAAAGAGGATAAGTAATGAAGGAAACCAAGGCCCATAGACTTGGGGAATGGTGGTCTGCTATGAATGCATATTGCCGTGGGTAAGGTTCAGCTTTCCACCCTAAAATGAAGAGTAGCTAGAAGGAACTAGTTAGTAACTTAGGACCTTTCTGCTCCACCCTCCCAACCCACTATAGGGACAGGAGAAGGACGGGACCATGACAACACTTATGCACGACATCCTCATGGTCCCATCCTTCTCCCAACCTCAGGTGGCACGATCACACGACAAATTATTGTCAGGTTTTCCCTGTCCATGACCAGTGATCATGCCACCATTGCAGACTTATCTTGTCTGCAGAGGCCCCGGAAGCACAACGGCTGTGCTACCAGCCCCAGTGCAGCCTGGGAAACTACTTGAGTGGGCTGCATCAGGAAGAGGCATGGCCATCGTGTTACCTGGAACACGGAGGCTGCTGGTATGGATGGGAATGCTGCTGTTGCATTCCCTTCCTGGCAGAGCAGATGCTGGGGACCACACTGGATGTCTCCTTGACCAGGTAAGGTGTGGGAAGGGCTGCCTTAGTCTTCATCGACATCTTCCACTGCTGTAACTCTTAATGTAGTGCAATAATCATGCAATTCTGGCAGATTAGAACATTGTAAATCCCATTTGATAGTATGTTGAAAACAAATAAAAGCTACTTAGATTCACATCGTGTGCAACCCATCAGCCAGGCAGCATTTTTATTTTCTAGTCATATGCTGTACGACTTTTTAAGGGAGAAAGAAACCAGCTTCATTATGCTAAAAACAGTGAGCAATATTTTTTGAAACTACAAACAACTACTCTGGAAATTGGAAAGCTGGGACTTTTTGTGTGTACCATCCTGACTTGACATAACAAGGGGTGGACAAAGTGCAGTGTTTGGGCCCCATGTTGCCCTTGGAATCGTAAGTGCCACCTCTGAAGCCTCCTTGATGCCTCCCAAAGTACCCAAACCCCCACAAATGTGGCTTTTTGCTTCCTTCCATCCCCCTAGAGCCCTCAACCCCCTCCAAAAAAAAAAAAAATTCAGCCAAAATGACAGCCAGAAATGACATTATGCCATTTCTGGTGTGCTGAAATGTGCTGTTGTGGGTCACCAGGTGAGTGTTGTGGGTTACTCATTTAAGAGTCCCATCATGTGTCTCACACACAGTCAATGAAATATTTTCCTCTCTTCAGTCTTACAGTCTGAAGGACGTGGTACAGAAGGACAAGACATGAGGAGGGAAACAAGCCCAAATGACAGTTCTTAAATTTAAACTGCAGTTTTTATAATGACCACTTGGAAATCATTAAGAGGAGGAGTTTCAGCCAGTTTTTATTCAGGGTTCATAGAATAGTTCTCTCTTTCTATCTCTTTTCCCTCTGCTGTGACTTGATGAAATGTCATGATTAGAAATGAACATTTGGCTTCTTTATATTTCCCAGGTTTTGAAAACACTCTCATGTCAAGTGTGGGGAGGAGGAGAACAGCCTCTATGGAATCTCAATTTGGAAATCATCAAGAAAACATTGTCTTCACTGAAAAGAAAATTTTATCAGAATGATGTAAATCTTAGGAGAGAAGAATGACTGTTTGGTTCACAACAGAATCAAACAGAGAATGTGAGAGATGTGAAGAAGTGAAGCCAAACTTGAGAGTATCAGTTTATAGGTGAGAAATCAGTAGAGCAGACAAGACAAAGATGAAGCATATCAGGCAACCCTTAACTACCTTTCTCTATCTCTGTTGTCCCCTAGTGGCACATCGTCACTTGTGCAAACATGCTTGTACATTTCTTCACTTCCAACAAGGTACAAAAGCAGTCATCTTTGAGTGGAAACATTAAATGGTCTTTTCTTAGGAAGTCTCTCCGTGTTTATTTTATATTATATTATTGACTGTTTCTGACCTATCTCTTATCAATGGACGTAATCAGTGAAAATGATAATATACAATCAATAAAAGTAATTTGACACAAAACAATGCAGTACAGTACATATAAGGCCTAGCAGCTTGAATAAATAAGTTGAAAAGAGAACAGTGTCAGGTGTCTGCAGGAACACTGCTCCATACAAGTGTGTCACAGGTGAGAATGAGAATCTCCTCTTCCCACATCACCATATAATGTATCTCTCCCAAAGATGGGACACAGAGGAGAGACTAAATGGTACACATTCATACCTGGGCAGGTTTGCACAGAAAAACACTGTCAGTGAAAAGTCTCTCAGGACTGTCCCCTTGTTCTACCCACTATTGCTGCCACCTGCTACCTTCTTATACCCTCCAGCATTTCACATATGAAAACTGGGATATGTGGCCAAGGAGCATCAGTGTGTAGTCAAGCTGGCAAAAGTTGACAATGAAGAAGAACATGCAATTTAGGAGGTGATGTGTCTGAGGAAATATCTCTTGTGCATTATTACTTAAATATTTCTCCTTCAAGAGATCCAAAAGAGAAGGCTATATGCACATTCTTAGACCACCTTGTGTGAAGAAGAGAAGAGTATAAAGGCAAGGAGGAGATGCCATGGGTAGATTCTTCACATATTTTTTTTTAATCTGGTATGAATGCTGATAGTTATTGTCCTCTATAGGAGTGGTAACACTATAATTGTGTGAGCACATGGTGCCTCTAGTTTCTCTACCACATTTGTGAGCATAAAAAAATGGTAAGGAGAAATTTTATCAGATGATTCTATGGGAAGGAGACTTTTTCCAAAAAAAAACTCTCAGAGGTTGGCTCACCATTGGCAATGGTTGAAGAACATCTTCATTTTTTGTTTCCTAAGGCATTTTTATTTTTTTATTTTTTTTGTATTGCCATTGCAAGAATAGGAACTGTGTTGGCACCCTTTTGCATCCTCCCCAATGTCCTCTACCTAGCACTATAGTACTGAAGAAAATTCAGAGTAAATTCTGTAAAGTTACCTTATGATTCTAGGGTAGTAAGAAAAAGACAAATCACAGAAATGTGTCTTCTAAAAATTATGGCTTAGCAGTAGTTGCCATTCTCCAGGATGGAACACTTTCCCCAAGTTCTCCCAAATGTCCATGCCTTCAAATTTTGTAAACATGGAAGAATGGATGGAAGAACTCCATTTGTTGATGAGAAGCAGTACAAGAGCGCTATTAACTTGCTTGTGTGTAAATGAAATTACAGAACTCCATTCAGTGGAAGCCACTGTGTTCTCAGTTGTGTGACGCTCTACAATCCTTTTATGCAACATGTATAATCATGTTGAGCCAAGCCACCCTGCAGAATTTCCCTGTCAATGATGGGGGAAGTCTGAGGTGGAGGAAAAAAATGATACACCATGCGTCCACATCACTTTTCATATTTTCAGTGCCTGAATACCTGAATAAGGCTTTTGGCTTAGAAAATGTTGAACAAAACCCAGCGTTGCGCCAGTACATTTTGGGCTTCTTAGAGTTTTGAGATGTTGCTTTCTCCTCCATGTACCCCCCCTCCCATTGGATCCACAGGGCCTTCCAATCTTTTGGAGCAGATTTTGAGAATTTGCAGGGTGGGTTGTCCATCCTTCCATGGGAGGGGGTTGGACTATGTGGCCCTTGTGGTCTTTTGCAGCTCTATGATCCAAGGAAGGAAGCTGTTCCATCTGTGGGTTTGATGGCTATATCATACAGTATACCATACCATACAGTTATGTTTAAAAAAGCCAGCATGGTATAGTGGTGTGAGCATTTGACTACAACCCTGGAGATCAGGGCCTCATTCCCCACTCAGTCATGGAAACACACTGGATGACTGTGGGTGTGTCACACGCTCTCAACCCCAGAAAGCCCTGTGATAGGTTCACCTTAGGGTTGCTGTGAATTGGAAATGACTTGAAGGCACACAATGACAATAACAATTAAAAAAAAAGCTTTGTCATTCAAAACTAATTTGACTCAAGGAAATTGCATTGCATTCTTTGATTAAAATTGCATTGAGTGATATAAATAACATTGTTTAAGAAGTACAAGCATCCCATAGAATGGTTTGTATTCACAGCTCTCCAGGTAATACTCTTGAATTGTGCTATAAAAAGACATCAGAAGGAGAAAAAAAGGCTCCTATTTTAACTACAGGCAAAAGTAATAGACATCATTTGCCAGTGAAGTGCTAATTTAGCCCATTCATTTGAGTTCAGATGAGGGAGATGTCATCCATTCATTCTAACCTTTTGTGCTTGAGGGGGAAAACATGCCTTTTGAATATTCTAAATGAGGAAAGAAAAAAGTATATTTGAGAGAAGAAAAATAGTCTGCCAGCATGTTGGCAAGGGCTGATCCTGTCTGAATGTGAGCTGTCAATGGTTTGCCTTTCAAAATCAAATGCCATGTGTAGTGTTTGAAATAAAAACAGCAGGAAATAATAATAATAGTTTTGCTTGGAGGCCTCATGTCTGAAAATACTTTCAAGAGCTCTGGCCTATTGCAACTGCTCATTTTGTAGGGACTCAGGTATATTTGCAAAAACATCATAATGTATGTTTGTTAGCACTGCAAATTTGTTAAGAAATGAAAGCATTCCTATGCTTCAGAAATGAAACAACATATGCAGTCTGTTAGTCACGTGCCATTTCTAAATGTATTATTTTAAAAAAATATAGATGGCAAATGCAGGATAGAGAATACTCCCTGTGGAGGCTGAGAATATTTTTCACTGTGTACAATTCTCTAGGAAGCCCCAATTATATGAATAGGCAAGAATAGAAGGATGAGGAAAAGAAAAGAGCAGGAACCAGAACAACATCTTGCAGCCGTCTTGTTCTTCATACTATAAAAGGTTTAGAATTGACTAAGAACTAAGACAGAGGAGGAGGTGAATGACTCCCTGTCTCCCATCCACAAGTCTTTTGTGTTATTATTTGAACAAACCCAACTGGAGGATTTGGCATAGTCTTCAATTTTCCACATCTTCTCTGCGTATTTATTAGTACAGTGAGATGTGTGCTGGTCAGCTTGGATACTTAGGAGTCATTTTCCATTATTTGAATCTTTTTCTATTAGAAAATTGAGAAGAGCCTATGGAGAAATGCTGTACTGTTTTTGAACAAAGTGACTTCTTGACCACACTTGTTCTCACATAGGTTGTCACTCTACTCTAAAGCCATCTTCGAAGCATATTGTCCTTAGTTTGCTTGCACTATTACAGTGCTAAGGGCACCCTAAAGAGTCTTGCTGGCTTGTTTGCTTTGACACTGGTGAATTGTTGACCATTTTCTCCCTGAGCCATGTCAATGCATCCTCTGTCACGCTAGTAATCAAACATTCACTATGAAATTCTGGGAAAAGATTCAGAACAGGACGAAAGGTTTCTATGGCCCTTTCCACATGAGGAAGTTAAGACGGACCAAGGCATCCTGTCACGGAAGTCGTCTGCACCTTGGATCGGACTAGGTTCGGACTATTTACCTTAGTTCTGCACCTAAGTCCAATCCAAAACAACCCCAAGTGGTCTTCCAGCACGCTAAGTGAAGACAGGAAAAAACAGGTCTTTCAATTTTCCAGAGCACGCCATTTCATTCCTGCTTAGTTGTGCAGATGTGCAGATTTGCACCAATGCAAGCCTGCGATCAGCAGAGGGCAGGCTGTGGGCGTGGCCAGCTTCAGTGGTTGGTCCGGACCCACAAAGAACCAGAAGCCGCCATTTTAGCCTCACCAGTGTGGATCTAAAGACCTTGCACTTCTCCGAATCACCCTGGAACGAACAGAGGAGCCCTGTGGAAGGGCTTAAGGGAAAGTCCAAGTTGCTTTGAGGCCAGAAGAATTGGTAAGTAACTGCACGGAGCAATTCACTAGCCTCGTGCGGAAAGGGCCTATAATTCATAAGCAAAGATCTCTTAAATTTAGTATATGGAGCCCTGGTGGCGCAGTGGTTAAATGCCAGTACTGCAAGCCACAAGGTTGTGAGTTCGATCCTGCCGGGCTCCAAGGTTGACTCAACCTTCCATCCTTCCGCAGGTCGGTAAAATGAGTACCCAGCTTGTTGGGGGCATGTATAGAAATGTATCGAAATACATGCTATTTGTAAGTTATTCGCCGCCTCGATCCATATGGAGAGGCGGGATACAAATAAATAATAATAAAATAAATAAATAAATAAATAAATGAGCAGAGGTGAACCACATGGTCTTGGAACATCTTGAAATAAAACCCCATTCAGAATCAACACTATATTGCTTGCACATTAGTAAATGATATAGTGTTTATGTATTTCACTGCTCTTCTATGAATTATTAAATTCCTATACTAGCAATCACTGTTATTGTTCATGCTCAATGGTATGGTGTGATCTCTGCTCCTTTAACCACCAAACTAGTACCAGTGATTTAGTATTCCTCAGGCAATAAAGCTAATAAATGCATGTAAGTGTTTTCATTCGAGACATAGGAATAGCTCCTTAGCACTTCTTCTTGCATGAACGACAGTGATTCTTGATTGAAATTATGAAATTATGACATCAGCCAAGATCCTGCATCATCAGACGTAACTACAATGACAGAGCTCCATTATCAGCTACGTCTGATGATGCTATCCCACCCCCTAAACCCTCTACCTTTTAAGTCAGGTATACCTCAACTGAAGAGCTGCTGGGTGCTATAGATCAGGCTCTGGGAAATGACATCTGCAGCACTCTCGTGATTGTGGGATGCACTGAAGACAGGAAACTGGAGAGACCCCTCAAAATTTCAAATGTCTGCAGGAGAGCACTGCAGACATCATTGCCCACTGTCCTGATATGCAGTGCCACAGAAATCTTTCAGCTGGGGCATGGCATAGCTGAAAAGTTAGTTTTTGGGAGTCACATTCAGTCATTTATTGCCATAAATGTGAATCCCAAAAGTTACAGTATTATAAGCCTGGTTTACAGTTTTGTAATCAATGTAGGTACCTCTGAATAATTCCTTGCCTAAGAAAACCCTATAATATTCATGGGGTCACCGCAAGCTGACAGGTGACTTGAAGGCCTGCACACACACATGCACACACACTACTGAATAAGATGTTAGCCATTATTTGTAGCATGTGTGTATTTAGCAATAGCATGTGTATTTCTATACCGCTTATCAGCTAAGTGCTCTCTAGGCAGTTTTACAATGTGTTTTAGCTAATTACCCCCAGCAAGCTGGGTACTCATTTTACTGTCCTGCAGAAGGATGGACGGCTGAGTCAACCTGTAGACATCTGTAGACATCTCTTCCCTGAGCCTCATTGAAATGTATTTATTGTCTTTGAGTTGTTACCTCTTTATCCCTAGGAGGAGATGGAGGAGTAGGAGCAGAGGGAGGCGGCAGCAGCGGAGCTTGGAGTATGTGGAGAGGGGGCAGCAGGGGGCGTGGCCACAATATGCAGGGCACAGCCATGGTGTGTGTGGGTGTGGCTGCAGTGCATGGGAGTGTGGCTAAGAGTTGGGATGCCCCAAAAACATTGCCAACAGGGGCAAACCACCCTATCACCCCCTGCATCACTACATGACTGGGAGATGGCAGCAGCAGCAAGCTTACCCTGCCCTTATATTTTTGGGACCATTGGAAAAAGACAGAGTGTTACCCTGATTTCTGGGGGTCCTGTGAGGGGCACCTAAATGCGCTCTCAATTATATAAGTTGGGGGAATTAGCAAAGAGTACAAGCTAGCAATGCGAGAGGCAGGGCAACGAAACCAGATCTTTTACCCAATGTCTACGGGGTCAGGCCAAGTCAAGAAGCAAACTGAAGTGAAGTGATAATTGTTTTTATTAAAATACAAACAAACAGTGTATGCAGCACACTCACGCAGATAACTATAGAAAATAAAGGTTGGAGTGGGATAGATGGATTTTTTAGAGGAGGTCGTTGGCATGGGTAATACTACACTTGTCCTGAAGCCCGGATAGTCTGGAAATTGAGTTCATAGGTATGAAGTCTCAGTACGTGGGACTGAGTGGAAGGCTCACCAAGCAAAGCGGCAGCAAGGCAGGATGAAAGCCAGGAGCGATCTGAGGAAGCTCTCAAAGTCAGGGATTTTTATAGGGGAAAATGTGGCCACAGGCTAGTCCGTACTTGGGGAACACAATGAGTTTCGGGCTGGAGACAAAGGGCCTTTCCGCACTACACTGTTATAGTGCTATTATTCCACTTTCAACATCCCGTGGAATTCTGGGATTTGTAATTTATTGAGGCCAAGAGCTCTCTGGCTGAGAATTCTAAATGTCCCTCCCTAAACTGCAAACCCCAGGATTCCACAGGATGTTGAAAGTGGAATAATAGCACTATAACAGTGTAGTGCGGATAGGCCCAAAGCCTCCGAAAGGTCAGAATTTAGCATGATTGAGTTAAGTCCAAATTGTCAAAAGAGTAGCCAGTATGCATATGTGGAGTGCTTGACAGTTGAGTATTCGGCTTGTCAAGCTGCCTGCTCGGGGCAGGGAGTCCTTTGTAAATAGCGTGCATACATAATAAGGGTACTTGCCTTGAGGTTTCCTAAAGCGGTGGGATGGCTATTTCTGGCCTGCCTGTATTAGTTGGGAATATTACAGTGATTAACGGCTGTGCCTGTCTGCGAGCTTGTCCGGGGGCCTCACAGTACTTGGAGAGGAATGGGTAGAGAAGACCAAATTATTGATATCAAAGTGATATCTAATAGCCCCCAAGTCCGGGCTAGAAACTGCAGTAACAAGAGGTTCCAAATGAAACTTTGGACCAATTTTGGCCCTTTTCGCATTGAGGCTTCTTGCGCGAGCGGGGAGGGCAGCTCGCGCGAGAAGGCTCCTCCAGGAGGCTGCCGTTTCCCCCTCCTTCCTTCCGCAGGCGAAGGAACGAGGGGGAAGCGGCACCGGAGGAGGCTTTTCGCGCAAGCCGCCCTCCCCCCGGGCGAAGCAGGAGGCTCTCGCGTCCGTCCCCCCTCCGCGCACGCGAAGCAGGAGGTGTCGCGTCCGTCCCCCCCGCGTGCGCGCGAAGCAGGAGGTGTCGCGTCCATCGCACTAGCGCCCCGCTCCGCCCCTTCCTTCCGCAGGGGCGGAGGGAAGGAAGCGCGACCCGGCTGCCTCCCCGACGCTCCGCACAGGAGGTAAGTGCGCCTCGGCGCTGGGAGCGTTGCGCGAGCGCAGGTGATTTTCGCTTTGAGGTGAAAATCAAAAAACCCGTGATTGCGCCGCTGCAGCCCCGTGAGCGCAGCGGAAGTGGGAGTGTGTCGTGCAGAGCGACACTCCCACTCCCGCAAGGCTCACGGGGCTGTCACGCGACAGAAAGCCCGTGCGAAAAGGGCCTCTATTTTTAAAAAATGTCAACTACTATAGTTAGTCCCAACTAGACCAGAGCCATTAAAATCAATGGCATTCACCTATATGTTGACTTATTCAATTGTTGATTCAATAAGTCTGGTCTAGTTGGGATTACCATATAACATTCAGGTTCATGTTTGCTTTTTTACAGCTTTTCAAATGTAGAGTTGTGTTCTGCCCACAGCAGGTACTAAGAAGAAGGCAAGGAGCTCCAAGTGACCAGTTTGATACAAGAAAGATATGAGGTACCGTAATTTGAAACATGAATCTTTCCATCCAGTCTACTTCTTCCAAACTCGTTATCCTGCCTGTGGAGTGTGACTTTTTAAAGAGGCCGCCAGCTTACTACTCTGAAAGGCCTTTCTACACTACACTGTTATAGTACTATTATTCCACTTTCAACCTCCTGTGGAATTCTGAGGCCAAAGAGTTTTCTGGATGAGAATTCTAAATGCCCCTCCCTAAACTGCAAACCTCAGGATTCCATAGGATGTTGAAAGTGGAATAACAGCACTATAACAGTATAGTGTGGAAAGGCCCTGAAGGCAATCTCTTCTCTTTTCTGTGTGTTCCCTGTGCTATTGAACAAACTTGCTGGAGTGGGAAGTACTAGACTCTCCAGTGAAATTAGGCTCAGGGAAGGTATCTGCAAGGGTTCTTATTCACTTTCTGTAGGTCCTGACAACTAGACTTCAGTTCTCTGTCAGGAACCTAGTCTACACCTCAGGGTTATCAGTTGGCTTCTCCTCCTCAGACTCTGAACTCAAGGTCAGGGACATAGAAGCATAGACCAGCGTGACTTAACATCCCTGCGCTTCTCAGTGTCCCCTTAAATCTTTCCAAGCGATATGGTTCAGAGATAGACACGTGTAACAACTGGGCATTGGATGACAGATATACAGTCACCATACAGTCAGATATACAAACAGAGGTTCGGGAAACTATGACTGTGATTGAAGGAATGGCAGTGGCAGGCTGTTTAACCTTTCTACCATTGACTCTATTCCCACTTAAAATCGCTACCTCATCAAGTGATTTCTTTTAGCAGTCAACCCAAAAGGTATGAGTAGCCATCTCTATCTTCCATGAGAGAAAGAGCAGCATGGAAATGATTTTGAGTAGCTGAAGGAAATTTTAAACAGCCCCCATTTTCTCTGTACAGACTTGCCCTTTGCCATGCCTGGGTCTCATTAAAAAAAGAAAGAAGAGTCTGCTACAAATATATATACATATATGTATGTGTATGTGTATGTGTATGTGTGTGTATATGACCTAAGCATATCCTTACATGGTTAAACCTAAAATTATAGAATGTTTTGAGTTAAAGCAAATACTGTTTTTAACTCAATTTGCCCAGTAGTTCAGTATCTTAACTTCTATGAAAACAGACTGACCAGAGGATTATAGAATTAAATGTGGTGCTTGGTGGACAGGTAGTAACTGATTTGTCCTGGACAATTGTTGACCTTTGTAATAATGGGCATAACAATTATTATGACTATCCACATTTTGACTCCCACTAATTGACCCTCCTTGACATCAGTCTATTTAATAGTGAATGAAAGGGCCCTTTTCCTCTAGCAAAGTATACTTAGTGGAATTCATATTTTGAGCAGTCAGCTTGCAAAGTTCTGAAGTACTCAAGTAATCAAACTGCCTTTTCATAAAGATCAGAGCTAAGGTGGGAAGCAAAATTTGGTTGATTGTAGAATTCAAAAGGCAGAAATAGTGCAGAAGGGAGGAGGGAGATATTTCCAGACTCCACATGGGGGATGGAATTATCACCATATGTATTTTTTCTGGTACCAGAGTCAGCCTCTGAAGAGGATGAGCGCTTCTGCATGTGCACTGTTGCACTCATGTTCTTCTAGTTCTAGGCAACTAGTTGGCTACTATATAATCAGAATGCTGGACTAGACTGGACTGCCCAGAAGTCTGGTTCAACATGGTTTTTCATAGGTACTAATTTTTCATGTTCTAGCTAGAATATTTAATATCAATCTGTAAACAACACTTTCAGGAGGAAGATCTGTAATAGCGAGAGAAAAACATTGGGGCTAGTGATTTCAATTATCTCTCTCTATGTCATTCTCTCTCTCTCCTCCCTTATTTAATATAAAATATATAGCCCCTCTTCTTCCAAGGTGATCAAGGCAGTGCACAAAATTCTTCTGCAGTGTAGTCCACACAATAATTCTGAGAACATAATTGGCCCAGCTTCTTTTACTGAATTCCATGGCTGAGTCAGGAGCTGAACCTCGGTATACCTGACTCTAGTCTGACAAGATGCAGACAAACCAATCCTCTCCAGATCTTTGAGACTTAAGCTCTGATAAGTGTCAGCCAGCATAGGCACTGGCCAGGAATTATGGAACTTGCAGTATACACACAGAAACAGAAGCAAAGTGGGGGGAAATGTTGTTCTGTAGTGAGGAGAAAAACTAGAAAAAGTTTGTTTTTTTTAAAAAATGAAATCTTAATATAGATGAGTCTCTCCAGCTGTATGCTTTGGGCACTTTTTAAGGCTTCCCTTGACATAATTTAAAATGGAGGCATATGACACTGAGTCTGTGCTGTTGTAAAATCTAGCATCACATTCACAATTCAGTTTTTATAAGAAAAAATGTGTTCCTCCACATGTTATCTTTTTGCCAAATGTTCATAGAACAATCAGAGGTTAATAACAGCCTATTTCATATGGGAACATATGGGAACATGAATAATATCAATAGTTTAAGATATGCAGATAACACCGCAGTGTTGGGTTAGACTGAAATAGCCCTACAGGTATAGCACGGATCTGGATTGGGCCCTGAACCAGGATAGGAAGAAGACACACAACATTATTTTTAACCAAATTTCCCAGTCTCTGCTTTCAGCCCAGCTGTGTAGGAATAATCTGGTCAAACTTTATTTGGAGTATCAACATATTTACAGAACTTTCAGCATTACATGAAGAGAGAGAAAATGCACATAGGTGAAAGCTGTTTAACATAAGTTGCAAACCTAGAGAACAGAGTTTTCATGACCATTCTAGCATAAACATCACTATTTCTATAAACAAACAGATGTTCTCAGGTTAGGACAGCCAGTTTCAAAATTGTTCTTGCTACCTTATCTCTGGTATTGACCCTAGATACAATTATTACAGTTAGCAGTTTGCAAGAAGCCAATAAGACAGACTCAAAATGGACTCAAATATTTTTAACCCAAGAATGGCTTGTTTAGAATTGCTCGGGGGCTCAGAAATAAAATAATAAAGGCTTGAAAATATTTTTGTGTCCAGCACATACCACTAGGAGAAAATAGCAAAGACCTGGAGCAACTGCAATTATAGCTACCAATATGTAGTTTCACCTTTCTGTGACAAAAGTCTGTTTCTATCAAAGTTCCTCAGCAGGGTCTTTGATATACATGGCTAAATTAAAGATGTTTTGTGCTATGGAATTGTCCATCAGTAACATATGTTAAGAGAACTTGCTGAATCCCACCTCCTCAAGGTATGATTGAGTAGCATCCTTCTGGAAAGTAACTTAATAGAATATAGGGCAGAGAAAATGATTTCCTTTCCTATTTACTCATTTTTCACCAGTGTTGCAGCTTTGTTTATTTGTCTTTATCATCTGGAAGCATCTGGCTTTTCTGGCACCTTCTACAATGTATCTGCCTTCTAGATGGGGCTTCACTGTATCTATGGAGGAAGATGTGGGATGGATGATAAATCTTCCTTTACAGTACAAAATGGGACTAAAAGACTTTCTAGCTCCTCAGCACAGTTATTTGTCCCATGCAATGTTTCTTTAACTGAGTATGGATTAAGATAATCTTGTATCAAACTGACACATAACATGCAAAAACTGCAAAAAAAATCCAGCACTGGATCTGAGGGACTTCTTTAAACATCAGGAAACAGTTATGACCTAAAATTATTTCAGCTGGAAAACAACAACTCCTCTGGATATATGGCAGTATCGGGACAAATCAATGGAGAGAAAATAGTGGCTGCCAATGGTGACCTTAAGAAGAATCTACCACAGGGTTTTCTGGGGCTGAGACTGTGTGACACATCCAAGGTCACTCAGTGCTTTTCCACAGCTGAACAGGAAATTGAACCCTGGTTTCCAGGAGCATAGTCTAACATTCAAAGCACTACACCACTCCAGTGAATTCCTATGAAATCTAACAACCTAATTCACTAAACTTTTTTTAAACTTCAGCATTAGTTATAGAATCTAATGAGTTTGGTGAAATTGCCAGAAAAGGTTGGTGAATTAATAACTTGACAAGTTAATTGATGAGTCAATTCTAAGCTCTCACTAAAACCAATCTTGCTTTTACAATCTACCTAGTGGGCATGATCAAATGCCACACTTTCAGCATCATTAGTGGAGTGGCTGGTTTTTATTTCCTGTGTAAGGGCTAGACCACATAACTCATGTCATGGACTTACTTAACCCTTGATAGTTTATAGTTGCAAGAGTGAATTGTTGGTTTTGGAAGTATTATTTGATCTTTGACCATATAAAAATATTCTTTATGTGGTACTTGTTCTGTGACAACTGCAATGTCACATTTATACTTAGCTGTCAAGTGTACATATCAGCAGGACCTAAACTCATTCAGCTCAATTGTAAGCACCTATTTTGGGCATGGACCTTGGAAGACATGTCCCTATGTTGCTCCGTATGTTGTGAAACATATGAACCATGCACATGAGCATACAATTTCCCTTCTTTCTCAATCTTGCAGTCTTCTAGAAGATGTGAAAGCAGTATGGTAGTTAGACACATTTTCCATGGATTTCCAAAGCCTGTGTCTGAAACAAGTAACACATGTAGTAGCTTACTGCCATGCCAAATGTCTGAAACTGTCCTATGATTTCCTTCCTTCTGGTTCCGTTCAGAATCTCCTCATGTCTGATGTGTGGAACACTTCCTGTTGCTCATTAGTTGCCTGTTGCTTATTAGGAACCCTCCATTTTCTTGTCCTCTTTTGCTTCAGATTGTCTTCCAGACTCTCAGCTTGATACCTTTGAAGAAGAGAAAAGTGACACCAGTAATTGCTTGAATTAGAGCTACTGCTGTTAAAAAGCAATTATGACTATAGATGTTAAAAACAAAACACATTATTATCTTCAAGTTAATGCCAGTGGGGAAGAGACTGCTTCATTGCCTTTACTTGGCAAAGACTGAACATACTCAAAGTTTCTTAGCTTTGTGGATATATTAACATAACTAAAGAAGTAGCCTAGATTTCTTAAATAAAGGTGCTGTCACACAATAAGCTTAGACAGTGGCAGAATTGCTTCTTACCTTGCTGCTCAAGAGCCAAGCAACAAAAATAAACATTTCAGAGCATTCTATGTTGTCAATGCCATTTGCTTCCTGTCAAGATTGATGGCAAAATCCCATTTATCCCAATTTCCTAAGAAATGCACAATATGGAAAAGATGAAACAGCTACATTTTCAAATTGTTCTTGGTGAGGAACCAATATTTTCCTCTCCTTTCCTTCTTAAAAAGAACAAAAAATACATTAAAGATGAAATATTGCTATAGACATTGACACACCACAGCTACCCATTATATTTGCCTTTGCCTGTCCTTCAAGGAGCACGGAGTCATATTTTAGCCTCCCAACAGTTCTTGAAGATACATTAGGCTAAAAGACACTGGTTTGGATCAAGTAGCTTCCTTCCATTGATGTAAATGCTCCAACTATTCATGGTTGAGTGTACCATTTCTGCTGGTGGAATCAGGGAGGAGTGGTTGTCCATTCCCTCTCCTTAAGTAGTCATCCATCCCCTCCTATAAGCTGTTTTTAGGGGTTTGGAGTGGAGGAGATAGTATTGGAGGCTACAGAGGGAAGGGATTATTGATGATCATCTTCCTCTTTCTAACATTGGATACATTCAGAATGGAATATTGCTCAGGGAATGTGCTTACAGAACAAAAAAGCTAGATCTTACCCAGCTTATTTTCCAAAGATCATAGGCAATCAGGATTTCAGACAGGGTTTTGCATATCCAACTTGAGCAACCTGTCAAAACATGACAAAATAATGTGATGAGATCATATTGGCATCACCCTCTCACAGTAATGGACTAGACTACATACTTGTATGAGATTGACCATGCAGGCAATTTCAGATGGTTCTCATTTATATGAACTGCTGCTTCTAGTTTGATCTGTGAAACCCTTGTTTAATGTTGTCTGGTTGCTGCTAGGTCTATCCAATTGATAGGTGGGTGGATTGGGATGAAGAAGAATTGTTGACACAGTGAATATGGGCATGTTAGTCTCTTAGCAGTTAAGTGTTTTGTTTCCCAAGCTGTAGTTGTATTGTGAAGATTCATTCAATGCAACCCAGTATCTGGACTGAATTTATAAAAATCACATTTATAATCATTAATCTTTAGAAACACTCATGTTTTTGACTAAAAAAAATGAGGACAGAGAAGAAAGTTATCTTTGGCACAAAATATTGCTTTGCATTCTGTAACTTCATCTGTTTTCAGAGCTTTTTCTTGTTTTATTATGATCATTTTCTGCCTTTTTGTTAACAGTGTTATGATGACATTCTGGGCTACTTAATGCTCTGTGAAAATATTATGGAAAGTTCATAGAGCAACTTGGGCACACCGGAGAAATTCCTAAAATAGTACAGCTCCACTCGGTTGATTCTTTTCTATTATTACACTTTATCTTCCACAACTAATGTCACTAATTATTATCCTCTAGCAGTTCCAACTTTGAAAGCATTACCTCATCCTTTCCAATTCTATTCCTATCTAATACCATCACTACATGTAACCTGCTCTCACATAACTTATGCAATGTCCATACCCTTTCCATTCTATGCTACTGTTTGTTGTGTTTTCTTCCAGTTCAAGTCCCTTTGCACACAGGGCTTCAAAGCCGTTTTCCAAGAGGTTAACCATTTAAACTCAAAGAGATGGATTTTACCTTCATTTGAAATGGTCCTCAGCTTCCCCTAGCAAATCTTTCCATAGCTCTGAGTTGCACAGTTGCCAAAGCATGCTTAACCAGTCAAGGAGAACTAGCACCTGAGGGCTTTATCACCTAAGGCAGGTAAATCACACAGCAAGATATGGTAATAGTGTCTTTGACTGAGACTTATCACATTACCTTGTTCCTGCTTCTGTGGTTCTCCTGGTGGGAGACAATTTGGAAAGCATTTCTTTTACAAAAGAGTTCACAATGTCGTGTGATAAGTCACAGCCAAAGACTCTATTATTCTGCTGTAAGTATGATTTACCTGCTTCATGTGATAACACTCTTAGACAAGGTTGTGTCCCAAATACAATTTCTTAGGGACAAGGTTCCCTTTACACATAAATTACTGGTGCAGCTGCTTCCATTTTTTCTCCAGTTATCCCAGTGCTTCTCTGATTTCACAAACAGGCCTGCAAGAGTCATAGCATGATGGTGGCACTCATGATTGCCTCCAAATGGTTCTGAGTTCAAACCCAGAGTCTTTGGAGAGGACAAGAAAATACTACTGCGTGAAACCCTGGAAAGCTTCTTCCAGCCAGTCTACCTTCTGGGGTGGGCAAGTGATTGAAATCAAGGACAAGATGCTTCTCCAACTCCTTTCCTTATACAGAGACTCATTGGATTGACAACTGAATTTTATTTCAGCATTTCTAACAGTATAGTGTCCTCTATGGCACCTGAGAGAAGCAGGATAGGTTGGCAAAGGTAGGGCACAATTATAGCACACACAGCAATGTCCCTCAACACCTGGAAGGACACTGTTTCCTACCCTCCAGCATCGGATGCCTTTGGTAGCTGCCTACCTCCTGGTCATGACTTGATCTATCTATCTTCAGTTTCCCAATCTGTTGACATATCATGCAAAGGATGGTCCCTGCAGACAGGCTAGGCATCAATAGTCTGGTCTGCAAATACCCAAGGAAGGCAAATCATGAGGAAGGAAGTCTGTATATCTTGATAAATCAAGGCAGAATAGCTTCACTTGCAGGTGCAAACATTCAGTAAACATACATGTGAATGTGTTTGAAGTCTCAAACCAGATAATACATTTATTGTGTTTTTAGAAGTAGCGTTCCTTCAAGTGGTGAAATATGCATATTTATCATAGCATGTGATATTATTATTATTGTTATTGTTATTATTTTGTATACTTTTTATTGTTACTGGTCACTAGAAGGCAAATAAGGGCTTAATTTGGAAGTGCAGTCAACCCTCCACATTCACTAGGATTGGGGCTCAGGACCCTGCAAAAGTGGAAAAATTGTGGATATTGAAATGTGTTTGTGTGTTGGGGAGGGGCTGAGGCACAGTGGGGAGAATGGGCACCTGGGGTCCAAACCAGATTCAGGGAAAGGGGTGGGATTGCATGGTGACCCTATACTTCATCTCTTACCCATTTCCTTCCTTGGGTGAGTGGGGCATCAGGAGAGGGTTGTGATGCTGAGAAATTGGGCTGTAAGCCATCTTTATCTGGCTAGGCTGCAGCTGGTGGATGAGGACCAGATGTGAGTTTTTAAAGGACTACACAGTCTGACTGGAACCGCCAAGAGGGAAGTTCCCCCAGAAAAGAAGAGCCTGTGGTGGAGAGGGGCTAAGATCGGAGAAACTCACAAATAATCAAATCCATGAAAGTGAAACGCACATATGTGAAGGGCCAACTATATATTCGTTGAGGCATGTATCTCTGAGGAAGCCTTGTAGGAGAGGAAAATGGGATCATCCCAGGAAATGTATATGTGTATGCCTTCAGGTCACCTGTCAGCTTATGGTTTTCCTAAGTAAGGAATACTCAGAGGAATAGGAATTCCCCTTAATGTTTGATTTAACCCTCGTTGCACCTGGTAGTATATCTGAAAAAAAAACTTTCATGTGCATATATTCAGCTAGTACTATGTGTGAGACAAAAAAATATCCAACATAGAATATGAGATAAATATGCATTCAAATCTAAACTAGCAAGAAGTGGGGAAGTACAACCTCACCCTATCGCTTGGAATGAGTACAAATAACTTAACTATTCAATAAGGTTTACGGTAGTGTTGAAATATATTTTCTGATGCTCCCTTTGAATTGCTTGGCCTTCTGGTTCTATAGATTTCTGAGGCACATAATTCTATAGCAGAGATGAAAAGTTTCTTCTCAAGGTTTTCACACATACATCTAAATGCATATAAAGGCCAATTTAAACATTCATATAGGAAAGGTTACAGCATCTGGTTCACAAGAGACAACAGCATATACATCACCTTAAAATAAAGTTCAATTTGCTACAAAAGGGGTTAGAAATACCTACCAGAAATACAATTTATGCTGAGTGGACAAATTTGAGAAGCAGGAATATCTGAAACATAGGTGCAGCTAAGGAAGAAGAGATTTGTAGGGAGAAGAGAATTGTGTTAAATATCTGGAATCGGTATCTTGAATTCAGTAGTTTTTCTATATACTTAAGGGATTTTTTTAAATTAAAAAAAACCCCTGAAACAGCAGAGAAGAAAAACAGAGGTTTATCCTAAATTCCTATGATTCATACTCATTACAAAGACTTTGAGCTAGAGGTGATCAAGGGTTTTATTTAGTCTGCATTATAAAGAATGCTGATGTGATTTGAATATCACAGGCTAATATGCTGATTGAAATGCAGCTATATTTTAATTTTCCCCCTGATTTCCTCAACTATTGTGATATAGCCCTCAGCTTTTCCCCTCACAACAAAGGTACTAAAATTCATAGAAAATGTGTGTGCTAAGTTCAAATCTATCTGTGTCTATGGCCCTTTTCTCACGGGGTAATTAAATCTTCCCAGGTCGACCTCGAACGGGGGCCTTTTTCACCTTAGAGAGAACCAGGTCGCATTTAATTTTTTTGATTCTCACCTCAATCCGCGCGGGGGAGCCACCATCCAGCATTCGCGCGCCCTTTCTAAAAACCAGAAGAAATGTGGTTTTTTTCCTCCAATCCGCGCTCGTCCTTTCGTGAAAAAGCGACGGTGCGTACTGATTTGTGCGGAGGATGAAGAGAGGGAGGGATTTAGGCGTGGCCAGCAGAAGCGACAAGACCGCCCCCAGTGCTTTCGAGTGCTGCTATCAAGGCTGAAATTAGCACCCCAGCAATGTTCGTCAGCAGCTCGTGCTCCATACACAAAACAGCAGAAAGCAAGCAGAAAGACAGAGGGGGGAAATGTCTCCATGGCGGCTGCAAAGAAAGGTGCGGGACGGGGGGGTTTGTTGGAGGATGTAAGGGGACACGCGTGCGTACTGACGTCCATGATGACGCTCAGAGTGTTTCTTTTAAAAATTGAGCACAGCCAATCACTGCCAGACAGGACGGGGAAAGGACACCTATGGGAGTGGCCAGGGTAATATTGTGTGAATGCATTGATGCTGCCTAGTCTTTTCTCTATGGAGCCATGAGAATGCTCCTAAAATTTCAGTCCGTGTTAGTGGGGATTAAGGGAAAACCCGCCTGGATCGTAGCGGCACGATTTCTGTACCCCGTGAGAAAAGGGCCTATGTTAGCAAAGGTGCATACAAAATGCTTTGTGGAAAGAAATGTTAAAGAAATACCTGGATCATGATGGTATTCCCAACCTTTCCACTCACCATTTTGGCTGATATGCAGAAAAAAACAAAATAAAGATATATGGAAGGCTCTGGGGGACTTTGGCAGGGATTTTCAGGGTGTTTTGCAAATTTTGGGGTGACAGTTATCTGAAAATCACACACACAGAGACAGAGAGAGTATTCAGCTTCAGGGGCCTTCAGGCAACTGGTGCAGCACTTTGGAAGCCACAAATGTGTGGTTTAGTTTCTCCAGCCCAGTCTAGTTTCTCCAGCCCAATCTAAAGTGAAGGTTTTATTGCCACCAGTGCAGGCTTTGCCCCCCTTTTAGCTCCCATTCAGGAGGAGGGGTTCTGAAAACAAGTGGATAGGGAAGTTTAAACCACATGGTGGTCCTTAATATTTAGTTTTGAGCAAGAAGAAAGAAACAAAGGTAGGCTCAACTGAGCTGTAAGTGTTTAATTGGTTGTATTAGGTTCAGAGGTAAAGTTACATTGTTCTTGCTGTTGTATGCCCTCAGATCATTTCCAGCTTATTGTGACCCTGAGGCAAACCTGTCCCAGGGCTTTCTTGGCAAGATTAGTTCTGAAAGGGTTTTCTATTGACTTTCTCTTTGGCTGAGAGTGTGTGACTTGTCCAAGGTCACCCAGTGGGTTTCTATGACTGAGTGGGAATTTGAATCCTGGTCTTCCAGAGTCCTAGTCCAACACTCAACCACTATACCAAGGCCATTTCCACACTAGACTGTTAAAGTGTTATTATTCCACTTTCAACATCCTATGGAATCCCGGGGTTTGCAGTTTAGGGAGGGGCCTCAGGCCCCCACCTAAATTGCCAACCCCAGGATTCCATAGGATATTGAAAGTGGAACAATAGCACTTTTAACAATCTAGTGCAGAAATGGCCCATGCTGGCTCTCATAGGGTAACATGCCCTATATAGTCTGTTGAACTGCAAGTCCCTTTACTCTCACCATTGAATATGCTTACTGGGGTAGACAGGATTTGTGGTCCAACTACTGGATTGCTACATTTTCCATGCTACTGGAAGGCTACATTTATTTCTTCATTTCACCTTGGAATGTAACCACTGCAGAACAGGTAAGGCTTATAAGTACAGAAATATATGGTTCCATATAACAGAAATGGAGTAGATCAGTGGATTCATTTCACGTGAATCTGGCTATCCCACATTTGTATTCATTTGAGTCACTGTGGTATGTATGCTTCAGTCTTGCAAGCCTCTTCAGGATTTTCTAAAGTCTCTTGAACAACGGCAGGGATGGAGTGCTTGTTTCAGCTGATTGTACCATTCAAATAGAGAATGGAGCTGTCATTCAGGCCTAAAAAAAGAAGAGGAGGAGAAAAGAGGCATGTAGTACTCCTCCAACTGCAAGGTAGTTAAATGACCTGTTCCTTATTTGAACAGAACTGAAACATTTCTCATCACTCATTAACCGTGTTTTGTTTCAGCTAAAGTGATATTTTTATGGCATATCTTTTTGGCTGCTTGTCTTGAAAATGTGGCAAAGTACCAGACATTTCCACCCATCTGGTGAGACTTTTTGTATATGTGTGTGTAAATATAATTACTTTCAACTTGTTTACTTAACAAAAAAAATCATTGAACTATAGAGGCTTCTTGCTGGCTAATTGCTTTTCATTTAGTGCTGAGACATCAACAGGAACCTGTCAAAATGACTTTCCACCTTTTTAGAAGAGTTGATATTTCATTGACTGGGGGATAATGAATTTTTTTTTATGGTATTCAAGGGAAAAGGGGACTTCAGACTGCATTAGATATAATCTTTCTCTGTTTTGATATATTAAGTGTAGTTGATTGATTTTGATATGGCCGCAGTCTGACTTCCTGCCTTTAATGAGCAGGTGGACTTTCTTCCACTTTCAAATGTGTAGAGCTATTTGGGGATATTATATTTGTGGCAATAGTACCTTCTTGTCTCTTTTCTTTACTCAAAAAAACAAAAAAAAGCAAACCACCATTGTTTTTGTTGGCTGTGGAGCATATTTAAGCCTTTTGCGGGGCTAAATGGCAAGTCAAATTGCTTGCAACAAATGTATTTTTAAGTTGTGCCCTATGTGGACACAGGATCGTGGTCTTCGCTGATGTCCCAAAGAAGTTGTGGACTGACACTGCAATACAAAGATGAACATCAAAGATTGACAGTACACCCCTCCTACCCAAGATAGGAAAATCAATAACAAAGGGTTAATGCGCTTAGGGAATTGTCAGTAGTCTTTAAAAATTGTATCTGATTGCATTTATTTTGGAAGGGGCAGAAGTTAATTATTGAGTTTTTTCTAATTTAATAGTTGAGTTCAAGTTAAATGCCTGCTTTAAAAAGCTTATCAGAATGAAACTGAAAAAGCTGTTTTGCATTTGGGACAGAAGGAAACAGCTCTATTAATTTTTGAAAGTTCCATTCCTGATGCTCTCTTCTCTTGCCTTCCCTTTCTCCCTTCTTCATCTCTTTAACTTCTCATTTTTTATTTTATTTAACTGATTCACACATGGATCCTAGCAAAAATCCCAGGGTTAAGAGCTTGGAAATTCAGCTTCCTGGGACAGATTAAGGTCCTTTTATTTAGTTTTTGGTGTACAACAAAAGACTACTATGTGGATGTGAAGAAGACCACACTCTTCCAAGCCACCCTTACTACTTGTGACCTAAACCTTGTAATTTTCCCATCCTGAAAGACTGAAAACATCAAGGAAAAGTTTCCCCCCCAAAAAATCTAAGAGATAACAAATGTTTTGGGTAATGTAAAACTTGTTCAATGTAATATAATACAACTTATTCAATGTAAAACATATTCAATCTTTAGTACCGTCTTGTAGTTAATTTATTAATAACCTTGGAGTTAACTTCCTGATTAAAAAAAGTTAAAAATAGTAAAGAAAATTAATTATATTGCACTGCTTTTTTTTTTTAAAAAAAAATCCAACATAATTCATAATGATTTATTTTAATTTATTATTTCCTATCAAACTGTACCCAACCCCCCCGGCTCTGATGCTGCACAGGCATGAGGGCTGGTGTTGAGAGAAAGATAGGCCTACACAGTGGAATATGAGTTATTGGAATTGGCTTTGCTTGTTGGCATTCTTACATTTTGTTTTCAATCACAGCAGGAGTAACCCAAGAGAATATTAGCACATTGTATTAATACCTGTACATGGGGAAAGGACGTTAGGTACGCCTACTTTCTATGAGGTGCATCGTGAGGCCTTTCACTAGCAAATATGAATTCAAGACTGAGGTAACAGGCGATGGAAAAGAACTGGTACTAAGCCATAAAAATGCTCATCCCTGCTGGATACCATGAAAGCATGGGAGGATTCGAAAATGTCAATAGCACTTCCCCCCAGTGAACTATGTTGAGCATTACCCATGGCATTTAAGGCGTTTTTTGGAAGAGGAAACAACAGCTCTGCATGGAGCTTTCTGTGGGTTTCCTTTAGAAAAGTATAGTTATGAGGCAGGTTGAGAGATATCTTTTAATCCTCATGTGCCAGCATAAAAACAATTTGCGCTGAATATATTTTTGGGTGTCTTCTGAATGTAACTTTGGCTGCCATTTTGCTTTGGGTGCCTAAAGTCTGTTCAGCTGAAGTATAAATAACTTCAATGCTAGAAGCCTGGGGACTGAAGGAAAATCTGGGAGCTCAGCTATGCTCCTGAATACTCATTGTCCAATAAAAGGTAACTAAGGCTGAGAGAAATGTGCAGGTGTATTTTTCAGAAACATCTTCTTCTACTCCTCCCTCCTTTACTTCTCACTGGCAGCTACCTCCTCCTCATCTCACCTAGAATTATCAAATCAGAGGAGGAAGGCAACAGGTATTTCTAGGAGCCAGTTTCTTCCTTCCTCACTCTTTCCTTCTGAGCGGGTCTCTTAGCCACCATTTCCATCCCTCCCCACTTTCCAGAACACTTTCATCCCTCCCCACTTTCCAGAACAAGTTAAAGGGATACTCCATCTACTTTGTGAGGTGAAAAAGAAATATAACCAATGGAAAGTGCTTATGCCCAAATGGTACAAGAATATTTCTGCCAATTTTTCCCCAGTATGTTTAATCTTCAATTTGGTAGTTATTTATTTCCAGTCTGTTAGGGAAAGTATTACCCTGATCTCTGGGGGTCCCGGGAGGGACACCTAAATAACCAAACAACAACAACACTTTGGGGGAAATTAGCTGGAGCACTCACTAAAGCTAGTGAGAGGCAGGGTAACTTAGCAGGATCTTGCAACCCAGCGTCTACGGGGTCAGGTCAGTCGAGCAGTCAGACGGTTTAAAGTAACAAAAATGATGTTTTATTGAATACAGACAAATATTAAAGACACCACAGTCACACAGCTAACTGGAGAATCAGAAGTGGGGATTTTTAGAGGGAAGTGGGTGATACGACACCTGTCTCGTAGTCCTGTAGTTTGAGAGCCACGTTGGGGTGCAGGGAAGAAGCTCAGTGCAGTTCGCTGAGGGGAGCTTGCCGAACAAAGCGGCAGCAAGGCGGTCTGGAACTCAGGAGCGATCCCAGGTTGAGTGGGCTCAGTTACTGGAACTGAGGAGATGGCTCGCCAAGCAGAGCAGCAGCAAGGCTGGATGAAACTCAGGAGCAATCCAAGGAGGGTCTCGGAATCAGGGGTTTTTATAGGGTGAATTGTGACTGCAGGCCATACCTTACTGGGTGAGAACAATGTGATTTAGGAGCGAGACAAAGCCTTGGAAAGGTCAGGTTTTAGCATGATTGACTTCAAGCCGAATTAACAATAATGTAGCCAGTATGCAAATGCGGAGCACTTAGTACAGCTTTGTGAGGCCTGCTCGGGGCGGGGAGCCTTTGTTAGTATCGCGCATAAGCAATGAGGTGTTTGCCGGAGAGGTCCCTGAAGTGACGAACTGGCTGTGTCTGGCCTGCTTGGGTGGAGAAAGGAATGTCCAGCAATTATTGGCTGTGCCTGTTTACGCGCTTGTCCGGAGGCCTCGCAAACACGTGGAGTGGGGTGGCAGACAAAAGCCAAATGGTTTGATATCAAAACGATATCAAGTGCTATCTCCGGGTAGGCCTGGACTGCAGTAACAAAAGATGCAAATTGAGAAGGTAGTTGTGCTAGATCAGAAGGGGGGGGAGCCGTAATATGTTAATGACTTTAATAGAACCACACACACAGACACGCACAGACACATACATGAGGGAAGGAGGGGGAGAGGGAGAAAGAGTGAAGAGAGCCAGGTTTTGTGTTTCCTAGTACTAAGGAGACAAAGGGAGCAAACTGAACAATGGGATGAATTTAGTGTTTTGCATTGTATTGAATGGTATTTCTATATTGTACTGTAATTGTGTTTATGTATCTAATTATGTCTACATCTGTATTTGTGTTTTTTAATTTAAATTACCATATGCAAATTTTATGTAATTTTAATCCTCTTTTCGTTGATACATCAACAGGCGCTATGATTGCAAAAATCCATTGTCCTACTTGACATCTTCAGAGAGGCAGGTAGGGCAGCCAGAAAGTACTTTCCAGAATTCAAAGTTACCTCTTTTCCCATGCCTCTGTCTTAGCATCTGACTCCAAATGGTCTCAGAATGCTTTTATAATTTTGTGCGTGTAACCATTGTCAACTGTATCTGGGAAGTGAGAATGACAGTTAAGGCTTTTCTCCTTCCCCTAATAATGCTATTGTCCCACTCAAATAATTCCAGATAGGTCTCTGTGTCAATGAGGAATCATCAAGTAATCATTGAATCAATAGTATTCGTTAAGAGATGTCATATGAATATTCCAGACTTTTAATAAGCTGAAAGGTCATGGCTGGCACTCTCAACAATACGTTTTTGTGTTTGTTTGTTTGTTTGTTGTTTTTTTTGACACAGCTAGCTGTAATTTTTCAGAGTCAATCCATCTGAAGCAGAGAGATGACTAGGGCTCTAAGTATGAGTGACATAGCCACTTCTAGTTACCACAGTTAAAATCACATGAGAATAGACTGCTCATTTTGCACTTGCAAATCTCTGCAGTCCAAATGAGATTGCCTGGCAGCGGGAGGAGAGATAGCCACTGAATCCATCTGATGTAGGATTAAATTCAGTATCACACTAACAAAATTTGTTTCTCACTCTCTTCCTCACATCCCTCCACACCACCAGAAGATCTACTCCACGGTATTTCCCAGAACTTTGGAGCAGATTTTAATAGTCCTTGTATGAGGCGGCAGCGGTGGTGGTGGTGGTGGTATGGGGAAATAGCATACACCACTGCTGGTGGAAGAGGTTCTAAAAGCAAAATAACACCATTGGTTCTGACTGCTATTGAATTTTTTTACCTTGATGTGAGAAGGCATCATGTCACTACCCTGAAGACTGAGACAGTTGAAAAGGCCATAAGAAATGGTGTATGTATGTCTGTGTGTTTTGAAAATGAAATAGCATACACCATTATGTGTAGGGATGTGAAAATCTGTCAGATTTGTTTTCATTGTATTTGTCAGAACTCTTTCAGGCATTCTTGTTTTGTCTCAGTTCTCTATTGTACTTTCGTAAGAGCCCCTTTTTCCTGCAAAGAAATGTGTGTGTTTTCCCTAAAGTATGCATTTGTATGCCTTTTTCTTAGTATGTACATTTTTACAGTCTGTATTATTGAAATATACACATTTGTAATACTGCACATTTTTTCAAATTAATATGTTGCTTAGTGTGTTTTGTTTGCCTAAATTCATTTCACTCCTTGTAAATCTTCAGATTTCCAAGGTAAGATGCACAGTGCCATGTTGCCAGTCTTCAAAGCTGCAAAATGAATATTCTTGTGAGGAATTGTGAACCCAACATTTTTACCATGCCCACTCTCTCAACTTCAGAAGGAAATAACTTGAGAGCACATCACAACAGAAGGCATGATTACCTTGGACAAGCAAGTGGAACAGTAAGAACAGGGATATACAGTCCTCTGTCCACATTCACAGGTTTGACTCTTCCAAATTTGATTATTCGTAAGATGCCTGTGCCTTCTCTGCCCCTGCAATTCTCCTCCCCCATTCCCTTGCATTTTGCCAGCATAGAAAAAGAAAGCAAGTATGCCAAGGGAAAAGGTAAGGCAATGGGCGGGGGGTGCGCGTGCATTTTTCTTCACCCCTCCAGAGCTCTCCCCTCCATTGCTTTGCTCTGTCCTCGTGCTGAGAACTCACACTGAGGCAAAAGGTAAGGCAGTGGAGGGTACACACACTTCTCCCTTCTCCCTTCCAGAGGTTCCTCCCTTCCTCCCTTGTTCTCTGGCTTGGGCACAGAGAAGGAAGGCTCCCACAATAGAGCCCCAGAAGGGAGTGGGAGGAGGATCGCAGGGGGAGGGATTCATTGGCAATTTTTCCACATTCATGAGGGTTCTGAGGGCACTGTGATTTTTTGTATTCTTTGCATTGTCCTGCAAGGATGAATCACCTCCACAGTTTTCTTCCTGCTAGAGAAGACAACAAAGGTATCTGCAAGGTATCTGCACTTTGCAAAGTCTGTTGGGGGGAATTATGTCATGCAGAAACACACATTGGCCTTTTCCGCACTTTGTTTTTGCAACGGGGCAGAGGGTTCTCCAGCAAGGACGTTTGCACTTGGGGGCGGACTGGGTCCAGACTACTTTCTGTAGTTCTGGACTTCAGCCCGCTCTGGAATGAGCAGAAGTGGTCGCTCGCCGTGCTATTGAAAGACCGCTTAAAACAGGTCTTTCAACAGTGCAGCGTGCCCCACTCCATGGCTGTGCTCCGGTGTAGATTTGCAGGCTTGCACCAGTGCGAACCTGCAGATCTTCCGGGGGCCAGCTTTAGGCTGGCGAGCGTCACCGGTTGGTGGAGAGCCTCCACCAAGGGGAAGCTGCCATTTTGGTCCCCGGAGCAGTGTGTAGCACGGGCACGCACTGCTCTGGATCAGCCTGGATCCTCCGAGGGAGCACGCCAGTCCGATAAGTAACAGGGCATTTTCTTCGCCAAGTGTGAAAAAGCCCATTGGTTTTGCAGTGCAAAAAAAATCACTTTACTGTGAAGGAAACATGTTTCCTGAACAAAATATACTGTTCTCTGTGAAGAAAATATCTTTCCTGTGAAAACAGAACAGCAGCAATAATGAATCCCCCAAAATCATGAATACAGGCTGAGGTGCTATATCATGAAAGGCATTGTAACATTCCTTCCGGGTCGATACATCTCCTCTATCCTCCTAAAGCAGGATTTACTTTCTTCCTACATGCCCCTCCATAGCCAGTCAGTGGCCAGTGGAGAACTGGGGAGTTCAAGAAGCGTCTGGCTATGTTCCTATAACCAGATGTAAAATGATGACTTTATCCTCTGGGATCTCCCAGGAAGTCCAGGAAGTATCTTGTCATTGTGTATCCAGCTATAGAGGCATAGCCAGATGCCTCTCCATTCTCTAACAACTGTTAAAGAGATGTGAAGAGGAAATGAAGAAGGAAGCTAAGGTGATTCTCGTTGGGATTTGGTGAATTCCTCCTTCTGGAACAACCAAAAAAAGTTCAATATGCAGGTATACCTTCACTTATTCCTGCATATGTAACTAAAAGAATGCCCATCGTAGTTTTTTCACAGAAAAATAATGTATGCTTCTGTATAATTTGATGCCCAGAGGGGGGTTGCAAAATGTGAAGAATCTAATCACTGCACTCTTTTTTGGGAATCCCATTGTTCTGCTGGGAAATATGGCAAATATTGTTTCCATCCTTAAGGGAGCTTGACACACTGCAGTTTCTGGCTTTATCTGCAAGCATGTATATGTGTGTTGCTGTTGTTGTTTTTTCTGAAGATGAGAGTGATGTGTACAGGAGCAGAGCCTGAAAAAGTGAGAGCTTTTTGTTTCTATATTTGTTTCCATGTCTCTATGTTTGATCATGGGGAAGCCATTTTCTCTTCATTAATGTTAATGCTGTTTGATGGATCCTATGCATGTCAAACAGAACAGAGAATATTCTAATATTCATCTGAATGTGCTCTTAGGAACAAAAGAGTAAGCTGTCTAGAAAAGAGGTTAGTTCTTGTGAAAAGTGATTTTAAGAACATAATGACAGAATGAAAGGGAAAAGTTATTGGAGGTATGAAAGATATGGCCCCTGCTATTTGTCTAGATAGAGATTTCACATACTTTTACTATGTGTGGACTATATGATAAGACTTCAACCTAGATCCATTCCTTCCTGGGATCACCAACTGGCAGCTGTGCTATATGTCTGGGGGGAAAAAGTAATTATTTCTGCAATTATTTTGATGTGTACTATTGTTTTACAGATTATTTAGGAACATTCATCTTTATGTTTATGTACCTTTTAGACCACCAAAATATTTTTGTTTACTTTACTAGGCACACGAAAGCAATAGAATTTACAGATTCCATGCTGAAATGCAAGTGTATATCAGAAAGTCAAGCTACACATAATGCTCAGTTGTATACTTTTCCCCCAAAGCACCTGCAGAAAGTTGTTACCTAGAGGGAAAGTTGATACAGAAGAGAAGATGTGTTCCTTTTCTGGACTGTAGAGCCTTTTGTAGAGCTAGCATGGTTTGAGCATTGGACAATGACCCTGGAAGCAAGGGTTCAATTCCATGCTTGGCCATGGAAACC
The DNA here is from genome assembly GCA_948474755.1 of Ctenosaura bakeri. Classification (NCBI taxonomy): domain Eukaryota; kingdom Metazoa; phylum Chordata; class Lepidosauria; order Squamata; family Iguanidae; genus Ctenosaura; species Ctenosaura bakeri. The sequence goes on along the minus strand of CAOLHI010003163.1, from coordinate 69,910 downwards.
CACTGGGTGATCTTGGGCACATCACACATACTAATCCCCAGAAAACCCTGTGATAGGTTCACCTTAGTGTCACTATAAGTCAGAAGACAACTTGAAGGCACACAACACAAAGAGCCCTTTATTCCATCAAAATGGCTGAGTCTGATGTATAAAGAGATGAAGGCCAAATGTCGAAAATGTCATTATTATGTTGGCTCCCCGTATTATAAGTGATGGGCATGTGATAGAGCTAAATAGTTCTGGATAAAGACACAAAAATCAATGCAAAAGATTTTAAAATCTCATTTACCTAAAAAGCCTAAATTATATCTGCTAGGAAGACAGTACAACAGTGGATAAGAAGCAACATAAACTGGTACAACATATTTTGTTAGCAGCAAAACTAGTGTATGTAAACTACCGGGGAAAAAAAGAGTTACCAACAACAGATGAATGGCTAAATAGGCTGATGGGAATTATTGAAATGGATAAGCTTTATACAGAGACTAAAGGGCAGGCCACAAAATGATTTTTTGTCTGAATGGAAGTGGTTGATTGAGTTCTTAAAAAAGCATGAAAGTGATCTGATGACAATAGGCTTTGGTAATTAAGATCAATATTATTGATAGAAAAGTGTTTAAAAGTAGATTTATAAGATGTTTTCTGTTTGTTTTCTGTTTTCTGCTTTTAGACAGATTATTATTATTTTTAGATGAATGCTCATTAGTAGAATAAGTTAATAAGTAATTATGAACTTGGGTAATTAAGTAATTAAAATGATAAGTGATAAGCAATAATTAATAATTATGGGATAAAATGTATAATTTAATAGTTTGGTGTAATTGTTTAAATAATATGAACTGTTTGCAACCAGGGCAGGAACCAATCAGTTATGTTTTGGTAGTGTTTGTTTTAGTTATGTGTAGACATCTGTTTATGTTTGTATGGATGCATTTTCTTTTTGCTGATGTTGTTTTCGTATGTGTTGATTGTGTTGTTTTTTTTATTTAATAAACATTTTATGTTTTTTAAATGGCTGCTTCTGATCAGATTTCTGACATCTCTAGTGGGCAAAATGCAACTTGGGAATGACCATAATGATATGAAGAAGGGCGACAGTGAAAGAGAAATGGCACCTCTCTTCCTCAGATAAACATCCACTCTTTCAACTGCTTTTTGCCCTGCAGCAGATAGGAAAGAGTAGAACAGAAGCAACCATTTTGATAAGAAAAATGACCTGAACCAGCTCATGAGAAGAAAAAAAATCATTCCTTTTCATACACAAATCTACTTGAGATTGCTTTGGTACAAGAAAGACAGTAGCATGATTGAAAATGATGCATTGTTCGATCCTAAAGCTTACTATGATGATGCAAGCTGTACTTCAGATGGAAGACCTGGTTCCTGCTCCTCAAAAAGATTGATCTGGAGTAGCAGCATGTAGGGTTGCCAGTCTTCAAGGTTTCACTCCAGTGCTTTGGTTTTGGAGGTCCTTTTCAGGCTGGCAAGTTTACATCTGCAGGATCAACATGTCTGAAGTATTAACTCTGATCCAAGAATACATATGTTCTGTGATTTTTCAATTTACTCTTCCAGCATTAGGTCTTAAAGCTATTGGTTGATTAAGAATCCCACCAAATGTAATAGCGATGGTACCATCAGTAGCCTTGTTTTGTCAGATGTAAGACTTTTGCATCAATACTTTTAAATACTAAACATTATTTTAAAACATTGCTTTAAAAAATATTTCAATTGTTCTGATGGAGGAAGCATTACAGAAAAGGTTTTCCATTTCCTCAAATTTTCCATTTTTCCCCCTACTGTGAAGCAGGAAAAAGCTCCCCCTCTACCACACACAAATTTCCTCTTCACTTTCCAGGATGTTCTTATCTCTGTCCATTCACCTCTGAACTATGGTCCCAAGAGTAACTTACATTTCAGATTTTGATGCTGAAGAGTTTACAACACTGCAACATAATCAGACGTTTGACATCACTAAGCCTCAAGGAAGATTTCGAAATGATAATTAAAGCAGCTAATTTTCTGGCCTGATGATCCAAAACGTGGTTAGTGTGGGGATTAGTATATTTTAATAGCCCACGAGGACTAAATGGCTGCTTGAAAGAGAGCTCTGTCCAAAAGCAGCAGACCTTGCAGGTAAAATTATTTTTCAGTATTTGCTTGAAAGTTCAGCTTTGGGTGAGAAGTAACGAGAGCTTAATGGATGTTTAATATGTTTGAGATCTTATAAAATATAGCATGACAGCAATGAAAAGATGGTGCCCAGGTTAAGTAACCACATGTCTGCCTCAATAGACCTTTTAAAAGTGTTTCCTTGAATGGCTGGCTTCTGCATAATCATTCTGATATTTCACCCTCACTTTGGTGCTATGAAATTCAAGGAGATTTCTGCAGAAAAACAGAAAAAAGAAGACTATGGGACAATTAAATTGCAAATCTGTAAACTTAAGTATACATTTTTTTAAAATAAGCTGCTATTTTGAATTTTTAGAGTACATACATCTGGAAATCTGCAAAGCAGCTGTGAACAATGTTAGGAAAAGCAATTAGATAAAAAACAACTCCAGGGACCAATTTTTATAAAGAACCATAGAATGACACTATGGAGCTAATCCAAAGAAGATGTAATATACTTAAGTTGTATTTAAATTAACCGGACAAATACAACAATCTTATGCTCATGTGACTCAGTGGGACTTACTTTTGAGTAAACATGTGTCAGTTCATGTGACATTTTAAAGTAAACTTACTCCTTTGAAATCAGTTCAGGAATTTCTGTTCTTGTTTAAAAGATATAATGATGGTTTTGTCTAATTTCCTGACTATTATGTCCTCAACTTTCCAGACACTAAGGTTGCTTTCACACAAACCTGAGATTAGGTGTGTGTGTTGGGGGATATGTCATCTTCTGATGGTGTCACCAGGGGCAGATCTTGATGATTTCATTAATATGATACATAAAGCATCAATCACAGTTGCTTAGAGAATGTTACTAACACCAAGTCTAATAACAATGAGGAAAGATTTCTCTGCTCAGAAATTTAATTCACTAAACTCTACATCAAAGAACAAAATCACATGCACACTTTTCCAAGCTCTCTTTCTAACACCTTTGCAAAAAATGCTGTTAGGGACTCATGAAATGTTTCTTTTCAAGTTCTGCTTTGAAAAGAATGGTGACTCAACACCTAGGTAAACTCTGTTATTCAAGGGGTCCTCTCAAGTGAGGGCCATAAACAGGATTCAGGTCAATGTCTATATTTATCTTTCAAGGTAATGCTCTCTCTCTGAAATTCTTCCTCCTTGCCCTCAGGACTTGAAAAGAAAGTCTCTGAGTCTTTGAAACTCTATATGTCTCCTCTATTTTTTCCTCCTCCCTTGGCCCTGTAAAATCTCTGCCCTCTCTTCAAGTCCCAGTGTTTATGGATACCTGTTTGCATCGTGACAGAACAACCCCTAGCATTGGAGTTTTTTTACTTGTTGGATCAGCAAAAGTAGAAAAAGCCTTTTAAGTTTCTACATTAGGGGTCAATGATGGCTGATAATGGCAAATGGTGGAAATGAGGGTCATCATGATCACTTACTGTGTTTCTGAGTGACATGCTCTTTTGAAAGAAGGCTCAGAGAGTCTTTCATACACATTCCCAGGGTGCCTGCATGGCCCATCAGCCAAATTAGGCTGCTTGTAGCTACCTGCTCATATTGAAGAAGCCAAACATCTGTAATTCTACTCAGAAATGTTGGTCTCAAGTGTCATACAACCCCATCATCAGTTCTGTATGCATGTCCCATTCCTCACCTTCTCTCTTCTTTTCTCTGTCTCCCACTGTTGCATATCTTTCCTTATGTATTGATTACATCAGTGCAGCAGACAGAGGCTAGAACCAGTGTGGTGTAGTGGTGTGAGTCCTGAGCTATTAGTCTGAAGACCAGGATTTGAATTCCTTCTAAGCCATGCAAATTCACTGGATGACTTTGGGCAAGTCACATCCTCTCAGCTTCAGAGGAACACAAAGGCTAAATCGCCTCTGAACAAATCTTGCCAAGAAAACCCCATGGCAGGTTTGCCTTAGGGCTGCCATAATTTGGAAGCTTCACATGCAGGGGATCCTGTCCTTTTCACACCTGCAGATAGAGAGAGAGAGATCATGCAAGGGAAGAGATGGCTCTCCTCCATATGAGATCATTTTAACCCTTTTCCTGAATGCCTGAATAGGGTTTTTCTTTAAAACTGATTTTTTTACAGAAAGTGTATTATGTACTTAGGAGTCATCTTTTCAGCCCAGTGAGGATAAGAACAGAATAAGATGACTGGGTTGTAAATTTTGTCATTTTTCACATTCTGCATATATTATACCTGACCCTATTTAGAGTGTTGCAGAAACTGAAAGTGAAGCAGGAAGGCCTGCAGCAGTGTTTGTTGTGCTATAACGCAATAAACAGAATTAAACTAGAGCAAGCAGCTTGTGAAAAGAGAAAGCTGGCATTTCTAAATTAATAGCTCAGGGACATAAAAATCAGAAAATACTGAAACCACACTTTTGCTTGTGTGCAAAGTAGTGTTGCAACAGATAGGGTACTCACTCATCCCTCAGACTAAAGTCACTGTCACACAGGCACTGTGTTGTTGAAGTCCTGGAACTTTGTTGCCCTACCCCACCCATGTAGTTGTTCAGAATGGTTGGAAATGGCTCCAGAGGCAGTTTCCCAGCTGTCTAAAGGAGGTTTCTGGGATGCTGGGGGACTGCAAGATGGTGAGAGATCTCCCCCTGTTTATTCTACTGAGGGAAGCCATTCAATCAGCAGATGTACTTTCCATTGGATTCTGGTCAATGTTTAGAATAACAACTTCCTAAGTCAGATCTGATTCTGATAAAACCATGAATGTTAAAGACCACTCTCACCCTGAATGCACTCCACATGGTGGTTCCTCTACCAGAATGATAATGAGGATGCACAAAAAATGGAAGTTGAACAGATCACCAATCCCAGTTCTGTAACACCACCCCAAACACACTTAATCTAGCTCAAAATAAACACAAAAACAGTTTGGTTAAAAATATAAAAGAGTTTACTCACAAAATCTTGTACATAGTCTATACAGGTTCAATTCTTGAAGGTGGTAGGAAGAAAATTAAGCACTCGCATGCTTGCTGCCAATAATCCTTGTTGGGAAATCTCAGAGCATGCTTTCAGGTCAAAAGGCGAAGGCAATGAAACGACACCCACAATGGAACAGTGGTGGACAGCTTTTATGGAAAACAGAAATGCAGACATACTTACACAAAGATTGAAAGGGAAATCAGAGAGGATATTAACAAAGAGTGGAAGATTATTACAGATTTGGGCTGAGGGTTGACAGAGGGTAATACATTTTTCATGATAACAATTATTATACAGTTAACACTTAATGAAATATCATGGAACAAGTAGAGATATATAGCAGGAACTAACAAATCATAGATTATTAACATTTTATTGTGATATGTGGGATAATAAATAGAGGGAATATCAATAATTGTAATCCAGAAAGGAAAGGAAGAAGGAATAAGATTACATGTAAACATTGCAGAAATTATTGTTTGTTTTATTTGTTGAAATGTGAATAAAATTATTTAAAAAAAGGCGAAGGCAAAAGGGAGGAGTAAATGGCAAGAGAACCTTTTAAAAACAAAGAATGTGTACGTGCTGGAGGAAGAGGTGTTAACCAACAAACAGGAAGTTCTCTCTAGGCTATCTCTCTATGCCTACAGTAGACATGCAAACAAACTAGCCAGTTAATTAAGCCTGCAAAGGTTGCCACTCCCAATAATAGTGACCAATGGAGTGGGCAGCAGGAGCTGCAGTGGCAATGGTGGCAGCAGGTTAGGCTCACAGACAATGTTCCCAGTCTCCAAATCCCCAGTTCCAAATGTAAATTGACCTGATCCCAAATCCTACTTCCCTAAACAAAGACTGTGATTGTCTGACTTGGAGAATAACCATTTCTTTGATTGCTTCTCTCAAGTTAAATGAAAAGAAAAGATATCTGTTCTAGTCTGTATGCATGTCTCATTTCCCCCTTCTCTCTTTTTCTCCTAACCCATCTGCTCAAATATGGTGTTACTCAGATTATGGAAGCAATGCATTAGAAGTAATTATTTTACCCACAATTCGTTACTTGTTGGGGCAATCAGAACATAAGGATGTCAGTTTCACAAAATAACATAGGAATCTCTAGCTTTGTTATTCATTTTAGTGTAAGGAGTAATATATATTCATTACTTGTAAAACATTGATTTTCTGAGGTCATTTGGGTGGAAGTTGGGGCAGTTGGGCCCTTTAATCTACGTTCTACATATTTTTGGGGAAAAATAAAAACAAAAAAGTAACATAGGCTCTTTCTGTACCCTATCTTTTTGTGCAGATGTGCTGGTGGGGATCCTGGCATCTGCTCTGCCAGGAGGGGAGTGCGACAGGAGCGCTCCCCTCCAGACGAGCTGGGTCAGTGGTGAAGGAAGCTCGATGGCCATGCCTCTTCCTTCCACAGCACAGCCGGGTACTTTCCCAGGCTGTGCTGGAGCAGGAAGTACAGCCATTGCACTTCTGCGACTTCCATAGGCCAGGTAAGTCCAGGATGGCAGAGCAATCATCAATGATTTCATTCATGATTGCTCACCTGGTGACAGGAGAAGGATGGGACTGCGATGACATGCGGAACTACCACTGCAGTCCTGTTCTTCTCGTCCCCATGGCAGGTTGGGAGTGTGGTGTGAAAAGGGTCTTAGTAATGCAACAAAGAACAGTGTGGTATCTTTAAGCCTAAGAGTTTTATAAACCTGATACTAATATGGTACTCATAAAATAACATGTAATAATATGTTGTTGTTTTTTAAATAGCAAATGTAAACTTGTAACTTAAACAAATAATGTCCTAAGCCATGGTATTTTCCTGTATCTTCCCATTTTTGTTTGCCAAAAACTTGAAAGATTCCTTCAAGAGATCAAAGCCTATAATAGCCTTTGTCAGGTTGGAGGGAACACTGATTGTCTGTGTGGTACTTAGCTCACCTAAATAAGAAAAGTGTAGTTCAGGTTAGCAGTTGTAGTAGATAACAAGGATTGTGTCAGTGTAATACACTACCAATCTCTTCCCCAATAAAAGGTTTAAATTGAAGCCACAGAAATATTGATCTTTGATTACTGCTACATTGAATTTGCCCTTTATTTGGGAAAACAAAGATAGTACATCGGAATCCAGCAAGTAATTGCTATAGACTTGTATCATCTCATTTATAAACCTCTTGGCAATAAAACATGGGATAATTTTTATACAGAGAATGATTTATGTATCAGAGAAGCTATTTGCAAACAGTCTCAAAATAATTTCCCCTGACTTCACATAAAAGTATCAGAAAGACTGCCGCACTAATCTGTTGAAGCAAAATAAACAAAGAAGTCTTTGGGTTCCTTGAAGGCAAAGAGATTTCTTTATTATGGAATAAGGGAGCCCAATGCATCAGCTGCATCTTTGGGCTTTTCTGCACTTTGGGGGAAAACGGGGCAGTCCGTTACTCACCGGACTGGCACGCTCCCCCCGACGATCCACGCTGATCCGGAGCAGCGCGTGACCGCACTACACACTCTCCGGAGATGAAAATGGAGGCTTCCGGTTGGTGGAGGCTCTCCACCAACCAGAGAAGCTCGCCAGCCAGAAGCCTGCCCCTAGAGGATCTGCAGACTTGTGCTGGCGCGAGCCTGCAAATCTAAACTTAGTGCAGCGACGGACTGGGGTGCGCCAGGCTGTTGAAAGTCCTCTTTAAATTGGTCTTTCAATAGCATGGTGAACCACCTGTTCTGGGCATTCCGGAGCGGGCTAAAGTCCGGACATACAGTAAGTAGTCCGCACCCAGTTAGCCCCCAAGTGCAAACATCCTCAGTGGAGGACGCACTGCCCTGTTTTAAAAATAAAATGTGGAAAAGGCCTGTGGCACATATATGTGGTTATGGTTGTCAGTTTGTGCATGCATGAGTATGGGTGTATAGTATGTGAAAAGTATACACACACACACCACACACACACACCAAGTTACAGAGAAAAACAATCAGATCCAATAGTGTAGGAGCGTAGGGGTGGGAGAGGCGATTTGCCCCAGGTGGCAATGTTTCTAGGGCATCGCGGTCCGTAGCCATGCCCCCATGCACTCTGGCCTTCCCCCCATGCAACACAGCCACACCTTCTGTACAGTGGCCATACCTCTCGTGCTGTTGCCCCACCCCCTCCACACACTCTAAGCCCCACCATTGATCAGATCAAAGTTAGGGTTGCCCAGTGGCGCTCTGGGAAGGGCTCCTATACCTATAGTAGTACTGTAGAAGTGGGAATTTCATTAAGTAGAACTTGCATAACAATTCTCTCTTCTACACAACTATTAAAAGCACAACACCCCATCCTGCTTTTCAGATAGCAACCCTAGACCAAGCCCCTGATACTATGGCTAGTATTCATGGGAACCATAACAGTTTTGCTAAATAGATATGGGAACAAAGCTACATTTGTGGCAGGGCCTGCTACCTGGCTGAATCTTTTTTTAGATGTTGCACTCTTAGGCCATTTCCACACTAGCCTGTTAAAGCGCTATGATTCCACTTTCAACATCCATGCAGCCCCTCCCAAAACTGCAAACCCCAGGATTCCATAGGATGTTGAAAGTGGAATCATAGCGCTATAACAGGCTAGTGCGGAAATGGCCTTGTGGTTAGTTGGTGAATAGCTGTTTTAGATTACCATGCGCTCTTTAAACAAGGTAAGGCAGACGCCCAAAACCCGTTCAACAGAACAAAGAATAAATTGTCCAGCATGAATTGCAGATCTATGACAGTATGTTGGGTTTTCATAGGGTGTCTAGGTTACAATAAGTGGTGTTCCCCTCACTTTTTTTTCTTCTGGTCTTGTCATATACAGCCTAAAGGCACCAGCTCCTACCTGTTGTTGTAAGCTAAGCATGGACAGCTCTGGTTACTACTTGGATGGGAGACCACCAAAGAAGAGTCATTGGGTCTGCTCAAGTTAGGGCAATTAACAACGAAAATATTTTCCCCAATCATGAGATCTTGAAATTTCCACTCTACTTTTTGCTGGCACACTCTAAGCCTGGGGCCACTAGCCCATGATGGCTTGGGGTCAGACTACCTGTGGGATCGCCTTCTCCCATATAATCCGCCCTGCACATTAAGGTCGTCTGGGAAGAACTTACTACAGCCAGTCAGAACTAGGTTGGCTGCGATTACCCAGAGGACCTTTTCTTCTATCGCTCCCAAGCTATGGAATGGCCTGCCGGAGGAGACCTGGCATATTTAAAAAAGCAGTCAAGACTGATCACTTCTGACAGGCCTTCCAAGACTAGTACTTCCACTGCCTCCCACCAATTGTCCTGCTGTTCTTTTAATAGTTAATTAATTGTTAACTGTTATGTGTTTTAGGGGGTTGGTTTTAGCTGGGTTGGTGGGTGGGGAGGATTGGGTATGTTTTTAATGTCTTTTAATGTCTTTTAATGAATAATGTATTTCATGCTGTTCGCCGCCTCGATCCATGTGGAGAGGCGGGATAAAAATAAATAGTATCATCATCATCATCATCATCATCATCATCATCATCATCATCATCATCTCTGCTAGCCAGAACTGGGAAAAGTAATGTTTCTTTCCCCCTTTGACTAGTAAGTTCCAGAATTGATGGTCCTATTGGTCGAGGGATTCTGAGAGCTGTAGTCTACAGGTAACATTTTGAGCTTTGAGTCTGTTCTTAGTCTTGCTTTTGTCCCTTTGCTTCTCAGAAAATTTCTCTCTTACAAGTTCTCTCAATAGAGCTTTCATTCATCTGGTATACATTTGCAGCAAAAATAAGGTGATGAAATCTTGAGGAGTGAAAGAAATCACATGAAATGCAGAAGGTAAATAAGAAATCAGATTTTCCAAATGCTCTCCTACATACAAATCTTCCTGTAAGTAGAAAACTAGCAGAAGTGGGAATGGGTTGGGATTAAGCCTTTCTTCTTGATATGTAATGTTGCTTTCTGAACTGAATTGCTTGAAGGGTGGTATTGTTTACTTGGGGAACATTCCAAAATTTAATATTCCACCAGCTATCAGAAGTGGTATGGACAGCTGTACCACTTCCTATTGTGAGATACACAGAGAATTATACTATTATCAGAGTTCCACTGCCAGCGAGGGAAGGAAGGCAATAGTAATTGCCCAAGAGGAGGAGGCAGTGGGGGGAGGTGTTCAATGCAAACAATCAAGGAGAAATACTGAGCTGAGCTGAAGTCAAGGTCAAATCCAAAAGGTCCAGAACACTGAAGGTCAGTCCAAAAGAGTCAAGGGAGCTGGAACACAGGGGTCCTGGGTTTGAGTAACAAATTGCTACAAGCAAACAGCAAGCCATACCAATCAACTTATATGCAGATAAAAAAAAGGCTTCCCTCTGAGTTTCTCGTTTAAGTCTCCTCCATGATTGCAGACTGGGAGGCAAAGGTGAATCTAATTCCTCTAAATCATTGCTAGTCCCCTCTCCAACTGGCACTGGTTGCAGCAACTCAGTCTCAGCTTGTCTTTCAGCTCATAGGAGTGTTTGCAAGATAGTTTGGTCTATCACTGGCTCTGTTTCTGGCACAATCAATTGCTCATTGACCTCAGAGCTGTCATCTATCACAACTATTGCTTTTCAGTTTAAGTCAGCACTGAGGAACTTGTGGCCCTCCAACAGTCAAAAATAACTAATTGCCAGGCACGAGTAGAGTTGTAGTTCACCAATATCTGAGGATCACATGTTCCACACATCAGCTTTTGGGCACTTCCTTTGAAATAGACACTCTTTTTCCAAATTGACATTTCCTATTAAGTCTGGGAAATACAATGAAGCTACAGAAAACTGGCTGTTAAGGACATTTCCCCCTGAAATGACATGCTCACTTTTGTACATCTCTGTACAAATGGTGGGGAAAAGATGAACCACAGTTACCAGAATGTTGATGCAAATTCATCCTTCGAGATGTTTGGCAAATGAAATAAACTTCATGTAAAATGTCTGATTAGCATAACTGAAATTATTATATACCTAGGTGGGACTAACAACTTGGAAGCAAGACAAGCTATACCATATACTTAGGGAAGGACAGATTTGTTTGGTTTCTCTCTATTTCCTATTTTTCTAGCCAAAAGTTTGTTTCATAATGTTTTCACTTCAACTGGCAACTTTAAAAAAGAGGTCCATAGGAAAACTCTGTGCATTTTAATTCACACCTTTATCTGGTGTGTGCTTCTTTGGTTAATGCACACATTTTTGCTAGTAGTTTTGTTCCTTATCTCATGCTGTTTTGTACATGCATTTCACTCATATATGCATTTATGTGTCCTTTCCCCAATACATGCTTTTTAGACACAAAATAGTTCAAAAAACTGCAGCACAAAATCCAGGAAAGTGTGAAGACTGAAAGATAATTCCACTCTGTTTTGTCAGTTTACTTAGGAAGTGTGAATTTATTAAGTTTGTAGACAAATATCTCTCCTATTTCCCCCCCCATCCATCAGGGTGACTTGATCTGATTCAGATGGTAGCATATGAGGGGACAGGATGAAAGAAGACTGGAATTGGCATCTGAATGACAAGGAAGACCTTTAACAGTGTTGGCCTTGGGGCAATGGGGGATGTGCTGGAGCTGGCAATATATTTTGGCACTATTAAGGGAAAGAAGACTTTCCAAACTCAGTGCCCTTCTCCCCACTTCCCAACAGTCTTCTGTTTACATTCTTTCCATCAGTTCTTTGAACTGCATTTATTTTCATCTACCTTTCTCAGTTCATCTGTATTTTTCTTATGCAAAGATCTGATCAGCTAGATGGTAGGCATTTCCTCTAAAGATGCTTTTCCTCAGTGTGTCATTTATCCTTTTGTTGGTGCATGCATAGAAGGAGCCCTTCTCTCCTTGAATTCCCACAAGCAGCAGCTGTTGAGTGTGGCCATCTCCTCCCCCAACATCCTTAAATATATATGCCTGTGCAAAGTTCATCTCTGCTCTCACACTTGTGAGAAACATTACCCGGTTGCTCTACAGGCCTATCTCTGCCTCTGTGCTGAACAGGCCTGAGGTCCAGACGGATGAGCGCTGTTCCATTGCAGCTGCTCAGAATGAATTCCAACCAGTTTTGCACCAGGAGTGCTGTTTCCAGGGACATCAATGCTGCTTTTTTTCAAAGCACCAAAACATGCTTTATGTTCACCCTCCATTGTCCCTGACCTCCTTGTGAGGCAATAGTTTACAATTTCCCCCCTCCAGATCCTCTTCTTCCCATGCCTCTGTTCTGTTTTTCATACCCTTTCTCCATTCTATAATCTTTTTCCTGCTTCCTCTCCTCTGTACGCACTCAAGTTTTTTAGTACTTCAGAGCTTTTGTTTGAGATTCTGTTTTGACTCTTTTCTCTTTTGTACAGTACTTTTGTTCTCTTCCTGCTAATGTAAATTTAAAAGGGAAGCCAAGCCTATACTTTTAGCTTTTCTTCTCTGGAGGGAAGCTGTATTTTTAGTTAGATCCCTTTTTCTATAATCTTTGACAGATCTTGCAAGATCAGTACATCATGTCCTCCATAATAATAGTAAAGGCCAACTTCTTTTGTCCCTCTTCTCCCTGCAATAATGCATTTATGCTGTTTTGTAGCTCTAGTTGTGTTGGAAAATTATAGGGGACTGTGTGCATCCTTTAGGCGTGTTTTTTGTTTTTGTTTTTGGCCATACTTACTATAAAAAAAATTACAATAGCCCTTCCACTGCTTTTCTTAGTGAAGAACTTTTAAGAGTTCCTTTTCAGAAACCTGGAAGAGGACTGCCTAAAGTGTATTGATTTTTGCCTTTGTGTGAAGTAGTTGTGTGCTCAAGGCCGGGTTGTCTGACTCCTTCAAATAACCACACAGACACTAAAGTCTTTTGGAAAACAAAGCCAGAACATTATTAGCTATAGATGTGATAAGGCTGACATGTGCATGGGTCCAGATCCTGGCACCACCCAACTTGCCTGTTGACCAAAGGACTCAACAACCCATCCAGGCCAGTACCACCTGGTGACAGGCCCAATGACTGTGTGCCCCACCAGAAATGCAAAGGATGTGCACACTTCTAACTGCAGCTCTCCCAATTCCCCTTGCACTCCTAATGTCCCAGAACTCCTAGTCCCAGCCTGGTAACCACTATCCTATATCCATGACCCATGCCAGCACCTAAAGTTGTGACAGGTTATGCAACCACAACACAGAACCAGAACAGTGCCTGCAGGAAAGGTGGGTGGGGTGACTTTTCCATGCTGACTGATCCAATTGAAGGAGCTCAAACAAAGAAGCTCCTTTGTCACCAGAAGAAGATTCCCTTGAAGAGGACTTGCACTCAAGGCAGCCAGTGGGCTGAGCTGACGGAGCAGCTCACTGGCCACACCGCCGGAAGAGGAGGGCCATACAGTCAACATGAGACAGGTCAGAAAGGTGGAAGTGTCCATCCACGAAAAGCACGTGGCTGGCTGAACAATAGGGGAATGCTACCTATCTGACCCGCAAATATAACCGACACAGCAAAAATGTGGTCTGGAAAGTGCATGAGGTCCTGAAGTCCCCATTTGCAATCCCCCAAAGTATCCTGAACTCCCCAAAGTTCTCAAAATATTTCCAAGTAGGTTTTGGAATTGTTTTTCACCACCCACATGGCCCCAAATGTTAGAATACCATCTCCAAATATCATGGCTTAGCTTACTGTCTCCTCTTGAACATCCAAACCCACAACTGCCCCAATGCTCCAAGCTTCCAAATGCTGGGGGAAATTGCAATTTGCCAGTGCAGCCTGTGCTGGGTGAATGTAGAAGTAAAAATTGGCCTCCAGCACCTCCCCCACATACTGTTGCCTACCCAAGCAACATATGACACAGCATCTATGCATTTCTAAAGTCCCATGGTAGCTACATGTTGGAAAGAAGGAGTAAAATTGGTTTTGGAAAGTTCCTTGATATTCACGGACATATATGTTCTTTTGAATTATTTACCTTCTTCTTAACAAATGGCCAACAGCAGTGGATTATTCACATGCTTCTGACTGCTAAAAGATTGATACTTTACTACTGGAAAGTTAATTTTTCTCCACCTATGATCCAATGGATAGAATATCTAGCAACCACTTGCAACAAATGGACTTATATTTGGAAATTTAGTCAGCTTTTACAGAAACCTATGGGTAACGTAGTCATTTTTTCTTCCTTTTGTGTTTTTATTTTCCCACTTTTGTTATACTGGAATGTTGTATGTACCTGATATCCCCTTTGAATGTAAATAAAATATATAGTGTGGAAATAGCCCCCCTCTCCCTCTATGTATGTATGTGTGTGTGTGTGTGTATATATAGCAATTTCTGCACTACACTGTTATAGTGCTATTATTCTACTTTCAACATCCTGTGGAATTCTGGGGTTTGTAGTCTATTGAGGCCAAAGATCTCTCTGACTGAGAATTCTAAATGCCCCTCCCTAAACTGCAAATCCCAGGTTTCCATAGGATATTGAAAGTGGAATGATAACACTGTAAAAGTATAGAGTGGAAATGGCCTATGTCTCAGGATTAAGCTGTGGATTTATGGATTTATGACTTCATCTTGCAATTTCCTCCTCTCTTGCTTTCTTCCTTCTGCTTAAAATGTCAGGGTTAAACTAACTGATGCAGTTTATTAACCTAACTGAAAATAAATTAAACATATTTGCTATAAATAACCTATTTTCACTCCCACAATGAGGTTGTCTCAGAGATATATGTCTAAGAAATTAGACATGCAAATAAAATTCACATTTGCCTTGCAATGACCAATCACAAAATAAAACACACTAAATGCAAGATTACAGACATGAGAAAAATCATATGCTATGCCAAATAGAAGTCTATCACTTTCGAAGATGAGAGCACCTCTGTAAAAAGTATGATAAAAATGTCTATTTTGACCCTCAAAAACACACCAGAATAGATGCATCACTTTTAATAGCTACTTTAAAGTATAGAGAAAACCTACAGCTTTTCTGCACTACATTGTTACAGTGCTATTATTCCAGTTTCAACATCCTACGGAATCCTGGAGTTTGCAGTTTAGGAAGGAGCATTTAAAATTCTCAGCCAGAGAGCTTTGTGGCCTCAGTAAACCACAAACCCCGGATTCCACAGGAGGTTGAAAGTGGAATAACAGCACTATAACAATGTGGTACAAAAAAACCCCTAGATTGGATTCAGTGACCTACTGACATGGGAACCACCAGAATCTACTGTCCAAGCGTCTTGGACTACAGTATTCATAATCCCACAACACAGCCACATGTTTGAAGGGAACCAACTTGCGGAAGTCTGCTTTAGCACAATGCAGCAATGCACCTATTTCTTTGGCCTTTTCCACATGGGGTTTTTGAAACGGCGCAGTCCATCCTCCAAGGAGAAGGTCTGCACCTTGGACCAGACTGGGTCAGACCTATTTAAGGTAGATCCACACCTCAGTCCGGTCCCGAACGACCCCAAGTGGTCCTCCAGCATGCTTTTGAGAGACGTGATTTTTCTGGTCTTTCAAAAACACGCAGCGCGCCACTGCGAGCCTGCTCACTTATGCAGATTAGCAGGCTCGCACCAATGCAAGCTTGTGATCTGCCTGGGGGCGAGCCGTGGTGGTGCAGTGGTTAAATGCCAGTACTGCAAGCCACAAGGTTGTGAGTTCGATCCTGCCCAGCTCCAAGGTTGACTCAGCCTTTCATCCTTTCTCAGGCCGGTAAAATGAGTACCCAGCTTGTTGGGGGCATGTATAGAAATGTTTCGAAATACATGCTATTTGTAAGTTGTTCGCCGCCTCGATCCATATGGAGAGGCGGGATACAAATAAATAAATAAATAAAATTTTTAAAAAAGCAGTTGGTCGAGACCCTCAACCAACTGGAAGCTGCAATTTGGGACGCCGGAGCAGTGCATTTTGACAAGCATGCACTGCTCCAGAGTGCCGTGGACTGGACCGGGGAGCCGAAAGGTCCAGTGAGTAGCAGTGCGGGGCGATTCCCTCGCCCGGTGTGGAAAAGGCCTATCTCTTCCTTTGTGAGGCTTCACTGCACATTTCCAGATGAAAATGGGAATCCAAAAAATTTCCTACAAGCACAGATGAACAATAAGTTCTGCTGAAACAGAAGCATGAGCAACATCCCTAAAGCCACACCAGAGAAAACGCTATCTAATTAAACATGAAATGGAAAGAGAGAGGGAGCGAGAGAATTGCAGATAGTTAACATCAGTTGTGCATT
The DNA here is from genome assembly GCA_948474755.1 of Ctenosaura bakeri. Classification (NCBI taxonomy): domain Eukaryota; kingdom Metazoa; phylum Chordata; class Lepidosauria; order Squamata; family Iguanidae; genus Ctenosaura; species Ctenosaura bakeri. The sequence continues at coordinate 53,581 of CAOLHI010003163.1, read as the reverse complement.
TACGGGAAGATTTGGGATTCCACGGTATTATCGGGAGGACAATTGTGTCAGGCTGTGTTCTCTTCCATTTATAGATAGGGGCTGAGTTATAAAGAAGAATGCTGGATCTGCATAGACAAATAGCCTCATATGAAACATGCATTTAAAGAAAAAACACACTATCAGTCCCCAGTTATATCCCCAGTAGCATATAACTGAAGATAACATTGATGTGACATTATGTTATTACAATGAATTTTTATTTAAAGTATTCTGGTTTGGGAGCTTTTGGATTTTATTTGCAATTTTATTTGCCTTTCTGTTAAACCTGTGTGAACATCTCAGTCATTACATGTGAAAGAAAGAAAAAGTAGAAATAAATGAAGAAATATCTATTGTTCTGCCAGATGGCAAAATGGGCAGAATAGATACTAAATCTGCCAGTATTCCCCCCGCCCGCTGCTCACAGGAAAAGACAAAAGCATACATTTCATTTCTGGGTTGCTTACTGCTTCTTCTCAGCTCAGTGATTCAATTAATCATTGTGCTTATTATATTTATTAGAAATGCCAAATAAGAGCATGGATAATTTACTGGCTACCAGAGGCATTCAATACATTTTAATAGAGTCCTTGATCTATACAACAATATTTAAAAAAAATAATTTAGGCTAGGTTTACTGGTGAATATTTATACACAAGTCATTAAAAGCATTCAGCCAGGGCAGTGTAACCAATTTGACTGAATCTTAAATGAAATTGGACCAAGCTGTACCAAGTCAGATTGGGGCCAGATCAGACTGAGGTGGTAGGAGATCAGATTGGTCTGAAGGAATCTGGGCTAAATTTGGTGATCAAACTTCAAACATCAAACTTCAATAAAAGAAAGGCAGATACATTGTCTCCTAAATGTTGTATAACCACACCCTCTAGGGCAGAGGTGGGCAATGAAGAGAGGCCAGAGGGTGATTTGCCCAAATTGACTAAGCAAAACTGACAAGCAAGAAACAAGAGTGGGTATAGGCAGGAATCCACTTCTAGTTTTGAAAGATGGACAGGTTTTTTGATGTTAAACAATGTGGTGGAGGGGGACTACAACCAAAGCTATTGGTGAGTTGCTACTCCTTAAAACCCCCAGAAGTAATTTGATGGGTAGCAGGAGAATAGGAAAAAGGGGAGTCTGGAGAACTAAACCTTAGTGAGCCGCATGTATTCCCTGGGCTGCAATTTGCCCACCCCTGCTACAGAGAAAACTCCAGGATGGGTGGGTAGTTACCATAGCACTGTAAGACAGTAGAGTCTCTGCTTACACAGCTATGTGAAAGATTGTGGGTCCCTGCTAATGGACAGCTTTGTGTGATCATATTGTATGACTGACCTGAAAATCCAAAGAATTGATTATTCAGTTAGTCCATGGAAAACATCAAATTAGAATCTGTTTGAACTACATATGGTTTTATGACAGACTTGATATGTGCTGACAAAATGGAAGAAGAAGAAGAAGCAGAAGAAAAGAAAGAGCAAGAGGAAAAACACTGGGAATCGTACCGACAGGTTTCTGCTGATTCTTCATCATCTCAAAGTCTCTTTTGCTAAATTTTGGACCACAGGGGTGAAGTTGTCCTGCAATTTGGTGAGTTGTCAAGCAAGGGCATACCTACGGACAGAGCAAAATTAGGGCTTCCCCCTGCCCAAAAGAACTCTGCTCTGGTAAATGAAGTTTTCCTTCAGCCTTCAAATTTCTAGCATTGCAATAACTAAAAAAAAAATTAGCTGAACATATAGAAATACAGTTTAGAGATCCAAAAAGGGGGGTGGGGGTAGGCATGACTTAAAACATCAGCCGAACATTTAGAAATATGGTTTAGGGATAAAAAGGGGGAGGAGTAGCCGTGAATTAAAACATGAGCTGAACATTTAGAAATACAGTTTAGGCATCCAAAAAAGGAAGGTAGCTGACAAAGATACCAAGGATATGCAAACACAAAAAATATGTAGACGAGTTCTAAGTGTGAACAACTTTGTCACATTCTCTCTAATGCTAGAAATTTGGGGAATGAAGGAAAATTCAGCACAGAATTCTTATTTGGAAGGGAAATTCCCTCACATTTACACACACACACCCCTGTTACATCCCTATTTCACAGAACCTTCCAGCACTCATTTATGGTCACCTTGAATGAAGGACATCATAAGGCTATGGAATGCAACACTTAGATACTGATGGCCAGAAACAGAAGAAAGGTACATGAATTTTCCTTGCAGATGTATGAGACAGCCAAGGCTCACAGGTTATAATGGGACTTGTAGTCATGTGCAATATAAAACAAGATATTCCCATAACATGCACATACAGGGACCTTAAAGTCTGTCCTGTAGAGCAAATCTGGCATCTCACCTTAGATGAACTATTTAGAGTGCAATCTGTATTGCTCAGGGAATAGCAAAAACGATGGATTGTCCACACTTGATGCAATGATTTTAACTTCTCTTTCAGCCAGAAGCTTCTTCTAAAAGCAGCACAGCTATTCCATAGCTTTTTATTGCATTTCTCACTGGAGAATTTAATGACTAATCTGTGCTTGAGAGTTCTATAATGCTGTGCATGGGGAACACAGTCTGTCAGTCTGTCAAGCATCTGTTATGCCTAATACTGTTCAAGAAGCTAAATCAAGTGTGCAAGTATATGCTGCATTATTTTTTCTTCTTCTCTCACATAACTGCTGAAAGACACCTCTCAACTTGTTTTTGACCCAAGGCTGATGTCCAGTTTTCTCACATGATGAACTTTGACACCTTGTTTCCTCTTTTTGTACCTTACATGCCTGAATTAGGTACTGGTTACAACAATGCAGGAAGTATGGAGAACAGACCCTGGGATGGAACTGCAGCTTCTTAGAAATAAAGAAGTAAAACACACTTTCAGAAGCAAAGATGTTTTCTCCTCAGCAGAGAGGTTTATCTTAAATCATAGCTCTCAGGCACAACTGTCAGAGTTGATAGAGAGTCCTGTTTATTGATGCCACCAAAACCAGCACAAGCATTGACAGGGTAAGGCCCTAAAACTAATCACTCCAACACCAGGGACAATTAAATTTCGTTGACAGTCAGCCTTATCACTGAAGGGTTCATTTTTCAGACATTCTCCAATTGCCACTGGAAGGTCAACAAGACTGAATTAAAAGTGTTTTAATCTTGCAGCGATGCATCTTAGTGCTCGTGATTCAGTGATATGGTACCCAGTCGACAATGATGTGTTTTATGGACCACAGCAGGTTAACATTTAAAATTAATGTATCATATCACAAATCTTTAATTACACCCCTCACCAAATAGCTTTTTCAGAAATGTAAGCAGATTAAAAAGTTTTCCCATTATTCTGGTGCTAGTGTGCACAAAACAATTTCCCTTTTATGTTAAGAATGAAATATGATTGTCAAGTATGGATGATAGTACATGTATCAACTAAAAGACAGTAGTTCCAATTTCTGATGATAACTGGGAATCCTATTCTGTCTTGCATCTTTTGTCACAGTTCCTAGTCCCAGTTCTTAGTATCTTTATCCAGTCATTCTACTGGAAGAGAGGGAGGTAGGAACCTTTTTCAGTTAGTTTGAAAGCTAGGTTGAAAAGGCAGTACTGATGCCCAGAACATCTGGCATTAAAAGTTGACTTTTTTCCTCTCTCTCCATCTCCTGCTTTTTGATACTACCTAGCCTTCTAGAGTGCTTGAAATCTTATACTCTTATCTATCACAGCTGCATTGGTCCTAAGAAAATATTGCCCATGAATGTTTGTTTCATCCAAAAGGATAGGATGGGCACTGAGCCCAAAGTCTCTGAAGAAATGCAGCCAAGAATTTCATGTATCTGTTAAAATGAATCAGAGACAGGATGGATGCTGAGGGACACCACAGGTTACTGTCCATGGCATCACACAAAAGTCCCTCAGCACCATTTTGTAAACTTATCTCTCCAAGATCAGGAAGGAAGGACTGGAACCACTGTAAAAATGTCTCCAAGTCTCATCCCAGCTGGACACTCAAAAGGATACTATGGCTGATGGTATCAAAGGTTGTTGAGAGACTCAGCAGAAGAAACAGGAATACATTAAGCTGGCTTTCATCTCTCTCCAATGTCTTTCTCTACCCAACAAAGATGAACGAAATTTTAACATTAATAATTTTGCTCCAAACAAAACATTTGGAGAACTCCTGGTAAAATGTAATCTAGAATTAGAAAGTGGACTTCATTTCCCCCAGCCCAGGATGTTTTCATAACATAAGGAACACTATGTTGCATAGGAACAAATTAATAAATTAATAAATTCACGTTTGTGTAAAATATTTCTGTGTGCTATTTGGTGAATTCCTTCTTTAGGGAAGAGTTGAGGAAGAGTTCCTTTAGGCATACTGAACTTCAACTATGTTGTTCTTACCTAGTGACCAACACACAGTTGGGTGGATATAGACGTTGGGTTTTTGTTACTTGAGAATCCATTACAAAGTAGAGAGACCTCTTATAGACTATTAAATTGTTCCTGCCTATTTGTTTTATCTGCCTGAATAAAATGAATCCTCTGGAAAACAGTGGAACTGGAACAAGTATCTTAACAAGGGTGATGAAAGATTATCTTGTTAGATACTCAATTAATTTTATGCATATTTAACCAGATGAAAGTCAATATGTTTTCTGTATGAAACTTAGGGTTAGGGATGGATGAGATCTATTTATCACTTCTTTTTCCATTAATGATTAAAGTATAGTAGTGCATTATGGGGAGCAACAAACATTTTAAAAAAAAGATTAGAGTGGTATGATCACAAAAGCAAAGAGATAAAGCATTTGGAGTGTCTCTTGATTAGTCATGAGCCTCTTGTAAGGAGCCCTGCAGCAAAACATAAATTTAACTCTGATAAAATCGCTTTAGGAACTAGAAATGACTTCATTTAGGGTCATAGTTGTTAGCAAATCAAAAAGTTGATTTAATGACAACATGCCACGCATGTATTCCACGGCTAAATTCTGTCCTTCATTAAATCTTAATTCTGTTGATACTGGATAATATGAAATCAGAATTTGGACAAGTGCCATCATATCGACTGCAGAGAACAGATGGTGGTGCTTTTCATTTTCAGGTACACTTAGTTACTGGAATTTTCAACTGTCACAGCTACCACAATCGAGTAGGCCCCAGAACTGTCAAATGTTGCCATAATTTCATCAGAGCTTTGCCTTATGAGATGTATCTTGGAATATAAATAGATCTAGTCCTAGACATATACCTTCTTTATGATAATAAAACTCCTAGCACTTATAATTCATTTTCCAGCATCAGACTGGACAGAAAATGAAAATGGAAAGAAATACCTAAGGGTAGGATTTTGTCTCCAGCAAAATCCAGTCTACATTGGTTTTTACTATAATTTAACTATATTTTGCTTTTAAAAACTGTCTCCACCTCACATATAGCCACAACGTTACAGTTATGTTAAAGGAATGTATGAACTAGTCATGAACAAATAGAAGACAACACAATAATTGATATATTTCTGCTTTGTCCTCAGGTGTGCATGCATGCATACACACACACGTACGCACACACACATGGAAAATAACGTGTAGCATGTTTAATTGTATAGCCTGCAACAGGGCTTATTTAGGAGTTGAATTCTTATAGAATTGGAAAGCTAGCAACACATCAGTATTCTTCACCCATTCGTGCCCATTGTATGTGCCAGTATAAGGCTGGTGTATGTCTTTTTTCTTTTTCTTTTTGCTGCTGTGAAGGGAGGAACTCAAAACTTCTCTTACACCCTGAACTCCATCCATTCAAAATTCACCATGCAGCAGCTGGTGGAGAGTGAGGGAGCAATAGAGAAATACCTGGATTATGTTCCTGTAGACAGATGCATAATGTTGAAGTTACCCCCTCTGACTTCCCAGGTGTCCTCCAGAGGTTATACAGGATGATGTTGCTGTGTGTCCAGCTATACAGACATAGCCAGATGCTTTTCAGCTGTTCCCACTCTGCACTGGCCATTACAAGGAGGCAGGGCATAATTCCAACTGGGCAGAACTTTACACTCCACCTCCTAGTGCAGGATAGCTACCAGTTCTTCTACTTCTTCTTAACAGTGTACTTAAATGATAAACTCCTACTCCTGGGGGTATCCAAGAAGAGCAATTGATTATTTTTTTCCAGAGAAAGGGCAATCTAGGGAGTCTGCAGAATCAAGGGTTGCAAAAACAGCCTTGGGTTAAGCCACATACAACTCCATGGCCACATGTTGCTCCCTGCTCTCCTACATGCTTATAAAAATAAACTTCTGAATAAAGCTTTAGTCAAGTCATTTCTCTCTCTTCATGTTTACTTTTTCTGTAGATCCTCTCCAGAGCTTGAAAAAATTACTTTTTTGGATTGCAACTCCTAGATATTGGACATCCTAGTCAGAGGGTTCTGTGTGCTAGAGTAAAAAAAAAAAAAGGCATTCCATTCCAGTGGTTCAGACCCACCAGATTTTTGTTTTCAGTAAATGGAAGATCACAAATTTGGTGCACAAGAAATCACAGGAGTAATCATGTCAGGACTTAGCTGACAGTTAACAAGCATTGTGCGCAATCAGAAGATGGCATGTTGGCAGTACAAAAGGATGGCTGTTTTGCTTTGTGAAAATGGAGGAGGATCAAATCAATTCATAGGAACAATATTAAAAGTATAATGGTCACAGCAGCTGGTATTACATTAAAGCACTACACAAAGAAGTTGCATTATCACAAAATAAGTGGTGAGAGGACTGGGAACATCTGGCTGCATCAGAGAATTAGCTGCTTTATCAAAAACATCCAATTTGGGTGGTGCATGATGTAGAAAAGAAAACAAGGGAGCACATTATCATAATACCATTCTTCAGAATTCTTTCAGTCAGTTTCAGTCAGATCCCCTCTCCTTAACTTCCTCTATGTATGGAACCAATATGTGCCTAATGCATCTGCTATAGTCATCTGCTATTTTTCAGTAGGGCGATAATGGTTACAGGGGGCTCGAAATCTGAATTAAATCAATAGGCACAATTGATGTGCAATAGTAGGGGCCTTAGCTGCTGTTTGTGTCTGTAGCCATTTTAGTGCACTGTCTTCTGTGCTATGGCAACTACAGATGTTGTTACAATTGAACTATCCCAATTCAGTCATTTCCCACCAGACATAAGGCTAATAAATGGAGGTTGTAGTAAGGACCTGTCTTCTTGCTGTGCCCTGATGTTTAAGGAGGTTCAGAAAAGAACTCAAGAATGAAGATTATGAAGAGCCTTGGAGGATGTAAGCAAAACCTTATCTTGTAAAACATTTTGTTTACACTCTGATTAACTGATCTACAGAGGCACACTCACTCTGATATTGGATATTGGATGGTCTTTTTTTAAAGTCATCTGAGCTGGCAGCCATATCTATATCTTTGGGGAATCAATTCCTCAGTTTGACTATGCACTGCCGAAAGATATACTGACCTAAACCATTTTGGTTTAGTAGAGTGAATGTCTATGCGTGGGCATATGCACGTATAGGCACCTTTGTATTATGCAAGCTTCATCTGTAGAAAGCAGAGCTAATATGGCCTATGTGGCAGGACCATGGATTAGCCCATGGATCTGCTGCCATGGAGGTGGTGAACCCATTCTGGGTCTCATCATCATTCCTCCTACAGCTGCACTGAGCTGAATGGGAATTCTGCTGAGGAATGGGAACTAGAATCCAACACTGCAGAGGTCTAATTCGGATCACAGAAATACTAGCTGCCCCTGTTAGTGTGTGGAGAGAACAAGAGAAATAGTGCTGGTATGAGGGAAGTTTTTAAATGACCAGAAACATACATATTTCCTTTTCTCTTTTTCTATGATATTTAGATATCTTCTGAGATTCATGAGGCCAAGAAATTGTGCTGGCCCATGTAGACATGTTCTTTTTAATATAAAGTCTTTGTCTTTGTGCTCTTCTGGCTGTTCTGGACTACCGCCTCTCAACCACAGAAATTTTAAGAAGGGCGTTTCTCTTTCCTTTTTTCTTTTGTGACTTTAAGGCATGAAATACTGCTCTAAGTACCATGAGTTGTGTACAAATTTGCATTGCCCTGACAAACTTCAAGTATCAAAACAATTAAAACATTAATGTTTAAATCACAAAGGAAATAATGGATGTAGAAGAGAAAATTCACCTTTGATTTTTATTTTAGAGTGAACTGTGTGTTAAGGCAACTACTCTAGTAAGGAAAATATTTTTATTGTGTAAAATTGCTTTTATGCTGCACATTAATTGGGGACTGGTTTGTCTTATTAGCAATTTCCTGTATGAATAGGACTGAAAAGTAATTTTCCTGAAATGATCAAGCTGTTTCAAGTAGGGCTGAGATGAAATACTTTCCTCCCCATATCCTGTTTTCAAGAGAAAATTACATCAGTGTGAGAGGAGGGAATTTTATCAGTGTTCTAGTGTGAACAGAAATTAATCTGTTAGGACCTTTCTGCACTATACCGTTACAGTATGCTTATTCCACTTTCAACATCCTGTGGAATTCTGGGGTTTGTAGTTTACTTAGGCCAAAGCGCTATCTGGCTGAGAATTCTAAATGCCCCTGCAAATTCCAGGATTCCATAGGATTTTGAAAGTGGAATAATAGCACTATAACAGTGTAGTGTGGAAATGACCATTCATCTGGCACATAGCTACATCTGTGTAGATATGCCTCCTAGTGCTATCCCCGAAACTCACCTTTTAAATGATTACCCCCAAACATGGCCATTTTCTTGTCAGTGAAGAGGTGTTGGGAGGGAATCAGCAGAGATTCCACCTTATCTGGAGACACTGCAACAGGTACCCACAGGTACCCCCAGGATTCTGGGAGTAGTCCCTGCAGATGATGTCACTGCAGCACATCTAGCTACAGGAAAATAGCTGGATGCATCTCCAATGATCTCCTTCTGTGCAAGGACATGGAAACGGCCATGTTGTGGGGGTGAAGGCATTGTTTAAAAGGTGGGTTGGGTCACTGAACAGTTGTAAAGAATCCCAACCTTCACAGTGACCAAAAAAGTGGCCTGCAATAGGGTAAACTGGAGTTGTTTGTTTGCTTGTTTAATTTGTATCCCACATTTCTCCCAAATGGGACCTAATATACATGAGTAGCTGAACCAACACATCATGAAATTGTAACTCACTAACATGATTCCAACCTTTTTTAAAAAAAAATAACAACAGAAGTAGGAAAGAAACCTTCATGGTAAATTCTCATTCTTAAATTGGCTAAATAATCTCAACACACACATTCTGTCATCATCCCCCCACCCCAGTTTTAGCTTACAAGTTATTTTTCAAAATATCAGAAAAGAACTCACCTTTACTTAGTTAGTTAGTTATTAATTAAAATATTTGCATTTTGCCCTATATCACAAAATATCAGGGTTGGGCATATGTAAGAAAACAATTTACAGAATTTAAAACTTTAGTTTTCAAATCTATTAAGATTTTTGGATGCCACCATTCTTTCAGTGATATAATAGAGAAAATTATACAAATTATTATGCAAAGGACACTGGTTGTTCCCTCTGTTGCCTCTGTGAGCCCATGTGCCTTGCCCATTCATTCAAAGTTTGGGAGAAATGGAAGAGAAAGACTGGCAGTGACAGGAGATTTGTTGCTGTTGGGTGCCTTCAAGTCATCTCTGACTTATGATGACACTATCATGAGGTTTTCTTGGCAAGATTTGTGCAGAGAGGGGGTTTGTCTTTGCCTTCCACTGAGGTTGAGAGAGTATGACTTGCCCAAACCTCAGTGGAAAGCAAAGACAGACCCCCTCTCTGAACAAGTAGGTTTCCATGGCTGAATGAGGACTCAAACTCTGGTCTCCAGAGTTGTAGTCCAGGTCTCAAACCACTACACTACATTGGCTGTCATGGCAGGGGGAACTGGTGTTCTTTATGAAACAAGCCTGATCAGGAAGGGAGAATATAATTCCCTTTTTTCCCTTAAATCAGGCCAACAACTTCTTCTTGTGTGTCCTTTGCTGGCTTACTTGTCCTTGTTGATATAAAAAGGGACTGCTGTTATGTGATAAACTCTATCATTCCTCTGAATCTTTCATTCTCTAAATGACCTAGTAGTAAATAGGATGCATATTCTATCCCTGGGCACATTGTATTTAAATTGTGAAGTAAATTAAAACCACGAGAATCCTCTGTTATCAAGATGCTACCAGTTGAGAAGACGCATGCTGTAAAACCTTTGAAGTTCAGTCAGTGAGAATTCAATCTGCCTTTATCCAGTTTTGTTAGGTTAAATCTCCACATAGCTTCATAGTCTAAGCAAACAGCTTGGTTCTGAGATTAAATATATAATCAAATTTTTAGAAATTCACAAGAGATGTGCAGTAAATTACTTTTAGTGGACTTTGGTTCAAATCACAGCATTCCATCTTTTTCTAATTATTGGAAGCTAAAGCCAGCCGACAAACCAATTGTGATATTAAAGTGGTATTCTCTCCGTGGTTTGCTTTGTAATTACCATGTCTTGCAGATTAGCAAGTTGTGTTACACACAGGTGGTGTCTCTTCAATGGACTTTGCACACACGTGACTGTATTTTATAAAGCATAACTGAACAAGGTTTGAATAGAGACTACTTGTGGAACTACTGGAATCCACTTATGATTCTATGCTAATGTAACTCTTGGATTAAACAATAGCTATAACTATTTAGACAATTTCATGAGAAGGTATCCAGTACTGCATAATGCAAGCTGCTTCCTCATTCACCTGCAGCACAACAAGAAATAAACACAGTTCTGTTCCTTATGATGAGAATAGCCACTGAAATACCCTCAAAGACCTCTGGAACATATGGGAAGCTACCAACTACCCTCTCAGCTGTCACTGTTGTCACCTCCATCTGTGCAAGGATGCAATCATTCATCCATACTTTATGCTCCACCATTATATGAATCGACCAAAACAAACAAAACTTGGAAGTTATTTTTAAGAAGAATATAATGGCATGGCTGAAGTCATTCATAACTGAACAGTGGCAGGATGGTGGTCTAAGCCTCAGAACTGCATTATAACACTGCTTAAATATGGATGGTTTCAGCATGGCATTATTTTGATTCTTTTGAAAAAGTATCTTGATAGCTCTGAAAGTACAGTGGGCCAACATTTAACATGAAAAATTCATTCTGGGACCTTTCACATAATACAATTTTTGCATATAGCTTGGATTCCCCCTCCCATTTTTTCTTTCTTACCTGAAATCAACAAGGAAAGCATCGTAGCCATCGGATACCATTAGTATTGACTTTCTGACCTACAGGTATCATCAGAAGAGGAAACTTCATCAGAAGGAGGGTCATCAGAGGGTGGTCCTGGATTTTAGCGCAAAGATGATATAGATGGTTCAATGTCAATATCAGGTCCAGACTTTCACCTTCTCACTTAAGGAAAGCACTTTTCAGATTTTCTTTGGTATAGCTGGATTGCTAGCATCCCCACTCTTATTAGCACAAGATAGCATGAGCCAACAGCACCAAATACCACGAGCAATGTCAACAGCACAAGAAGCCAGCAGCAGATAGCATAAGTAGCATCAACAGCATGAGTAGGGAGGCTACTGTGCCAGCACCAGATACTATGAGTAACGTCAATAGCATAAAAGGCCAGCAGCAGATACCATGAGCAGCAGTAGTATACAAGACACTTCTCAATAAAAGATCAAGAGTAAATATTTATACAATTAGCCTAACAACTAGGCAAAGTAAGTTCAGGTAAACATTGCTTAGCATTCCCCAACCTTAGTATACCCACAGAATAGGTCCTGTTTTCAATTGTAAGCTGCCTAATCCTTGAAGACAGGAGTATCCAAAAAGGGGCTTCTGAAGATGACCTTGACTTTAATAAGTTTAATCAGTAATTAATCAAAAGTAGATTTACTGGGAGGATCTGAAAAAAAAATTCTAATATTCAGAAAAGTACACCATATTGCACGTTGCACAGACGTGAAGAAAAGAAAACCAACAGCAACTAAGCCCCAGAAACAAGGTATGTCTCAGATGGTATGCATAAATACAAGAGCTTAATTGAAAGAAATGCAGAATATTGAACATGTTTCAGCATGTGTGAGGTATGCTAGGGGCAAAGACACTCCATGTCATGTTGGTTAAGTAGAGCATTATGTCTCAAAAACCTTTTTTCTACCAGTTGCAGATTTTTCTCCTTTTTAAGGATAAATTATTTGAAAAATGTGAACCACAGGGAAGATAGAATTCAGCTAAAATGAATGTCATCAATACACTAGCTAAATCAGGGCACTTGCCTGTCAAAACACTTTGCAGTCATTCTGGTGGAAATCAGCAGACTTCACTTGCTTCATGCAAGTTCATTTCTTCTTCTTCTTTTTTTAAACAAAATGGAAGACAAAATGTTATTTAATAGTTATACACCAGTTTAACTAAAAAGAAGATCATCCATTCCTGATTTTACTGATGAGAATCAACATAAAATATTTATTGGAAGAGAAAAGAAATTTCCTTGTTATTTATATTTCAAATGGCATACAGTCTTAATCACTCTTCTCTCAGTTTTGGGCTTGCTAGGAAGTAAAAAAAAGGTTTGAATCTATCCCATTCATTTGGAAGCATCATATGCTTTCTTTCTTCTTTTCTCCTCCATTCCTTAGCATAAATACACAGACATTGCAAAGAGAATAAAAACAATAACAATAAAAATGGAGATTCAATGCATCTGCGAAAAGAAAACAACTGTGATTTCCAATGGACAGACAAAACATTAGAATGAAATCACCATAGGTAGGATCACAACTACACAATTATAAAAAGTGACACAGCTTGGAATGTGTTGTTGGGAGGATGATGAGAGAATCAACCCTCATGGAGACAGCGTAAAAGCTTCTCAGTAAACTGACAGCAGCAATCTTGCTCCCAAGAAGGATACTCACACAGAGAAGCTTACTTCCAAGCAGGAGGCACTTTATCTCAGCTTCAAGGTTCTGATATGTACAAGAACACAAAACAGACTGACAAAAGCTTACACCAGGCACCGGGTTTGGTCAATCGACAACATGATCTGGACGTAGCTGCCCTATATACACATTTACATCCAATAAGCTACGAGGGTATGCACACCACCCTGTACCCTTTGCACACCACCCCAGTACATGATGCAATGTCTTGTAATACACACTGCTGGAGTATGATGCAATGCCTTGCAGTGGTCTGAGCATTTTCCAAGTGTTCCGTGCTTTGATTCCCTGACACGTGTCACATTATTCGATGATATGTCACTAATTCCTTGATTCTTGGAAAGAATCTGAATGGCAGATGGCCCAAAAACTCTAGAACTGTTGTTGTTGTTGTTGTTGTTGTTGTTGTTGTTGTTATTTATTCCTGATTGGGATAACTGATAGGTTATGGTATGGTAAGTTGACATAGGCGCTCTGGTAGCAATTCCAAATAACTGACGGTGATAGGTCAAAACTCCAGTGAATAACACTTAGTAGATTGTGAAATCAAGACAACAACAACAACAACAACAACAACAACATTGCTTGAGTTCCTACAATATGCTTGCACAATATAGATCCACACTCAAATATTTACATAGTGGTTGTGCTATGCCATACTCCTGCTGAACACCAACATTGGCAGATACACATTCGACTGTACAATATTCCTGCTTATTGTCAGTTATGTGGTAGGGAATGCATAGGGCTGTTTTTGTAATCTACATAAATAAAATTAGTTCTTTGGAGGCATTGATAGATAGTTACACATCATCCAGTAATGTGCAACTGCATGGACGGTTAGTCCCTGCTAGAGAAGATCCCTTGAATTAATTGTTGTATGATGAGTCAACAAATAGCTAAATCCAGTTGATTTAATGCTTGGGACTAACAATACAATTTAAGGACAAGAAATGGTTACAACTGCAGAATTCCACTTATGCAGTTTATTAACAGCACGCATTTGTTGCACAATGACCAAAAAGTGCAACCATGTTTATGAGAAAAGGATGCAAAAATCCTCACCCTTTACATCTTGAGAGTAAGGAGATAAATAATGTTCAGACATACTTGAAAAATTATCTACAAAACATATTTTTCACATGTCATGAAATCCTGATGAGAAGAACCCTGGACTTACAAGAATATTTGCAGTTGGGGGTTTATTCACATGTGTTTATTTGACGCAGGAAACAACATTTCCTGTGAAGAAAATACTTTTATCCAGCAAATGTTGTCATTGAGGACTTATTCTGCATGAAATTCACACGTGGTTGATATCCATAGAAAATAAATAAAAATCTATAGGAAATAGCTTCTTCTGCAAGAAATATTATTTTCTGTGCATAAAATGCTGTTTCCTATAGAGAAAATGCGTTTTTCCTATGCAAAACAAGCATAGACAAGTCCCAATTTGGAAACAGACTTTGAAAACTGGTTTTTGAAGACTTTCTTACAAAAAGGAAAAATTGGTAAAATTACTTCCTATATCCTTCAAGAAAAACTTTTTGTAGAGTTACATATCTCCTTTAGAGTAAATAAAGATTAGACATTCTACCTGAAAGCTGGTATTTAAATCTCCTGTTATTGGTGGATTCGCTGGTTACCATTTGAGTGTCTTTCATTTCTAACTTCCATGTCCATCATTTCTAACTTCACCACTCCTTTCCCTGACACTTTTGTTCTGTTTCTGAAGACCTCACATCAATCCCCATTCAATATGCAAACTCTGTGCTGCTTCATATCTTAAACTCTGCCTTCTCTCCCCCCCCCCCGCTCTCTTTCTTTCTCATTACTTGTACAAAGGAACATTTTCATCAAAGTTTTCCAGTAACATTATGCTGATTAGGTGGGTTGGCATAATGCTGCTTTTGTGCCAAGATGCTTCAGGATATTTCCAAACACTTATTATGATATGATAGACTGAAATTCAGTAGCAGAAATTCAGTAAGGGAAGAGAGTGGACTAAAGTGATCAGGGTTCACGCTTTATGCCATCAACTCCTGTATATTGCTGAAGAAGGAGTCTACATTGCCTTTCTCCATTACCAGCCCTAACAAATTCCCATATAGCCTCTAGAACAAATTGATCCATTATTCTGCTCAGATCAGCTGCATCTAGTGTTATCGTTTTAACTAGGGAGATGGCGTACTTAGGAAAGCCCTGGTTGGACAGTATCAATGTTATTCTGTTATTTGTGTGTAAATTTCTATGCAGCCACTCAGTATTGGTGGGCAGAGAAGCAGGTTGATACTTTGCTCAGTTAGGTTGACTACTTAGCCTGAGAGAAGAAGAAGTTTATCTTAGCGCACACACACACACACACACACGTATACACACACACACACAAATGGAACACAGATCTGCGGAAGAAAATTCATGTGATATATACAAATTAAGAAAGACTTATTATCATTTAAATATAAATTTAAATAATTTCACCATGGTGAGGAAGATTGCAATCAGGTGGGCATATAAACTGTGCATAACTACTCCATTGGTGCATTGAATGAACCATTTTGTTCATTGTATTTCATAAACAGCCACTCTCTATTCTCCATTACACAATAAGCATGCACACTGACAGATACAATGTTGCTTGTGCAATGTCTGTGCTCTGTAGAAGTTTGGTATAGCACAACTACTGTGTAACAATGTGAGTGTAGTATAAAAAGGATGAGAGAAAAAGAAATGTGGCATCATCCTTAAGTTGAACTGGTTTTTATTATTGCACAAACTTTCATGCAGTCATGTAGGGATGTGGGGGTGGGGAGTGATTCGTCCCAGGCAGCAATGTTTTTGGGGCATCCCAGCCCGTAGCCACACCTGGACATGTCCTGGCCACACCCCCATGCACCATAGCCACACCACACACAGTGGCCATGCCCCTCCCCCCTCCCCCCTCCGCACACTCCAAGCTCTGCCACTGCTTTCGTAGATATAAACCCACTTCTTTGGATTTAGTGCAGAGTGATAATCTGTGAGTATAGATTTACACTGCACAAGGATGATGTAAGATCTTGGCCAGTAGGTTTTAACTTGGCTTGCAACAACTTGTCTAATGATAATTGCATCAAGAATGACAACATGATCAAACACTTGAGTTCCTTATTCCCAATTACAGCTATCCCTCAGTTAATGAAGTACATATGAAATACAGAAAATTTGACACCAAAGACGGAAAGAATAGGGATACAATCCTAATCCACAAAAAAAGGAGCAGTTTCACATGTTTCTGCAAACTTTTTACATAAAACTAACAATATATTGAGGCGAAATTAAACAACCAGGTCAGGTAAGCCTTCTACAAGAAAACAAAAACATTTTGAATCTTCTGGAGACCACCTAAAAGATTATTTCAAAATTGATCCAGGAATGATTTTTTCTCCACTAGCCTCTATTTATGATTTCTATTTTGGTGGCCAAAGATACAAATCTATGCTCTTTCTTTTACATGTCGGAGGTTTCTGATGAGGCAAGTTTATCTGCTTCCCCCTTTCTCTCTTCTTTCCTTATCACAAATACTTAGTAAGGGGTTCTGAAGGCAGCTGCTGGTTTACCTTGCCAACTGTAGGCAGGAACACACAGCTACAGTAGGATTGGCTAGAGAAGAATCCCATGCTTTTCCAGCACATGTGTTGTTTGTGCTGCAACCTGATACTAAGTCTGTATTTCTCCAGGCCTCTTTTACATCTTCCTAATACCAATGCATCTAACAAAAGATCCAGCTAGAGGTAGGTATACAAAGACTTTGTTAAAAGGAGCTTCTTTGTCAGACACTATGTTAACTGAGGTATGCCTATACTGGCAATTTTTTTGTGCAGTAAGGCCATTTCCACATGGTGTTGCAGTCCCACAGTGATGGCAGTCATCCGCGAGTCATGCTTTCACATGACATTGTTGCAGTTCCACTGCCAACCTGTCTCCACCTGTCTCAATTGTGGGGTATTCACTTAATGAAAAAAAAATCTGGTTAAGTGCCTATGATTGCATGATGCTCTCATCACCACCAGCCATGCAGAAGGGGCGAAAGTGCAATTACGTACTTCCTTCCCTAGTGCAGCATGGGGAAAAGGCCAGCTGCACGGTGGAAGGAAAGTATGTGTCGCTTGTGCTCCTTTCCGCAGGGAGCTGGCCAGGTGTGGAGGGGAGTGTTCATGTTGCACTCCCTTCCTGGCAAATGCACATCCAGGATTGTGACAGAACATCCACAGGAATTGGTGAGGTGTGGAAATGGCCTAAAATGTTAAATAATATATGGCTGAAATTCTCATTGCTCTACTTAGGCTATTTGCACACTACACTGTTATAGCTCTATTATCCCACTTTCAACATCCTGTGGAATTCTGGGGTTTGTAGTTTACTGAGGTCAAAGAGCTCACTGGCTGAGAATTCTAAATGCCACTCCCTAAACTGCAAAGCCCAGGATTCCATAGGAGGTTGAACATGGAATAATGTCACTATAACAGTGTAGTGAGGAAATGGTTTTAGTTACATATCTAAGTAGTATCTCCCAGCTTGACCCACCCAGCCCTGACTTATGGGACAGCAGCTGCTATGAGTGACAGAAGTCTGTTCTTCTATTAATCAGGATGCAGCAGACTGACATTTCCACCACCAGCAATCTCTGGTGTAATAATCAGTAGCAGGAACCCTGTCACAATTCATCATCTTACTGGAGATCACTTGTGAGGGTGGGAGTGGAAACATCACTCTGTTATATCTTGAACAACAGGAGAACAGACTTCCATCACTCACAGTGGCTGCTGCCAGGTAAGTCAGGGTGGAGGGTCTTTTTACAATCCCTATGTTTTCCCCGCACTATCGAACACATAGGGATTCTGAACACAAATTAGTTATGAATGCATAACTCTGAGGCCATTTCCACACTAGACTGTTATAGGCTATTATTTCACTTTCAACATCGCATGGAATCCTGGGGTTTGCAGTTTAGGGAGAGGCCTCAAATGCCCTTCCCTAAATTGCAAACATCAGGATTCCATAGGACACTGAATGGAATAATAGCACTCTAACAGTCTAGTGTGGAAATCCTATGAGTTACATTTTTATAGTTGTGGTTATGAATTCTAGTCTATATTTTTAAAACTAGCAGCATTATTATAGTAATAGGTCAACTGCTAATTCAAACTGCCTTATTATGACAAATATTAGAATTATTCTCCTAAAAGGAAATAAATCTTATTTATTCAGATTAACTAAAGGAGTTACAGTATTTCATAAACATAAATGAAAGCCTAATACTAATACTTTTTTGTTTTGCTTAGCATGAAACAATTCTTTCCACTTTATCTCCAAGTCCTTTAATGTTAATGTTGTCTATGACCTTACCCACTGACAAACAGTTCAATTAATTGCTGTCATGCACATCATTTGACACCGGGAAACAGTGCTCTTAATCTTTCATCCCAATTAATTTCCACAATTCTTTCTGCCATCTACTGCAAAATATAAAAATAAGTAAATACATGAAAATATTTATCTAATTATATAGTACTTCCTTTTCCACACCGCTTCCAATTCTTATAAATACCTCTTGCTATTTCTGCTCAAATGATTTGTCTTCCAGAAAAATGCTTTAGTCTTTAATTACTTTAGAGGAGGCTTAACTGAGAAATGAATAATCTAATAATAATAAAAAAGTCTCCTTTCTGTTGGTTTCCGGTTCCGTTGCTAGATGCTGATTCAGTTACCACATGCCAGAACTTCTGTTGATAAATATATGAGTCAGGGTTCTTAGTGGTGACATTAATTATAACTAAGATCATTTTATTTGCCAAAGACAGGTGTGATCTCTACATAGCTTTACATATCATCATATTGGATTAATACTCATCCCTTCTTTGGATTCTAAGTCCTGAACTGCTTGTGAAAAATTGCATATATTAATCTTAGACTGACTCACCTCTTTGTTGATTGTCTTACATGGTAAGTGATCTGATCAATACACTTTAATATGTAAGGCACAGATTTTTGGAGATGTTTATTCCAACAGTCTCCTAGCTAGCAGGACCAGGGGACATGTTGGTTGAGATATTTAGAGAGTTGTGGTCAAAAACCAAATGTTTCCAATTTCTGGATTGAAGCACTGTTACAGATGGGGCTGATGTTCTCATCAGTATTGTTAAGCCACTTTCCAAGGCCCCAACAATAAATGCTCCCCACTGATATTGTTCCACTTTTCTTCCTACTCCTCTTCTTTCAGACTGCAATCAGAGTCAAGAACAAGGAGAAGGAATAGACTCTGCCTCATGTCTAATCCTCTATTATGAGGAAACAGTGCAAAAATATAAGCATTAAGCTGGAGAGACTCTCACTTAGATAAAAGCTGTAGTCTGATTTGGGAAATTTTCTTCTTCCTTGGCATTCAAACTTCATATAGTTTTGGTTCAGAGTTATGGTTTGTCAGGTCAGCAGCATCTCATTCATTAAGATTTCAAGGCCAAAATTGGAGACCTTGTAGGGTTGTCAGATCTCTGGGCATCTCCTGAGGTCAAAGGTGTGGTCAGAAAACTCCAGCTAATTAATCTGTATCTTTGAAAAAAATATGAACTTTCAGAGGGGACTTAAAAACTGGGGTGGTAAAAGCTGATCTTTTAGCAAAGAAGTGGAATTGCGCTTGTACAAAATATCATCTACTCCTTGCTTTGCTTGCTGCTTTTGCTTAGTCCAAAAGCTATGTATATGTATATTCTGGTTTTTAAATCTCCCACAATTTTCTTGTTTCTTTTGCAAATGAATTGAAACTCTGTATGTTTCATATCAAGATAGAACAGAATTATTATTGTTGTTATGGTTACAATTTTGCATTGAAACTTAGGCCTTTTCCGCACTGGGTTTTTAAAATGGTGCAGAGCGTCCTCCAGAGAGGACGTCTACACCTTGAAGCAGACTGGGACCGGACTACTTTGTGTAGTTCTGGACCTCAGCTTGCTCTGGAACGACCCAAAGTGGTCGTTCAGTGTGCTTTTGAAAGACCGCTTAAAACAGGTCTTTCAAAAGCATGGAGCGCGCCACTCCGTGGCCACACTCCGGTGCAGATTTTCAGGCTCGCACCTGTTGGGGGTGGGCTTTAGGCTGGCGAGCTTCACCAGTTGGTGGAGAGCCTCAACCAACTGGAAGCCGCCATTTTCATACCGGGAGAAGTGTGGAGCGGTGGCCATGGACTGCTCCAGACCAGCCTGGACCCTCACATGGAGCACACAGGTCCGGTGAGTGCCGGCACGGGGCGATTCCCTCGCCCAGTGCGGAAAAAGCCTAAGTCTCACTGCGCTATTACGCTTCAGCCAATTGCTCTCTCTCTTTCTCAGCTAGCCTGATGCACCTCACAAAGTTGTTGTTAAAATAAAGTAAAGAAGGGGAGAGCTATGTAGACTAACTTATTGGAGGGAAGGCAGGATATAAACATAAATAATTCATAAAAATGACTGGTCAGCTATGATTTCTGTAACTGGATGATTGCACTAGTAATTAAATCTTGACAATCTTAGAGCCCCTTTTATAATGAACATACCAGTATACTTACAGCAAAGCAAATTCCTGTGCTGAATTGCATATATAATGATGTACATGCACTGCTCACATAGATATATACATTTTGGAGCAATCTTAAACCACTAGAAAGCAAGTAGACCAAGCTGGTTTTCTGAACTTACATAATGCGTAGTGTAAGTACTTTACAGTAGGTTGGATTTATTCTGTATGGGATTGTTTTCTTTGCATGAATCAAGCTGTTTTCATCTCCTACATTGCTGATTAAGCTTGAAGAAGGCTCAGAACCAACCCATACACCTCTGCCCCTGGAAAAAGAAGACCCACCAGTTGTCATAGTGGCCCTCCACTCTCTGGCTTCCTCCATATGGCGTGATGGGCCCAAGTATATGATATACCAATGTGGGCATAAGCTCAATGCTTGCAAAAACATCTTTATGTTGAGACATTGAAACCTGACACTAGTGAGAAATGGGCAGAGGTAGGTTTCCACACTTTAATCTACTTTGGACAAATAAAAATAAAAATAAAACATTCTCTTATACAGAACTACCCATCCTACAGTTTGTCTGCCTGCCTAAAGACTTGGTGAAGCATAGACATCCTCTGAGATTTTTGGCCTGAGATGTGGCAAACTTCTTTCAAATAATATTAATGATAATATACTGTAAATTGTTTGATGGGTTGGGTGTGAAAGAGACAGAATGGGCAAAATGATATCAACCAACTTCTGGTTCTTTTGTGACTCTAGCTATCATTCTATATTTCAGTACAGATTTCTAAGTGCTCCATATTAATAGAACTATAGAGTTATTGGCCATTTCTGCCCTACACTGTTATAGTGTTATTATTCCAGTCCCAACATCCTGTGAAATTCTGAGGTTTGTAGCTTATTGAAGCCAAAGAGCTTTCTGGCTGAGAATTCCAAATGCCCCTCCCTAAACTGCAAACCCCAAGATACCATAGGATGTTGAAAGTGGAATAATAGCACTATAACAGTGCAGAGCAGAAATGGCCATAGTCACACCACTATTGCCATGATTGTAAATGCCTCCCTCAGCCCACCTTGACAGCCAGCAACTGCATCACATGAAGGAGGTCCATTCAGTTTTTAATCAAGGTACAAGCAGGAGGGTGTTTCCAGACTCCTCCCACCAGCAAGCAATCAGAAGCAGTAGTCCATAACAATTCCTTGTGGCAGCCTTGCTTGCTGGTAGAAGGGTGCTGGAAACATCCTCCTTGTGTCCTGATGGGCAACTGGACAGACAGACTTCATCCAATGCAGCTGCTGTCTGTTAAGGTGGGCTTCAGGGAGGTTGAACCAGGACACATGACTTATTTATGCATATATAGCTAAGCAGCTGATGTAGAATAGCAATTAATGTTTTTAAATTCTTGATATCTCATCACACTGAAACAAATACAAGAGATGATTGGCTCACTCTGGCAGGAGAGAACATCTCCTGGAGAAATGCCAGTGAAATAAATGTTAAGCACCATTACCAACCCCGTCATCAATAATATCTTTTTTTCTTATGGATGTTATTTTTGAAACCCTTATTCAAGGGGAAAAATGGTGTGTTATAATACTGATTTTTTCCAAACTTCCTTTTAGTGCTACTGACTACTAAATATTACTTACAGATGCTTGAAATCATTGCTTAACAAGCCAAAGTGTTTAACAATGCTCTAAAGCATTGCTCTGACAATCTGTTTTTGTCATTTGTTTAAATAGGCCATTCATTTGTGCCACGAAATAAAGGGAAACTCAAGCCAATTTTAGAAGTGACCTTGTCCCTGCCATGATTTCAAATGATGGTGTTAAAAGCCTGAAATATGATATCCTAGGCAAAAGAAAAAAAGAAAAAAAAAGAGGAAGAGAATAGATTGAAGACACTTTGTTCCTTTAATTACAGGAGCCCAAACTCTGGGCTATTTCCCAGCAAAAGAATAAGAGAATGAAGCATCATTCTTCCTGAAAATGGTTATGGTTTCATCTTGCCCTGTACAAAGAATTAGCATATAGTACTGTAATTTTCCTTTTAAAAAAAATAAAACAAACCCCTAACATAAAAGGCCATTCCTTAGGCAGATTTATATTCAGGAATCTTAAATCACGGAACATCGATGCCCCATTTTCAGCTGCATGAAAAGCCAATTCCTACATACTTGCCATGAACAGAATAAGATATGCAGCTTACATAAATGATTCAAATGCCACTTGATCTAATAGGTCAATCAAATTTTTATTAATCAGATGAAAATTCAGTTCAGCGTTAGCCAGGGGAGAGAGAGAGAGAGAAGGGGAGGGGAAAATCCCATGAATTAGGCTTCTGTTGGAGAAATAGAATCCCTTGTTGGATTGGGATCCAGCTGCTATATTTCTTCCCCCTCTCAATAGGTTCTGTGGCTCACCCAGTTTGAGCTACTGGGTCCAGTCTGGGCTGAATTCACTATGCTGGGGAATTAACTGAGACATATTAGATCCAAGTGCATATTCAGAAGATTCAATCTCCTTCGGCATGGTGTAGTGTGACCAATATGTATTTTTCTATCTGTTTAGTACTACAGATAGAAATGTCATCTGTTGTCTAACAGAGCGACCATAGGAGCAATGAGATGGAGCAGGGAAGGCAAATAGTAAATTGCCCACAGCCTCTTAAGCTCTGTTGGCACATGCTAGCCAGGTCAGGAGATTGGAGGTAGAGGGTTTTATCAGATTTTTTAGCCCAATAATACTTTTTTGAAAATTCCCTTTGAAATCAAGAGAGGAAGGGGGAACTTAGCAATGTCTGCTGCTATGTGGCATCACTGAGGGGTCTAGTTTTGGGCTGTCTCAAAAGAACGGGAGGAGAGTGTTTTGGATCCAAAACACACCTTCTCCTTCTCCTAGACTACTCAGTAACATCAGTGAGAATACAGCCAGTGGTAGATTTACTCAGATGAGCTTTCCACAGAAATTGCTGGAGCCTCTTTGATGGTGGAAAGGTGTTTCAGCCACATACTTTCCAAACAACCTCTCCTCAAACACAAAATGATGTTCAAGGGGGTTAAGATTGCTCTCTCAGAACCTGCAGGATAATTTGCCATGGGCTACTGTTCTTGGTGGACTGGGTGTAAGGCAGGCCAACATGGGAAGTTTCAACTATAAATAAAAACCTCTGGTAGTAATAAAAATGCAATTTGAAATTAAGACTCCAAAGATATCAAAACCAAACAATTCCAATTAAAACCATTAGTCACTCAATAAGCCCAATTCAAGATCATGAATAGGTCCTTAAGTCCTCACTAAAACTTGTAACAAAGGGACCTAGAGCATCTCAACTGTCAATGGATTCCAGAGATGCGGATTTACTGAAGAAAAGGCCCTGCCCCTTATGCCCACCAACCTCTTTGCTCTCAGAGGCATGCACATGAGAAGGGGCCCTGTTGCACAGGCAAACTGAAAGAGGTGAAAGGGTTTCCTCACATAGTTAAATAGCATAAGCTATTTAAGGATTTAAATGTTCAAACCATCTCTTTATCTTGGGCTTGGAAATGCACTGGCAGGTGATGTTACTGGCACAGAATATTTGTCACATGGACTACCTGGCCCCAAACAATACTCCACATTGACATCCGGAGACATTTCTGAGCTGTGTTCAAAGAACACAATACACTAATCTCTTCTAGTAAATATTTGAAAATAGGTGAAAAATAGTAAAACAAACAAACAAACAAACAAGTTTCTTGAATATCCTGAAACTCTGAGGAGGGGATAGGTGCAAATGATCAAAATCTATTCTGGGGGTGGGGAAAAACAAAACACATGGATGTGTACAGAAAATAGCATTTTATATATTTTAAGTAAGTTGTAAAAATGTTTGTACACAGAAAATGCATTTATTTTGCACAGAATAAGTCCTGAACTACAAAGCATACTTGAAAACTTCTCAGTTTTCTATGACTTTTGAGCAGAGAAGAGGAAAAATTATTTATACTTGGCCATGAGAACAAAATTTAACAAGATTTAGACCCTAGCTCTAAAGCCTGAATATCACTAGTGCAGTGAATATTGAATATTGAAATCTAGGGTGCACTTTCACAGATTGGACTGAAAGTGACATATCAGCTTACCTACCAAGACCACTTGAATTTTTCCAGCTAGTGCCAAATAAATGTGTTTGACTGCAGTGTAAAGGTTTTTTCAGTTGGGGATAGGTATTAAGATGAAAAGAAGACAAACTAGGGATCTTACTGAAAATGTATGTTGGATAATGGAGAGCACCAAAGAATTTCAGAAGAAAATCAGCTTGTACTTTATAGAGGCTTTAATTGTGTAGATCATTAAAAACTATGAATTTCTGTTAAAAAAACAGAGTGAAACAACATTTAATTGTCCAGATATGTAACCTGTATTCAGCACAAGAGGCTACCACCAGGACAGGGAATACAGAATCAATTCCAATTGCTATGGGGGGTCAGGCAAGGCTGTATTTTATCTTGCTGTTTATCTTGTATGCTGCCAAAAATATACATATACATATACATATACATATACATATACATATACATATACATAAAGCAGGATTAGACTTGGAGGAAGGAGACATGAAAATTGGGGGAAGGAACATGAACAATTTAAAATATACAGATGACACCATACTACTTGCAGGGGGGAAAAGCAAAGACTTAGAATGATTACTGAAGAAAGTCAAGGAAGAAAGTGCAAGGGCAGCTCTACAGATTTTAAAATATATCTATATCTATAATTCCATCATTAACAATTCTAACGACTATTACAATAATATTATAACAATTTCAACATATCCACTAAAAGGCAGGTTTACAGTTGAATATGAAGAAGAAGAAGAAATAATGACCACAGATGAATTACACAACTTGAAAGTAGAAAATGAAGATATTAACGTAGTTCAAGATTTTCCATCTTGGCCCAGTCATTAATCAGAATGCAGGCTACAGTCAAGAAAGAAGAAGGCTAGCACTTGTAGGGGCAGAGATGAGGGAACCAGACATGATTATCCATACCATTGCATTTCCAATTTTTTTGTATGGTTGTGAAAGCTGGATAGTGAAGAAAGCTGATAGGAAGAAAACTGATTGAAAATGTGGTGCTGGAGAAGAGTTCAGCAGATACCCTAGTCTGCCAAAAAGACAAATAAATGGGTCCTAGAGCAAATCAAGCCTGAACACTCCCTAGAAGACAGGAAGATTAAAGTGAGATTCCATACTTTGGACATATCATGACATTACTCACTAGAAAAGACAGTAATGTTTGGTGAGGTAGACGGCAGTAACAAAAGATGGATAGACTCAGTCAAGGAAGCCATGGCCCTGAGTTTGCAAGATCTGAGCAGGGCAGCTGATGATAGGGTGACTTAGAGGTCTCTCATCCATATGCTGAAGTCAACTTGATGGCAGTGAATAACACAACAAAGTGAAAGGCTTAGATATGATCAAATCATAGAAGGTGGTTTTGGAGGGAAATTTGAAGAAAAGGGGACATGGGCAGGGTTCCAACAGAATGGTGAGAGTCATTTGAGAAAGTAGGAATAAATAGGAATACTTTCAACAGGTACTCTGACTTTGACTCACTTTTAAGACATCATTTGCAAATCTCATGTTAGATTTATCATAGCTCTTGGCACACATAAAGTCAGTGATAGATATTCCAAGGCTGACCTTGAAAGATAGGAAGCATCCAATAAATGCAGAGAGGGAAAAAGTAAAGGAGGATAAGGTGCATAAAATACTAAGAAAGCAGTAACACAAAGGACTATTCCTCCAGAATGGAAGAGACCTAGCAAGTTATTTGCTTGAACATTTCTGTTAACAGAATGAGAACAAAGGGTAAGCAACATTTCTGAAGAATGCTTCTGTGTCCACAAAAGCAAGAAAATGGTCATTTAAAAGATGGAGTGCAAAACAGGCAGGAAAGAATAACCTACAGATACCTAGATGCAAAGGACAGATTATAACAAAGGAAATGAGGAAGAGTAAATATTTAGGAAAGGCAGGTAGGATTACATGGGATTAGAACCAGAAAAATGACATGGAGCACTTTGTTTGCATCAGTGCAATGCCATTCAGTCCTAAAGGTATGAGATGATGTCATATGCATGGATAAGTAGTTATAACCTGCTTTAAGAACATGAAGGACATCTATGATTGCAGAAATTACAATGACAATAATCTAATGAACCACGTAATGAAGTTGGGGAAAAGAAAATACAATTATGTTTTAGGCAGCAACTTTAAGAGACCTGGTTTTAGGCGGCAGAGAATTACCACTGATATTATCTGTGCCATTTCAGTGCTTAGAATATTACTTCAAGTAAAAGGTAGAAAGGAGGAGCTCTCGTGAGATCTACTGCCTCTGCATGAGCCTTTGATAGGATATTAAAAGATTATTTCATGGAGCTTTGCTTTGTGTTCTTGCTTGCAAATAGTACATAGGTTATATCTGTTGGCTTTAGAGATTACTTGGTATGATACGATCATTCACATGCATAAAGTTATGCATACTTTACTGACTCATCACTGTTTCAGTCTTCTGTGACTTTAGCCTTAGTCTGGTCGCTTGTGTTCAGTACATGATCAAAGTCACAAACTAATGCTCTCTCCATGGCAGATTTAGATTGAAAACCAGATTGACAAAAATCCAGAAAGCTATTTCTAAGTGTAAACAACATGTCAACCATCTATTATAGGTCACACTGTTGTTGTTGTTGTTGTTTGCCTTCAGGTCATTTTCAACTTTTAGCAACCCTAAGGTAAAGCCATCATGGGGTTTTCTGGGGCTGAGAGTGAAGCGCCCAAGGTCACTCAGTGGGTTTCCATGGCTGAGCTGGCAATTGACCTCTCTTCTCTAGGGTTGTAGTCCAATGTTCAAATCACTACACCACAAGTGTATCCTAAGGGGTAGTCTTCTCTTATTTCAGACATACAGTGTCCACTCTTGAGTACTGACTGGAGATGGCCTGCTACAGATCCTTCCAGCAAAGTTATTTTGATAGAGATGTTTTACAGAACTACACTTAAATGGTGGTCCAAATGTTATAAGATGTTCTCATTAAAGGAGGTGAGGTGACAACAGTCTTAGACAATTTAACTGTTGACTACATACCAAATACAAGCATCTTTTATATTCAGATTGAATATTTCTTCCATAGAGTACTGCACTACCTTGGGGGCCTCGTTAATACCTTGATGGGGGACTGTCAGGGAATATTAGGGATCTCCAGGTATGGCTAGGAAAGAATGTGATCTGAAACCCTGAGTAAACTTTGGAGCAAGTGGCAATTGATAGTAGCCATCTAGATGGACCAATGGTCTGACTCAAGTGGAGGAGGCTTCCTATGTTCTTAAATGTGAAAGGAAACTTGCACAGGAAAAAAATGTGTATCTCAGATGCTTTCCTGCCTAAGTTACTCATCAGATATCACAGAAGCGGCACAACCACTCATGAAACCAACAGTCAGTAGTGTGGTGGTGGGGCGGTGGGGATGGTGGGTGGCATTTTTTTAGAGGCACCGCTGGCTGAAGGAAAACAGACTGCTACTGGGATTTGTCCGAGAGAAGAACTACGCGATTTCTTCCCAGTCCCAGCCCCAGGCACTTCTGTCATTTCCTGGGCGGGAAGGGGAGAAAGAAGACATTGTCCTCTCTTCAACCAAGAGGATTTTCTCCTGCTTGCTGACAATCCAGCTGACACAGTAAGTCCCAATCACGGAGGAGGGCAGTGAGGAAAAGGCAGAGGGAAGTTCAGCAGCAGAGCTTGGAGTGCATGGAGGGGGGACAGGAGTGGGAGGGGCCACGGTGCATGAGGCAGGGCCATGTTGTGTGGGGGCATGGCCATGGCTCATGGGGGTGTGGCCATGATGCATGGGAGTGTGGCTGTGGTGCATGGGGGGGAGGTGGTCATATCACACAGGGGCATGACTATGAGCCAGGACACCTCTGAAACATTGCCACCCAAGGTGAACCACCTTCATCGCGCTCCCCCCCATTCCTACACGACCGGGGAAGCTTCGCCTCCCATCACCCGACATGGTTCTCTTTTTTACTCAGCACAGAAACCAGCAAGGGCACAGATGAGAAATGGTTTAAGGGGGGGAGACTGGAAAGCACAGGAAACTGGCTTGGTTGAAAAACTTCAATTTTCATCATGCCTTGTACATGACTGCCTCCCCTCCGCTGGATTCAAGCTGGTGGAAGGACTCAGATTGCCACAGATCTAAATCAGTGCAGGTGTTTAGCAAATCAAGTCCTTTGGTTTTGGCGAGATTTTTAAATAAAATGGAGATGGATAGATGGATGGACAGATAGATAGATAGATAGATAGATAGATAGATAGATAGATAGATAGATAGATGTGTGTGTGTGTATATAAATAAAATGAGAAAGAGATTAAGCTAAAAAAGAGGACTGGTAAACTACAATGAACTGTGTACTGGATATACAGAAGAAACGTTTGTGTTGTTTTGTTTTTGTTGAAACATGATGTTGTTTATCCTATGTTGGATTAATGGATTAATTAAAAGGAAATAAAATATTTTCTAAACAAGTTATCTTGCAGAGTATTTTTTACATCTGAAGCTTATAATATGTACTTATTTATGGTCTCTTCCTAGTACTAGGAAGTATGTCCTAATGTGTGATGCTGATGAGCCTTAATATCACAAGTCTGTTCTATTATCTTCTTCAGGTGCCACAAGTTCTTGTTCCTCCAGTGACTGCAGAACTGGGTCAAGATCAATTTTTGTCAGAGACCAAAATGAAAAAAGTCTTGTGACACGTGAAAGGCTAACACATTTTATTTGGCATATGTTTTTGTGGCCTTTAGCCCACTTCATTAATTGGCTGGAGCTGCTGCCTCTCAGATGAATTGTAGTAGTAGTAGTAATACTGGTGCGTAGGAATGAGATGAATCCAGAATTTTCTGAATCTGAATCTGGATCCTAATCCCTGGAAGGTTCTGGGAATCCATGAATCGCATGAACCTCAAATCTTCCAAACCCTTTTTTTTTTTTTTTTAAGGGTTTAAAAAGCAAGGGAAGAAGGATAATCTTGGGAAAGACACACTCCCTCAGCCTTAGCAAAAGCCTAGGCAAAGGCAAACCTCCCTCTGAAGAAATCTAGCCAGGACAATTGTCATAGTTTTGCCTCAGGATCTCCCCAGATTGAAAATGACATGAAGGTCCTTTGTACACAGGCAGGAAAATGTGGATTAATCCCTTATTTTCCTACCTGTGTAAACAGGGCCACATACTACAGTACAGAGATAATCCAGGTCAAAACTGGATTTTCTTTGCATAGCTCCTTATGGCATCCTGGGGTTTCTACTTTGATAATGCACCAGAACACTTTGGCAAAGAAGGCTGTGACACCTTGTAAAACTACAAATCCCAGAATTGTGTATGAAAGAGCTTTGCAAGGGAACTATGCAAAGGAATCTTTCAGCTGTCCTTGAAATCTCAATAAGACTGTACCTTCCAGTCAAGTCTCAAACCCTGCAACAAGGCCCTTTAAAAAAACACCAGCCTCTAGTCCAGTCTCAGTTCTGCACCCTGCAATCTCAAATCATCCCAAATCCTGCAAAAAGGAAGGCACTTAAAAACAAACAATGACCAGCCTCTAGTCCAGTCTCAATTCTGCACCCTGCAGTCTCAAGTCAACTTGCAAGTCTTGCAACAAGGAAGGCACTTAAAAAAAAAAACAGCCTCTAGTCCAATCTCAATTCTCTACCCTCAAGTCCAGTCTCAAATTCTGCAAGGGACTTTCACGTCAAGTCTCTACTCCAGTCTCAATTCATTCCCAATCCCTACCCTCCAGTCTCAAGTCAAAAGAATAGAGAATAATTATATTACCTTGCAGAGGGAGGCAGCCAAGGGCACAGGCAACACGAGCAGACACAGGCAGGGAGCCGAGCGGGCACAGGCAGCAGCCCCGGGCACAAGCAGCCTCTGGCGTGCATGGCTTGATGCCACCATTTTCTCATGCCCAGGGGCCCACCAGCCAATCAGGCCTTTGGCGGGCCCCAGAAGTGCCAGTTTTTAAAAACAATTTTTCATTTCTGCTACATGTGGTTTGTCATGTGGCTCATGACAGACATTTCACTTCTCATCCTATTCTAGCTATAGGTTTACAACCACACACTGGCCCTTTTCGCACAGGCCGTCTCTCGCGCGACAACCCCATGAGCCTCGCGGAAGTGGGAGCGTTGCTCCACACAACTCACTCCCACTTCCGCTGGGCTCATGGGGCTGAAGCGGCGCGAGCGCGGGTTTTTTGATTTTCACTTCGAAGCTAAAATCACCCGCGCTCGCGCAACGCTCCCGGAGCCCGCGCGCAGTTACCTCTCGTGCGGAGCGTCGGGGAGCCAGCCGGGCCACACTTCCTTCCCTCCGCCCCTGCGGAAGGAAGGGGTGGGGCGAGGCGCTAGCACGACGGACGCAACACGTCATGCTTCGCGCGCGCGCGGGGGGCGGACGCGACAAGCTCCTTTCTCTCGCGCGCGGGGGACGGACGGACGCGCGAGCCGCCGCCGCCTCCGGGAGGCTGCCACTTCCCCGCTCGTTCCTTCACCTGCGGAAGGAAGGGGGGGGGAAGCGGCAGTCTCCCGGAGAAGGCTTCTTGCGTGAGCCGCCCTCCTCTGTCGCGCGAGCGCCGGCGCTGCGAAAAGGGTCACTGTCTTGTGGAAGGAGGAACACTGGCCTACATTTGGAAATCACTGGATGAGATTGTGTGACCTTGCCCTCTGCCCCACTACTTCTGATAGGTGTCAGACCCGCTGACCCCAGCATTTATACATGCCATTGATTTTCAGCACAGAAAATAGTGCTGAGCTTAAATATTAAATGTTTAATTTAAATATATTAGAATACAAGCCCAGATGTAATTTCTGAAATTGTTAGCAAAGGCCATTATTACTCCAAGGGAAAAACTCACCTACTTGTTATCTCCCCTTGTGCATCCCAGTCTCCCAGGTTTTCAGGCATCCTGGTCTCCAACAAACTATTTGGTTGGTGGATTCGAAAGATTCGGTTTGCCTATTTTGGTGCAGGAATTTGGATTTGCGAATCTCGAATCCTTGCCGAGGATTAGAGGATTCTGTTGGCCCATCCCTCCTGGTGTATGTATGTGCCTTCAAGTCACTTTTCAGCTTATGTCAACCCTATGAGTTTCATAGGATTTGCTTAGGCAAGAAATACTCAGATATGGTTTTCATGCTAATATTAATAAGTATTTTATTCATTTATACTCTGCCTTTTTCTCAGTATTGGGACTCAAGATCCTTTCACAGTATATTAAAACCAGAATGATAGGAATGGTGAATGAAAATGTTAAAAGCACCAAGAAGGGCCATTAACAAATCATAACTGGGTAGTAATGCAGATATCTGTGCAGAATTAAAATTATTGACATATGCAATATGATTAAAAAAATTGTCTCTATTCAAGCCTGAGGAGATAAGAGATGAATCTTTCAATTAATTGTTTTCAGCTACTTCATGTTTTAGCCTTATTTTGAAATTTGTCTCTTCAAGAATGGCTGCTCTGAAGTCATAGATGGAATGCCTGGGGAGAGTGAGATATTCCCTGGTCCTGAATATTGCTGTTTCTTATATCACACTTTGCCTATTCATTCTTTTAAATGGGCATGAGGGACTCAAGGTGGTCATTCTTGAAGAAAAGAATTCCAGTCTAAAACACCTGAAAATAATTCAACTGGAGCTCTGTATTCTGGGGCTTGAATGGGATCAAAGCCTTTTTTTAAAAAATTAGGGACATACAAAAGCAAGGGGTGGACTGGGACATGAAAAGGGAGAAGAGTATTGGGAGGAGTGGCAAACTCAGGGAGAACCCCAGATGGCAAAAGCCCTAGCTATGCCACTGTCAACAGCGAGTGAGAGTCATTGCATTATGTCTGCTTGTGGGCCTCCTCAAGTTATACTGTGGGAAATGGGGTGCTGGACTAGACACAACTTTGGTCTGCTCCAGTAACATTGGATTTATTTATGGATGTTATTTGTACATCAGGACGGTTGCTGGTATTGTTATCATGTCCCAAAGCTCTTCAGCCTCAGCCTCCAGGCTTTTATTCACCAAAGCTTTTAGCATTCCTTTTGTACTGTAACTTTGGTTGATACATTTTTAATGCACTGTTTGGCACTCCAAAGCTATTACCAGTTTGTGTTTCGCTGTTTTATATTCTTATGGTCAATTGCACAATTATTATGACATTTTAACAGTGTGATCCTAAACATGACTTCTCAAAAGTAACTCTCACTGAATTATTCCCAAGTAATTGAGCACAGGATGGCACCTTCCCTGTATCTTTTAATTTCAGTGGTTGTTGGTAGTTTATTATAAGATGAAGTATGAATACAACCATGTCAGTAAATAAATAAAATGCTGAGAAGTGTGTAATTACCAAGTCAGTTTGCCTTGGGAATTTGCATTGGTAAAATCCATCATTTTATTTTATTTTACTACTTTTCAAGATACCAGTTTGTTTCCTCAGGTCCGCCTCTCTGTCTCCATTGAATTTGTGGCTTTGTTTGTCATTCCCACCAGAGAACAACTTAAAAGCTTAATGCACACCAGTGGACCTAGTTAGCTGAGCACCAATTTCATGTAATTTTGATTGAAGATTCATGTTTCACTGCTCTCCCGTTTGACTTACAAATATTATTATCTGGGATATATTTCCCTAAAGAGTTGAGTTCAATGTGTCACTCTATTTGTACAAGAAAATGTTCTTCATTACAGTGGCAGAATTTCAGCATTTCTCTCTATAATCCTGCCTGCAAAAATTTCATGTGACAGAAACAGCTCAGTGAGTTCCAGCTCATCTACAGATCATGAGAAAGAATCCATTTTGGAAACATGAAGTTATATATCACCAGTAATTCATAACTTTAACATTCCGTTCTTTGGGTAGGTGATAGAATTTTGTGCTCTTCTTCTCAACAGTGCTTTTAGAGGAAACAATTGCAAGTAGATGCTACTATTTTTTAAAATTAACTTTTTGCTAAAAACACCATAAAAAGAGCACACACACACACAAAAATATAGATTAGAAAGAACTGGATAGATACTAAAAAAATAGACCAGGTACAATGGAGATGTCCAACCAATAAAAAGAAAAAAAATATGTAGACATTGAATAAAAGAATAAAAAACATTTAAAGAAGAATAGTTGTCAACTTCCTTTCGCCATTGACTAAGAACAATATTTACACACATTTTTTTCTTTTACTTGAAACTCCCTATTTATCTTCAGTTTGAATGCATTCTGTAGTCTGAGTTCACCCTTTCCTTTCCCTTGTAGTTCCTTACACCCCATTACTTATTTGGATATCTAAACATATTTTACAGAGTGTAAGGAAAAGCTTTTGTCATAATTCAGTTCTATTTACTTTTGAATTCTCCATACATTATGTATATGTAGAACATCTAAAATTTAAAATTTTTGCACTTATAATTAAAGTATGCATTTTCCTAAATAGTTTCTTTTATCTTATATCTTGATACCCCATCTCTTATTTACATATATTATCACAGGTTCCCAATCTTTTTCCAATTGGTTAATTTGTTTCCTATTTATATAGTGGGTAAGTCGTACTCTTTCAATTCTATTATTCTTGATAACCATTAATCTATATCTGGAATATTTTTTGTTTTTTCAGATTCTTATGAAGTTTATTCTCACTGTTGTAACCAAGTACAACAAAAATTTATTGTTTTTCTTTAAAAAAAATTTTTCAAACATGAAAGTCATATTCAGCAGAAAGAACTCTGGACACGTAGGGAATGTGATCTAAAATATTTCTTTTATAACCTCATATACTTTTATCCAGAATGTCTTCATCACTGGACAGGTCCACCAGAGGTGATAGTAAGAGCCCATCTTTTCCTGGTATTTCCAACACTTTTATTTCCCATCCGATATATTTTGTCTATTTTTTCTGGAGAGAGATGATATTGATACATCATGTTTACAAAGTTTTCTTTCAAATCTTGGGAGCAAGTAAATTGATTTGTATTTTTACAAGCATTTTCCCAATATTCTAATGGTCTTTCATGTTGTAAATCTTTTGCCCATCTTATCATAACATCTTTTACAGTTTCATCTTCTAAGTGATGGGTTAAGAGATATTTGTAAAAATGGGAAAAATTTTGTTTTTGTAAAAATCATTGCTTTCAATTCATTATAAGTTTTCTGAAGTGTAAAACCTTCTAATTTTAAATCCATTTTAATGCTAATATTGAAGCTTGGGTTTTTAATTTCTTTTCCCATAAACATCCAGCCAGTGGCCATGCAGGCTGTGGGACTCTAGGAATATAATATAAAAACCCAACTTTTCTAAGCTCTGGTTAATATGCTTAGGTAGTGTAGTTAAAAAACAAAACCTGTAGAAAGGCTGGTTGCTTCTAAATACCCTAAGGCAACCTTAGAACAGATCAAATGATAAATTGTTCAAGATGAGTTGTAGATGTATGATTATATGTTGGTATAGGTTTACATGGGGTGTCTAGGTTACAATAAGTGATGTTCTCCCCACTTTTTTTTTCTTCTGGTCTTGTCACATACAGCCTAATATCCTAAAGGCACCAGATCCTCCCTGATCTTGGAAGCTAAACAGAGTCAGTTCTGGTTAGTACTTGGACGGGAGACTGTCAACAAATACCAAGTGCAGGCAAAACCACCCCAGAGGATTCCTTGCCTAAGAAAACCCTGTGAAATTCATGGTGTTTCCACAAGTTGACAGGTGACTTTAAGGGATCCACACACACACACACACGTTTATCTACACTTCTAGTAATCACAGTTAAGCCATTGTCATTGCTTAGAAATTGCTACATCTCTCACACAAACATACTTCAAACTTAGTTCATGAGTTTGGCCCATGCTTTCTGTTCATGTCATGTATTCAGGTTGTCCATATTTACGGATGCATGAATCTGGAAAGTGACCATGTTGAATGATACCCCACATAACTATTATCTCCCATTACAGTGAAGGGTTCCTTGTATCATTAGCAATGTACGAGGAAAATGCTTTACAGCCCTTCAGAAATCAGGACCTTTGAAATGGACACGTCCTGCTCTTTGGCATCGGTGTGGGAAAATCAATACAGCTATTTGAGGCTGCCTCTTGCAAAAGTCACCTCTGATACTCAACTAATTATAGCCCTTTTTTTTTCTATAGAGAAAGGGGGATGTTCTAAAAGTGTCTGACAAGCACATTTCTTAGAGTTTCTTGAAGCCCAAAGCAACAATAAAATAAGGCAATTTCAGTGGAAATCAGTCTCTTATTGACAGCTGCTGGATGCAGTACAGCAATAATCAGCATGTTTATTAACACATTGAATCACTAGTTTCTTTAGAATCTAAATGGCTGCTGTTCAGTAGCTCATACAGTGCAATCTTCTTCAATTAAAGGGACAACTATGGAACAGTTAATTTATAGATCCAATTCCCAAAAGCCATGAAGCTTCCAGAGATTTGGCTGTGAAAAAAGCCACTGGGGACCCAGCTTATTACGTGCAATAGCCTTGTACTGAAATACCCCCGAGATAGGAAAGTACAATTATTTGTGCATCCTCAGGGAGGCTGAACAAACTGTATGCCTATCACGGGTGGCGATTTACTCTTAACAATGTTTCATTAGCCCTAGGATTCCCCCCCCCCAACTTTTTTCTCATTCCAGTATTAATCATTGTGGGAAATACAGTACAGGAAAGAGAAAGTTACAGAGAGTGAAAGAGACTAAGTAAAAAAAAAGAGAACAGCATATGTTAAAAGCTTTGGAGGGCAGTCTACTGAGTTTGGCTACTCTTTGGGGCCTTACATTATTGACTCAGGAGAGCTGCTCTTCAGTGATGATATTTTGGCATCAGGAGGTGATGGTGATGTAACTGTGCTGCAAGATATATTCACAGATATATTACTGGCAGTCAAAAGGGAAATGAGAAGGCTGGATGGATTTGTGGACATGATAGTTGTAGGCATGGATTTGTGGGCCTGTCTTCAGAGCACATTCTTCCAGAGAAAAAGAGATTTAAAAATAAGAATAAGAATAGACTCTAGCTCGCCTTCCTAAAATTAGGAGAATGAAGCATGTAATCCTGTTCAGCTATTTGCATTGCTTGCATGTATGTGCATTTGCTACCTTGGTTTCAAGTCACATCATCATATATGGCAGGAGGAAAAGCTGAAATGGAGAGAGTCTGATACTGGTTAGGATCCCTGGACACATTAACTGTTTCCCAGGGCTTTCTCCTTTCCACTGTCATGTCCTCTGTTTTTGATAACTATTGGTCTTTTGTTTGGGGAGCTGCTTGCTGAGTGATGTAGTCACAGGGAAGCGAAATAAGAAACCTTTGCCTGGTTCTCTGTCGTGCTCAGAAATTTCCCTATTGGATTTTATTTATTTTGCTTGTTCCTCCTTGTTGCCTATTGGATTTTAATTAATTACCAGAATCAGTGGCTAGGATGCATATGAGAAGTTTCTGTGCTTTACTATTGATGCAGGGAAGTCTGTATTACCTGAAAGCCTCCAGGAATTATGATTGTCCTTTAAAAACAAGATGCTCCCCACATATTTTACTTTGACCCCAGCTTGGTGGATAACTTGGATGGACTTCAGTGTGGGTGAAATAAATTCATGGAGGCTACGGTTATCAATGGCTGACAGTGAGGATGTCTATATATCACCTCCCACATCAGAGGTAGCCTGCCTTTTTTGTTAGGGGATTTGAAACTGGGGAAAAGTAACATCCATGACCTGTTTGTTGATTTACTATAGCCCTACTCCTGGAATAAAATGTGAGACTAAATGGGCTTTTGGTCTGATCCAGCATGAGTCATGTTTTATTTATTATTTGCATTTATTTTTTCATTTGTTTATGTTCAACATAAATAAATGGCCATCTCTTGTTTTATATTTGAGGGCTGCTGCAATCTAGAATGGGCTCTAGGGATCTTAAATTGGTCACTGGACCCTTGGAGCTTGCCCAGCTCTGTCCTGAACCATATTGGCTTTTGAAGGCTAGAATCAGTATCCTGTATTGAACCTAGAAAAAAACTGTTACCCTGATTTCTGGTGTCCCGTGAGGGACACCTCAATGTGCTCCAATTACTGGGGAATGGGAATTAGCAAGAGCACAAGCTATAGCGATGCAAGAGGCAGGGCAACCTAGTAGATCTTGAACCCAATGTTTACAGAGTCAGGCCAAATCAATAATCAAGCAGAAGTAAATAATAATTGTTTTCTTTATTTCAAAATACAGTCAGTACGTATGTATGCAATCATTCACACAGACCTAGTGAAAGAAAGGTAGGAGTTTGATAGGGGATTTTAAGAGGGATTTTTCAGGGGAAATACTACACCTGATCTTGTAGCCCGGGTAGTCAGAAGAAAAGTAAGTTGGAGCGGAGGTTCTCAGCACGTGGAAGCTGAGGGGAAGGCTCGGTGAGCAGGGTGGCTGCAAGGTGGGATGGAAGCCAGGAGCGATCCAAAGAAGCACTCAAAATCAGGGGGTCTTATAGGGGAAAATGTGCCTGTAGGCTAGTCCATTCCTGGGGAAAACAATGGATTCCAGGCTGGAGACAAAGCCTCCGAAAGGTCAGTATTTAGCATGATTGAATTATGACAGAGTTGTCAATAGAGCAGACAGTATGCAAAAGAGGAGTGCTTGACAGTTGGATATTCAGCTCGTCAAGCTGCCTGCTTGGAGCAGGGGATTTTTTGTATGCTGCGTGCATACATAATGCGGTTTTAAAGTGTACTTGCCTGGAGGTCTCCTGAAGTGGCATTCCGGCAATTACTGGCCTGCCTGGATTTATTTTGTATTGTTCAGCTATTTTCAGCCATGCCCGTGTGTGTGCTTGTCCAAGGGCCTCGTAAGCACGTGGAGGGGAACGGTATGGGATGGTCACTTTCTTGATATCAAATGATATCTAATAGACCACAGACCCAGACTAGAAACTACAGTAACACAACTCACAACCAGTGCAGATCTTTCAGTATGGGGGGGTCCAGTCATGAGACAGTACACCAGCCACCTAACTACTGCATTTTGCATGGACACAAAGTTCCATCTGTTCTTCTAGTGTAGCCTCAAGAAAAGTATACTGCAATGGTATAAATGCAATGTACTCACAGCATGGATAATTCTTGCCAAATCTAAATGGCACAGGAACACTCACAGCTGTTATTGTGAAATGTGTTTCTTGTCACACTGCTATCAGAAATCCAATGGCTCCTTAGGATCAAGGACTACTCCAGAGCTACAGATCTGATCTTTCAGAAAACACAATAGAATCGTATTGAATGAATCTGAATCCTCAGGTTACGCTGTGTACCGCATACAGCATCTTTGTATTATCTGGATTTTTAATTCCATCTTGTTCAGTCACATTCAACCTATTATTGCACTCAAGCAATGCTCCACTGTGTCAGTTCAAGATGGAATCCCTTTGGGACACCATAGCCCAGAAGTGACAATGTATGATTTGCTATGTTGTTAGAAGGAAACTCTCCTGATTCCTCACTACCGGCTATGCTTAGGGTTCCCATACCACCCATTTGTTTATGTTTGATCTGGTTTCTAGGCGTGCCATCCATCTGGTCCAAATTCCAAGCTTTCAATTCTGTTTTGTCTTGTTAAAAAGCAAGTCTCTAGCTGTTATAGGAGTGGAAGTATGGAGCAAAATGTACAGGCATTGTAGAGTCGAAGGCTTTCACAGCCAGAATCCATTGGTTCTTGTGGGTTTTTCAGGCTTTAAAACCGTGTTCTGGTTGTATTTTCTCCTGACGTTTCGCCTGCATCTGTGGCTGGCATCTTCAGAGGAATTCACCATTCCTCTGAAGATGCCAGCCACAGATGCAGGCGAAGCGTCAGGAGAAAATACAACCAGAACACGGTCTCAAAGCCCGAAAAACCCACAAGAACCAATGTACAGGCATTGTTCACACCATTTGTTTTGCAAAAAAACAAGCCACAACTAGCGGCATATCTAGCATAAACAGAGTCTAGGGAAAACATGGAAGTTGCACCCCTACCTTCTTACCCCTATCTCCACCCCCCTCCCTACATACATGGCTTTTTTGTGCCTCCCTGGCATTGGCACCTGGGGCATATACCCTACTTGCCCCACTCTAGATACACTTCTGGCCGCCACCTCCCTGACTTTGAGTTTGTTTAGTCAATCAGTGAAGGCTCAGATCTGTGATTAATATTTGACATCTGCCTTAACTCAGTTCATCTTTCACTTCCATGGGTTAGTGCTATGACTCTGCACAGAAGTTTAGCTGAAGTCTGCTTTGCACAGCTCTGGGCAAAGACTACACAGACAGCAAGGTAGCTACTGGAATGAAGAAGAAGAAATGCAATATAGCAGGACAAAAAGTGCAATACAATGATCCATATATAAGATTTCCATAGAGTATGTTTTTCATGACATGCTTGGTATAGCAATATTATGCATTATCTTAGAAAAAGGTCTGCCAACACGATCAATCAAAATTCACTGTGCATTTATTCCATCTTTTTTCCTCTCCTAATCAGTTTTTCTGCTAAAAGCTGAAGGAAGAAGCAGTAGAAAAGCATCTGATGGATACAAATTGAAGGTGACAACACATGGACCTACCACCATCACCAAAATAACATTTCTATAAATAAGGCTAAGCAATTTCCAGTGTTGTCTTCCACCTGTTCCTGAATTATTGTTAGTAGTAGTATGCCCTATAATAGATGGTTGATATTTAGTTCACAGTTGGAAATAGCTTTCTGGACCTCTGGTTTTCAGTCTACATCTGTCATGGAGATAGCATTAGTTAGTGGCTTTGACCAGGAACCAAACATGAGTGGCCAGACTAAAGCTAAACTCACAAAAGACTGAAACAGTGATGAGTCAGTAAAACACACATAACTTTGTACATGTGAATGATCATATCATACTGAGTAATCTCTAAAAGCCAACATATATAATGTACGTATGATTTGCAAGCAAGACCACAAAGCAAAGTACCATGAAATAATCTTTTGATATCCTATCAAAGGTTCATGAAGGGGCAGTAGATCTCATGAGCACCCCTTCTTTCTACCTTTTAATGGAAGTATTATTCTAAACAAAAAGATGGCACAGATGACAGATGACATCAGTGGCAATTCTCTGCAGCCTAAATCCAGGTTCATTGAAGTTGCTATCTAAAACATAATTGTATTCCTTTCATAAAACTTCATTACATGGTTCATTAGGTTATTGCCATTGTAATTTCTGTGATCATAAATGTCCTTTGTATTCTTAAAGCAGGATATAACTACTTCTCCATGCCTAGGGCATCATCTCATACCTTTAGGATTGAATGCACAAATGGTATTGCACTGGTGCATTCAAGTGCTCCATGTCACTCTTCTGTCTGGTTCTAGTCCCATCTAATCCCACCTGTCTTTCTTAAATATTTACTCCTCCTCATTTCATTGTTATATCTGTCATCTTCATCTATGTATCCTTACCTCTTTTTCTTTTTTTGTCTCTCCTTCCTCTGACACACAGGAGATATGGAAATATCTGTCAGAAGTCCTTTTAGGAAGTTACAAATGCATAATTTATAGTTATGCACTCATGACTATTTTGTATCATGATCCCTACATAGCCCCCAGTTTAGGGGCTACATACTTTCACATACATGTGAAAGTCCCCCAATCCCAAATTATTGGGAAATAGTCTGTTCCCCTGTCAGTTTGGAGGCAGCTGGCTCATGGTCCCACTCTGCTGACATGAGTGATCTCCAGCATGAGGAAGAATTGCAACAGTGGTCTTGCTTTTGCATGTCTCACTAGAAATTGCTCTCACAATGGGGTGGGAGCATCAGTCAGCTGCTTTCTGATTGACAGGGGAACAGACCTCATTGATCATAGTGGCTGCATCCAAGTAAGTGAGGACCAGAAGAGTTGAGCTAGGATTCATTGAATGGCACTGTAACTATGATGTTAATGCATACCTTAACCCCCAACAGGATTCCAGCCATAATTTTCCCAGAATGCTTAATGAAGTTATGAACCCATTAGAAGACTACATTTCCCAGTGTTCTAAGCAGCAGGAAGAGGCTTAAGGGCAGCTACTGCTGAACATGAAGGTAAGAAGAGGCAAAGGAGAAGGAAGGATACGGAGCCACCAACAGAGCAACAGGCATGAGGTTAATGGGTTTGTAGGTTTATGGCTGATTTGAGGTGACAATTACATGGAAATTTGAACACCAAGAGGATTTTCCTCCTAAGTGCTCTCCATTTGTTATCTGCCCACTTTACAGTCCTAATCCACACTAAGACCATTTCTGTACAACATAACTATACTGCCATAGCAGCTGGTTGTTAACAGTCCAGGAGCTGTGCTTCCACACAATGCCATTGCATCCAGCTGCTATCCTGTTCCCAAGTATCGCCAAAGCACATTTTTCTTTTTCCAGAAAAAAACCCATTAAGAGCCTCCTGTAGCACTTCAATCTCACCAGCCAGCTCACTGCAAAACCATAACAGTGCTTAATAGCACTTCCAGTTATGGTGGATCCAGCAGTGGGTGAGCTGTGGGCCCTCAGTGACTTCCATGGGTGGTAACTTCAAAATCTATCACCTCTGTGTTTATTTGAAAGTTCTCATATGAGTTAAAACTTTTTATTTTTTAAATATATGTTTTTAGGCATTATAGTGTGAAAATGCAACAGTGTACTGCCTTGTTTAGTACAGCTTCCAAAGGGGGGAAAAACCCAACCAATCAGGGGTGATGGGATAGGATGAAGGTGGGGACAGGGAGTGGCCAATGACCCTGTGGTGCAGAAGGAACACCAGTGGCAATACTGCTACTCATCTGCTGAAGACAGAAGGGTGCGGAAAACTGAATTCCTAACTTGACAGCATTGTGCAAATGGTAATGCCGGGATTGTAATGGTATATCATGCTAATGGCCCCTAGTGCAGAAATGGCCTTAGTTTGAGGTGCCATATCTGTCTCTACTTGCTGTCTTCAATAGCAATAGCAATAGCAACAGCATGTGTATCTCTATACCACCTATCAACTAAGTGCTCTCTAAGCAGTTTACAATGTGTTAGCTAATTGCCCCCAACAAGCTGGGTATTCATTTTACTGATATGCAGAAGGATGGAAGGCTGAGTCAACCTGGAGCCCGGCAGAATCAAACAAACAACCTTGTGGCTGCAGTACTGGCATTTAATCACTGTGCCAACAGGGCTCTTTTATTCAACTGAAACTGGATCAGGATTTGACACATACAATGTCTGGAAGCCATGGGGAAAATTTTTCCCCCATTTTGGAAGAATGCTCAGGAGATAGGTAAATATTTGCTGGGATCCTGTTGGGCAGTTATGTATACCTAACCTAGAGTTACACACGCATCATTCTTTTGTATCCATAACCCTACATTGTCCCCAGTTTAGGGCTTCTCCCATTTGTAGTAGTTGGGGAATGGGAATTTTTTTTAAAAAATTGAAAAAATCATTGTTAACTCTCTTTACAGGTTGACAGTCAGCTTGTTACATGAATATAAAATTAATAATAAATAACTGGCACAAAATTATCATGTTTGCTATATTAATAGTACAATTTATTTAGAATATATTTACAAAATGAACTCACTTTAAGAAGATATATCTTTCTTTCTGTTCTTTTCCTTTTTTTTTCTGTTCTTTTCTTTCTCATTCATGGGGCTACAAGGTACTGAAAATTAAGAACACCTAAACTATAAGGAATCTCTTTCCTTTTGCCAATTTGAGGAGCAGGAAAGAAAATACAGAACAAAACATAACAGAGGAAAGTATTTTGTCTCCTCTAATTCTCTATAGTGTCAAGCAGACATAAAGCACACATTTCCATAGAAAGAACAGAGAAAACCAAGACCAGGAATTACAGTAATCAGAAACTGTACATAACCTGACCAAAAAAAAAAGTCTTCCTCTTACATAGTTTTTAGAAATGATTTTGAGGCAGTAAATATGTGAACACCTTGTTTTAACAATTTTATTCATTATTCTAAAAGAAAACATTCCATAATCCATTTTTCAATTTTTCTGAAAAAAAAAAACCTTCAGAAAAAATAAGGAGGAGGACTCCCACCTGCATTTTTAATTGTTTTTCCAGACCTTTATATCAGTAACCAAGATCATGATCTTTTCTCCATGATCATGTTGTATAGTCCTGAGGTGATATTTTCTAGACGGTCAACTGACTTTAACATTTATGAGGCAGCCCTTTTTCTTTAGGTGGCAGTCTGTCATTCAAACAGATTATAAAACACAAAAAGATATGTTTCCAATTCCCATGAAGTGTCACTACTCATTCTCAAGGTTAGATCAATATGTATTGTTTGACATTAGGAGAGCTCAAAAGTCCCACCTCCCATTTGCTGAGTTCTATTTCCTGTCTCTGCTGCTCTCTTCTCAATTTGCAGTACCTTGAACAAGCTGACATTCGGGATCAAGTGGTATTGCTGTGAAAAGAGAATATTGATCAGTGAACATTGTTTTATGCTGCAATACTGAACATGAAATAGGAGGATGTAACTATAATTCAGCTGAAGAGGCATAACAATAGAAGGAGAGACAATGAATCTAACTTTTGGTCTCAGCTACCATCAAGCAGAGTTCTTATAAAACAATGGGCCAATATTTGTAGAGGACCTCTTAGAACCTAATGGAACTGTGGTGGGAAGGTCCATGACTGGTCCCTACACCCAGACACCTGTAACTTCATTCACAACAACAGTATAGAATGGGGTGGGCAACTTGGTGCACATTTTGTTACACTACAACTCCCCTCAGCCCTAGCTAGCAGAACTAATGGTGAAGGAATGATGGAAATTGCCATTCAATAACATCTGGAGACCAGAGATTGCCTCAACTGTGCCACGGAAGAATTGAATGAGAAGGCATGAGCGACTCTCCCTTCCTTTGCTAGTGCTGATACCTTGTAATGTATAAAAGTACAAGGGATATATTCTAACAGTTTTATACCCTTCAATTGCCATGGTTTCAGCCTACAGAACCATGAGATTCATCGTCTGGTGAGTTATGTAGAATTGTCTGCTAGTGAACTCCTTAAGCTACAGCACTAGAGCTCCTAAGCAGATAACTCTAAGTACCTT
Source organism: Ctenosaura bakeri (assembly GCA_948474755.1). Classification (NCBI taxonomy): domain Eukaryota; kingdom Metazoa; phylum Chordata; class Lepidosauria; order Squamata; family Iguanidae; genus Ctenosaura; species Ctenosaura bakeri. The sequence continues at coordinate 8,867 of CAOLHI010003163.1, read as the reverse complement.
CTCACCAAACTCAGGATTCCACAGGATGCAGCCATGGCAGATCAAGTGCCATCAATCTGTTATTAACTGTGTAATGCTGATACACTTTTGGCCACTAAGATTTAGGAACTGATTCAAAGCTATTATTCAGTACATTATTTCTGAAAATATGGATTGATCAGATCTTGAAAGTATGATTTCTGTCTGAGCGAGTATCAATCTCCACACCTATGATATGTCCATAAGCATTCAGGTTTTCTAGGTCAATGATGTTGCCTAGATACAATTCCTAAAATATTTAACAAGAAGAAAAGATGGCACATAAAGTCTGTGCAAATTCTTCTTATCTAAGAAATCCATTGTGATCTATTATTAAGTGTCTGTATGCACAAAGAAGAATAAATAGCAAAAACCTCTCAGCTGAAATTAACTGTGGCTCTGCTTGGTTTGTGCTCATAGAAGTGTTTAAACAAGGATATGTTATATGAAAGACTAAAAAGAACTTTAAAATATGTCATGGACAAATCCATATTTTCAAAGCACACCTGGCAGAGGCCTAGTCCTCTGTTTTGTCTTTGTACAGGAGCCAAAGGAAGACAAAAAATGTAAAAATGTAAGGGAACCAAGGCACTGTGACTGCCAAACATGTCAAATAGGCACAGTTTTTGCAGCACTGACAACCCATGCCAATAGAAGCAGCCATAATCACCTGGGGCTCTGGGGGACTAGAAATTTATCTCAATTGCACAAAGATGATGATGATGATGATCCTATCTTCTTCCAAAAAGATGAGTTACAGACCAAAAGAGTAATGCAGCTAAAAACATACAAAAAGTGAACATTAAAATAGAATTAAACTGGTCACAATATTAAACAAATCTCTAGTTAAAAGAATAAAACACAGTTCAAAAGAATAAGAAGCTATTAAAAACAGTTCAGTTTAAAACATTCCAGTACCCACTATCATGTTCTTTAAAAAGTTTCTCTATTAAAAGCCTGTTGGAGTAAAAAGGGTTTTGCCTGCTGATGGAAGGACAGCAGGGAGGGGGCTATTCTATCCTCTCCAGGAAAGAAGTTGCAGAATCTGGGGGCAGCCACTGAAAAGGCCCACTCTTGCATCCCCACCCACTGTGCTTGTGATGGTTGTGATACTGAAAGAAAGGCCTCTCCTCATGATCTCAGGGCTGAAGCAGGCTCATATAAGATCTGCTAGGTTGCCTGTACCTGAGTCATATAGGGTTTTATAGGTCATAATCACTGCTATGAATTGTGCCTGGAAACAAACTGGGAACCAGTGGACCTGTTTTAACGCAGGAGTAGCATGGTCCCTGTAATCTGCTCCAGTTAGCACTCCGGCTGCAGCTCTTTGAACTAGCTGAGGTTTCCGAACATCCTTCAAAAGCAGTCCCAGGTAGAGTGCATTAGAGTAGTCCAAATGGGATATAACTAAGGCATGTACCACTCTGGCTTGATCCAGCATCTCAAGAAACAGGTGGAGCTGGTGCACAAGATTTAAATGTGCAAAAGCCCCCCTGGCCACCACAGAAATTTGAGTCTTCATGTTCAAAGCTGAGTCAAGCAGTCCACCTAAGCTGCAGAACTGTGTCTTTGGGGGGAGTGTAACCCCATCTGACACAAGCTGAATCCCTATTCTCTGATCCACCTTTCAACTGACTGGAACACCTCTGTCTCGTCTGGATTAAGTTTCAATTTGTTTGCCCTCATCTAATTCATTTTTTATGACAAGCACCAGTTTAAAACTAGGATATCACTTTAAGTAACACAATTCTGTCTTAAGGAAATCTAGGATCTGTAATTTGGTGAGGTACTTAGAGAGCATCCCAAGAATTGAGAGTCTGGAGATTAAATCAATTTAATTGTGTAGTGTCATGATACCCCGTAACTGAAGGTCAGAGGAATAGACTGGAGCTCACTAGCAGAAAATTCTAAGTATTTCACCAAACTGCAAACCTCACTATTCCTTAAGAAGTGGTATAAATTGTTGGGAGTGGCAACCTTTGCATCCTTTAATTAACTGGCTAGTTAGTTTGCATGTCTGTTGTAGGCATTGAGGAAACTGCTGAGAGTAAACTTCCTGTTGTTTGGTCAACATCCACTTCCCCTTGCATATTCTCTTCATCTTCCCTTTTGTTCTTCAGCTTCACTGCAAGCATATGCTCTCTGATCCTCTGGCAAGCATGCTTCCCTGTAAGCATGTGAGTGCTTAATTTTGTCTTTCTTCAAGAACTTAACCTGTGTAGACTATACACAAGATTTTGTGAGTAAATTTTTGTTCATGTTTTTAACCCAACTGTTTGTGTTTATTTTGAGCTAGATTAAGTGTGTCTGGGGTGGAGATGATAAAGTGGGACTGGTAATTTGTTCAACTTCTGCCTGTGCATTACAAAATATTCTGTTGATTGAGAAACTTATTACTAAAAATCTCTCAATTCCCCAATATAAATCTGGTGTGTATAGTGACAATACACCTTCAAGATCAAACAAGATTGGCCAGATTTTAACCAACATTATAGACTGCATCTTAAGATATAAGATATGTCCCCCATTTCAGTATACGCTACAGTATATTGATAAGTAAACAAGCTCCATTTTTCAATCCAAAAATTAATTTGACTGCTTGAGTGATTGATATGAAATCCTCCTGATCTTCACTCATGAGATTTTGAAATGTTCAAATTGAACTTCCTAATACCATGGTTCTTCTTTTCCACTTTCTTTCTCCTCTTGCTAGTTTCCCTCTCATTCTTGAAGGGAAAATAATTATGAAAGGAGAGGAACAGGAAGTGGATATCAGACATGTGTATCAGGCAACTGTGAGCAACTAGGAGTGGCTGGCAACCCTCATGATCCCTGAAAATGTTTGTGGAATAGGGTGACAATGTGCCTTCTGTTGAAAGAGATGTCAGAAGACAGTCTTCTTTTTTGAGGTGTCCTGTATTTGCAGAGCTGCCTGCTACAAGACAGATTTTAAAGATAAGGAATCATAAAAGAAGGAATGCCCTTGAACTTGCCTATTAAATTGTTACCTACCTGAGATTGTGGAGACAGGCATGGAGGTCATCTGAACACAATCATCCTTATTATGGTGAGTTATATTGTATTTTTATTGAAACTATAATAATTGTTATGTGAATCTATGCATACAAATTTGTTCTGCAATTTTTTTGTGCAAATTGGTCTTCTTGGCCTTTTTTTCAGGCACATAAATGGCTGCCCTACTGGGGAAGTAAGATAAAATCATTAAGTATAAACAGGAGAAGTTGGAAAGGAGTCTTTGTCCACCTTGAATTGGGTCTACTTTACCTGAAGTGTTACCCTGATCTCTGGAGGTCCCAGGAGGGGTGCCCAAATAACCAAACAACAACAACAACGACCTGGGGAAAATTAGCTGGAGCACTCACTAAAGCTAGCGAGAGGCAGGGTAACTTAGCAGGATCTTGCAACCCAGTGTCTACGGGGTCAGGTCAGTCAAGCAGTCAGATGGTTTAAAATAGCAAAAATGATGTTTTATTTAAATACAGACAAACATTAAAGACACCACAATCACACAGTTAACTGGAGAATAAGGAATAGGGGTTTTAGAGGGAAGTGGGTGATACGACACCTGTCTCGTAGTCCTGTAGTTTGAGAGAGACATTGGGGTGCAGTGGAGAAGCTCAGCGCGGTTCGCTGAGAAGAGCTCGCCGAACAAAGCGGCAGCAAGGCAGTCTGGAACTCGGGAGCAATCTGAGGAGGGTCTTGGAATCAGGGGTTTTTATAGTGTGAATTGTGACTGCAAGCCATACCTTATTCAGTGAGAACAATGTGATTTAGGAGCGGGACAAAGCCTTGGAAAAGTCAGAATATAGCACGATTGGCTTAGGGTCAAATTAACAATAGTGTAACCAGTATGCAAATGCCGAGCGCTTAGTACAGCTTTGTGAGACTACCTGCTCTGGGCAAGGGAACCTTTGTTAGTATCACGCATAAGCAATGAGGTGTTTGCCGGAGAGGTCCCTGAAGTGACGAACTGGCTGGGTCTGGCCTACTTGGGTGGAGAATGGAATGTCCAGCAATTATCGGCCGCGCCTGTTTATGTGCTAGTCCGAGGCCTTGCAAACACGTGGAGCGGGGTGGCAGAGGAAAGCCGAATGGTTTGATATCAAAACGATATCAAATGCTATCTCCAGGTAGGCCTGGACCGCAGTAACAGAAGCATATTTGGATGTGTGCTCACAGTTTTTAGAATGATGGTTCTCAACGTTTGGTCTGCTAGGTGTTTTGGACCATGGTTTCTGGGAGTTGTAGTTTGGAGGACCAAACTACTGTTTCAAAATTCCAATTACAAATAATTTCCCCATCTGCGGTACAGTACATCACAGTAGAACACTGAAGCATAACTAGGCACTGCAGAGAAGGCATATCTTACACATAGCAATACTGTGCCCCAAAACAGAAGTTTGACTAATATACCAAATCTCTAAGACCTCCTGCTATATAAGAACATATTTCTGCCTTATTCAAACTCACTTACAATTGTTACCTCACTGGTAAACCCTGTCCTGGGGTCTACAATTTTGATATTAAAATATGATTCAATGTGCCTGAGAGGTCACGCAGATGGGCACATAGGCAGCAACGGCCGAACGATCGAAAACCAGGTCAGGCTAGTAAAATCCCCAGTCGCATAGCCCCAGGAGACCTCAAGCTGTGCAAACCCACAGAAGACAAAGGGTCCTCAGCCCCTGGGAAGCCGACTTGAACGGATTAGCATGTCTGCCCCAAGTTGAGTAAAATCCTATCAGGTAAGGACCATTTACATGAAGTCACACCACAACCCCATGCAGCCGAAGATCCTGAGACTTTGGCAACACCTTGCAATCTCATCACGCAAAGGAAGTTACCATTGTGGAGCACCCATTGTTCTCCCTGGGAAAGGATTAGCCCTCAAGGTACTTTTTCCCCTACAAATAGTCACAGTTTTTGAGTGGTTCTTTGGATCACTCCCGGACATCCCAGTAGACTGTTTCTCCATCCGTTGAGTAATCCCCTCAGCCCTCTCCGTGCTGAGCTCCACTTCTCCGCTCTTTTTCCCAGTCCAAGGACTTCAGGAAAAGGTGCAGTATTACCCCAGCTACAATTCCTTCAACATTCCCCTTATCTAGTTTCCTCTCTTTTGCGTCTTAATAGCTCTTGAGTGAGTGTGTGAGTGATTGCGTTGATGCATGAGACTTTCCTTCAATAAAATCATTTATTGGACATTTTTGTTTGTTTTTTGGCTTGGCCTGACCCCATAAAAACTGGGTAAAAAGACCCCGCTAGGTTACCCTGCCTCTTGCATTGCTATTGCTCATGCTCTGGCTAATTTCCATTCCCCATCATGCGGAGCACATTGAGGTGTCCCCCAAGGGACTCCAGAAATCAGGGTAACACTTGCTCTAAGAGTTAAAAAATAAGAATCTGTTTTTAAGCCATTAAAAACTGTAAAAAATGAGCATGTTATTAACCAGATTATCTGCTTCATGCAAGTAGAGTACATATGTGTCTAATTTATGACATACAGAATTAGTGTCCATTACAAGGACCTAGATAGTCAGCCTTTGACCTCCACTGTGACCATCAAAGATATATTCTTTGAAAACAAAAGTGCTAGACCATGAAGATGAAAGATGGTAGGAAACTGTAGCAGAAACGGTTTCTCCATTTGAAATCTGAATTCTCCAGCATCTACAGTCCCACTCTGAGAAAAGAGTGATCAGCTATTTCCACAGAAGCTGAACAATGATTAAGAAACCTACTGTCAAAAGTAGGGCTTGGGATAAGTCAGTCTGAGCTAGTCAAGGAATGAATGAGGTCATTTAACAGAGCAGGGCTCCTGCTGCTTGGCAAAAAGCATGATTAGTAAATCTTTTTATCATTTCCATGAAAGGCAAAGTGGCCTAACCCATTCCCACCAAAGCATTCATAGATATTATGGCTGAGTAAGCAAGTGTTTGTGGAACAGGAGCTGTTCCTCTTTGTAGCAGTGGGAAACCACGAAGACACATAAACCTGCTTTGATTTTTTTGGTTGTTCAGGCAGACGTTTTCACTCTTGAAAGAGAAGCTAGTAATGTCAAATGGAAGAAGCCATAACAGCCTTCTTTGCTTACTGTTGCTTACAGAGTTAAGACTCCTCCCCTTGCTTCACAGGCCATTTCCACACTACACTGTTCTGGTGCTACTATTCCACTTTCAACATCCTGTGGGATTCTGGGGTTTGCAGTTTAGGTAACAGCATTTAGAATTCTCAGCAGGAGAGCTCTTTGGCCTCAATAAACTACAAACCCCAGAATTCCACAGGATGTTGAAAGGGGGAGAATAGCATATAACTGTAGTGCGGAAATGGCCTGAAACTCCAGGCAATGTGAAGTAGAAGAACAAAGAAAGCACTTCGTGATCAGGCTTTTTAGTTTTCACATTTTAAAAAGTACTTTATTTTCATTCAAATTATCTATTTCTAAATGTGCATCAATACATAAAATTAGCATATGCAAATCTATGTCCTTTCATTTTTTGATAATATGTAACTGATCAGCAGAATGCCTGTCTATTGGGATATTCTGACAAATTCGATAACACCCACCTTTACACAAGAGCAATAGCAATAGCAATAGCATTTATTTCTATACCACTTATCAACTGAGTGTTATCTAAGCGGTTTACAATGTGTTTTAGCTAATTGCCCCCAACACACTGGGTACTCATTTTACCGACCTGCGGAAGGATGGAAGGCTGAGTCAACCTTGGAGCCCAGCAGGATTGAACTCACAAGCTTGTGGTTGCAGTACTAGCATTTAACCACTGCGCCACCAGGGCATGTAATGTAATGTAATGTAAACAGGGCATGTAATGTAATGTAAAGAGGTCATGTAATGGAGAAGTCTGATATTTAACTGAGGATATACACTGTTGTTGTTTTTGTTGTTGTTGTTGTTAAAGTATTAGATTACCATCAGAAGGTCCTGGGCCGCAAAATTGTTGCTTGAATATCAAGTTTGTCACAATTGTAATTTGAAATAATAAGTGATTACTTTATGCACACTTTGGGGTATAAACAAAACTGTTAATGCAAACTATTACTGTAGTGCATAATAATTAGTGCATGACTGTTAGAGGTAGCCAAAGTGTAGCCCTCCAGATGACATATCTCCAACTGTCCCAATTTAGCAGGAACACCTCCCATTAATCCTTTGCTGTCCCACTTTCTCAGCTGCTTTTAAAAAGTCTCTATTTCTCTCTCTTTGACCATTTCCACACGAGGTGAGGGAATCGCTCTGTGCCATTACTTACCAGATCTTCTGGGCACGGACCGACGCAGACTGTCCCTTAAGCCTTTCCACAGGGTCCCTCCATCTCGTTTAGGGTGAATCGGACAATGCAAGGTCTTAGATCTGCACTGCTCTGGCTTCCGGTGGTTCGTGGGTCCCGACCAACCGCTGAAGCTCGCCGTGCCTAAAGCCCACCCTCCGCAGATCGCAGGCTCACTTGTGTGAGCCTGCAAATCTGCACAAGTGAGCAGGAACACAATGGCGCGCTCCAAAAAATGAAAGAATGGTTTTCTACTGTTCTTTAAAAAGTGCACTGGAAGACCAGTTGGGGGTGTTTCAGAGCGGACTGAGGCGTGGATCTCAGGTAAGTAGTCTGGACCTAGTCCACTCCAACGTGCATACGACCTCCATGAGAGGACGCATTGGGCCGTTTTAATTCCCTCGTTTGGAAATGGCCTTCCTTCCACTTTCCCCTCTTCTCCTCAGCCTATTTCAGTCACTGCAAACTGAGTTCAAACTGCAAAAGTAATTTGCTCTTATTTAGTACAATAGCAGGAAAGGGACAGATTCTTGCCCTTCCCAGTAGAGTTAAACTTTCTAAAACTAAGCCCACACATTCCAGGGTTTCTTTGCTTAAAACGGTAGTATATTTGTGTTTCTTTCTGATTATTAACTTTTACCTTCTTGATATCAGGCCACACCCATTTCTTGACTATGTGTGTCCTGGTTTTCATCTGTAAAATGTTGGAAAGTACGGGATGATATTGGTAATATCATCCCGTAATGAGAGCAAATTACTTTTGCAGTTTGAAGTCAGTTTGCAGTGACTGAAATAGGCTGAGGAGAAGAGGGGAAAGTGGAAGGAAGGCCATTTCCGCACGAGGGAATTAAAACTGCCAGCTCCCATCAGCCCCAGACTATGGTGAGCAAAGATAAGAACTACAATCCATTGGCATCTAAAAGATTACACTTTGCTCATTCCAATATTAGAGTATTTCTTCCCTTATTTCTATTTCCTTAGTAGGGAGTAATTTTGTTTATGTCTTGCCTGAAGATAGAAGGAAATGCAGCCAAACCATATTTTGTTGCTATTTTCTGCCAAAAATATTAATGAGGATGACAAGGACACTTGTCTGGATTTGACATCACTGTGCAATCAAATGAATCAATGAATGAGTCTTACATTCCGCACAGTTGCTATCTTGCTGTGTAATTCTCACGCAAAGTTCATATCTACAACTTCTACCAGTGAGTCAGAGCCCTTTGGCTTAACCCAGGATGTTTTAGCAAAGACAAAGATATATACTTATGTGGATTTTAGTCTGCTTGAAAAAAAATGACTGCATTTAAGGTTCACAAGCTTGACAAGCATGCTGAGCTCTTTTACAGAAATGTCAGCATGTATTTGGTTATGTTCTTCAACTTTCCCAACACTAATTAGAAAGCCACAGGAAATGATTCTATGCGTGATCTAGAGCTGACATCTGGTGAGTGCCCCATGCTGATAAGTGAACATTTGCGTTTTATTCACATCTCCAACAACTTCGCATGCAAGGGACCAATACGTACTAGTCATGTG
>CAOLHI010003162.1:0-246279 GCA_948474755.1 Ctenosaura bakeri | reverse complement strand
TGCCATCCTGTCCCAGAAGTGGCTCAGCCCCATCGTGCAGAAATGGCCTAGGACTTGTAAGGGCAGCTATGAAAAAACTAGATAAGATCCTCAAGTTTAAAGAGATATAATTGAACACCAAGGTCAGAATTGTTCATCATACAATATTTTTGATTCCTGTGTATGACTGTGAAAAGCTGGGCAGTGAAGAAAGCTGAAAGGAAGAAAATAATCTGATACTGGTGCTGGAGGAGAATTCTATAGATACCACAGACTGTAAACAGCCAAACAAATGAGTGGATCATAGAGCAAATCAAGCCTGAATCTCCCTAAAAACCAAAATCACTAAACTGACACTGTTGTTATTATGTGCCTTCAAATTGTTTCCACCTTATGGCGACCTAAGGTGAGCCTAAGGTGAGATTTTATGTGGCTGAGAGTGTGTGATATTCCCAAAGTCACCCAGTGGGTTTTCATGGCCAAGCAGAGAATTGAGCCCTGATCTGCAGGGTCCTAGTCAAACACTCCAACCACTGCACCACACTGGCTTTCTGAGACTATTGTATTTTGGACATATCATGAGAGGGCAGGATTCATTAGAAAAGATAATAATGCTTGGTAAAGTGGAAGGCAGTAGGAAAAGAGAAGGACTGGATCATGCCATACACTCCCATTCCATGTTATCATCTAATTGGCAAATATCATCTAATTGGCATAAAATATAAATTATACACTGTTACAGCTGAAAAACCATGCTGGAAAAGAGGAACTGGCTGAACATGTGCAAAAGTAGGTCAAAAGGGACCTCAGGGCATGGCAAAGTCATAGTCAAGGGATTAGATGGGAAGTTTTGATTTTAATGAGCTTGTGAAAATCCCCTCAACAACTCAATCTTCCAAAACAATAGCAACCAAAAATGCCTCATCAGAGCAACTAATTTTATTCAACCTTAAGAACCCTGGTAGTGCAGTGGTTAAATGCTGATAGTGTAGCCACAAGGTTGTGAGTTTGATCCTGCTGGGCTCCAAGTTGACTCAGCCTTCCATCCTTTCACAGGTCAGTAAAATGAGTAACTAGCTTGTTGGGGGCAATTAGTTGACACATTGTAAACCACTTAGAGGGCACTTAGCTGATAAGCGGTATAGAAATACACATGCTATTGCTATTGCTATTGTTGTTCCTTCTTCCTACCAAAATTCTTCCTTATTTCCTCACCTGCCCAGTCATTAAGGAGCTGTAACCATTCCCATTAGTACTTTGTCCCTAATGCTAAGGCCATTAGCTCATCCCAGACCCCATTGTTTGCTCTGTCAGGGAGCCATTTACACTTTCCCTCTCAGGGCAGAAACAGGGTATTTAACTCTGGCTCCAAGCTAGACAGCTTGTATTACCACAGTACTCTGGACATAGGTTGTCACTACTGCTCGGATTCCCATTCTGGTACTACCCACAGATGTTTAGTCTGAGCTACATTGCTTCATCTCTTCTCTGCAGGATACATAAATATCATCCACTTCACCCTAAGTTCTTGCTATCCAATTTTTCCTTCCTTTCCTTCGATTACCCCTGTGCAGTTGTGAGACTGCTTGGATCTTGTGTATGACTGTGATATTCCCCAATAAAACATACTTTTAATCTCCAACTGGTGTCCCTGCATTAGTACTGGTATATATAGGTGGAAGATCCTCTAAGGTTACCCCTCTTTGTCGCAGGCCTCCCTTTGAGCTCCATTCCATGGAGGCACTGGCACCACAGATGGACGTCTGAGTCACTCACCTTTGGCGGTAATAGTGCTACAGTTAGATACCCTCAATCAAGGAAGCCACAACCCTGAGCTGGCAGAATTTGATCAGAGCTGTAGATGACAGGAAGTCTTGGAGGTCTCTTATTTATAGGAGCAATTAAGGCAACAATCTACTATATAAAAGTCAAAGTTTGTCTGGAGCTTATGAGTTTGTCTGTTTGTCTGTGTCAGGCAGGCGAAGACTTCATATGATTGGCTGTGTGAGGCAAGGAGACCTCATATGATGTCATGCAGAAGCACAATATGCTGACCACTGCCATCCTGTTCCAGAAGTGGCTCAGCCCCATCGTGGCTGTGAAGATTCTATGGAATCCTGGAGTTTGCAGTTGAGGGAGGGCCCTTCGGAATTCCCAGAGAGCTCAGGTCAGTTACTATGGAGATGAGGCCTAGCAGCAAGAAGGAGGGCAGTGTATTCCCCTCAGGAACCCAAACTCTATATATTAATAACTCTGAACACAGATTGAATTGGGGAGTATGGGGAAAACTTACAGACAGGTAATGGACAAGACAGATCAGGGAATTAGAGACACAGGATCTCAAATCTATGGTCCTTTCTGCACCTTACCTTTTTCTGGCGCTGGAGTGTGGGGATCATGTGAGCAGCCTCCAGAGAAAGGCTCTTGTGTCCCTGTTGCTTCAGCTCCACATGAGCTGCCTGCTTATGCAACAGCTCCACCTCTTCCTTCTGCAGTGCGGCCTGGGCCTTTCCCAGGGTGCACTGGGGCAGGAAGCACGACCAGTGCGGCTCTGGAGGCTCTGCACCCCAGGTAAGTGCACACAGGACCTGGGAGCAATGCACAATCATGCACCATTTTCGTCTTCCAGCCAAAAATGAAAAGATGTGCAATCAGCGCCTGCCAGTTCCTGGACCGTCATGCAATTGTGAGTGTGTCATGCAAATCGCTCCTCACAATCACGTGATGCTCCAGGTGCCCTTTTGCATGGCAAATGCCGTGTGAAAAGGGCCCATGTATTTCAACTGCACCTAATTCCAAAGGTAAAGTAAGGTAATTCCTAAGGTATTTCTAACAAGAATTACCTATGAGAAAATAAAATCCTGGGCAATGTCGGGTATATATGCTAGTAAATTAATAAAAACTATACTGTACTTTCCAGTTGTCACTTCTACTTGACTTCATAGTTTACAATTCTGCTCCCCAGTACTTTGTATATAATTTAGGGTTGCCAGACTTAAAAATGGAGAGGGGTCCTGTACATTTTATATTGTATAGAAGAAGGAATTTCTGCAGATAGTGTTTGCCACATCATCGGGTGACAAGCAACACGTGTTGGAATGCCTTCTTCTACCCAACAGTTAAAGGTATGGAAGCCATCTCTAGTGTTCACTTTGGGAACTCTCTACCTATAAGCTCAAGATAGTACTGAATGCATCTGATGAATAAGACAGCAGACCACAACGGCTGATGCCACAATAATTGTGTTTATCATTAAGATACCACAAGACTCTTTGGGCTAGAATCAATTGTTAGTTCCATCTAGATTGGACCCATTGTTAAATACAGTAAACACTTATGTATGTTTAAATATTTGAAGGGATGTCATATGGAAGATGGAACAAGTCTGTTTTCTGCCACTCCAGACTCTAGGACACAGAACAATGGCTTCAAACTTCAGGAAAAGAGGTTCCATCCAAACATTAGGAAGAACTTGCAGGTGGTAAGAGCAGTTCAACAGTGGAATATGCTGCCTGGGAGTGTGGTGGAGTCTCCTTTTTTGAAGGTTTTCAAACATAGGTTGGAGGGTTATCTGTTGGGAATGCTTTGATGGTATATTCCTGTATGGTAGGGGGTTGGATTTGATGGTCTTTATGGTTTCTTCCAACTGTGTGATTCTATGATTCTATGTCCCACCGATTTAATGTGTCCACTCCTCAGTGGGATAAACAATGGGATTTAGTTTCTTCTAAATAGAAGCCCTTCTTGATTTTTTGTTTCTTAGCTTTGCCTGCATAATTCTTAAAAAGCTTTGCAATTGAGCAAAATAATAATAAAAAAATTACTCACTCTTCCTTGTTTTTCTTGTTTTTATTTCTCTCCCGTCCTACAAAAAGATGTAGGAGTTTGGTTTGAACTGCATGCATATATGCAGAATGCGCTGTTCCTATTTACCTTTTAATTAAAAGTATATTTTATCAAATGATTAACAGCCAAGATCATTACTATTCAGAAAGCCAGAAAGTTGCTACAGAGTGGTAAAATGTTGCTATGTGACTTCAGTGTCAAAAAGGAGAAATACAACTGTCATGTCAAATTACATGGGGGGGGGGGATTTCAATGTCTTCATTTTTTTTAATTAAAAAGAAACAAGTGAATTTTATGTCATGGCACTACTTCTCTCTTGTACTTGCTTGCTCTCTGCTTATCACAGTTGGGAGAATGCTTTATTATGCTGTCCAAAGCAGCCATTCGCAGGAATTTTTTTGATAGTTTCAGCTCAACAGAACCAATGGATCAACTGCTGAATGGGTGATCCAGTACTCGCATGTCCTCCTACAGTCCCAGTTTGTCTGGTACAGTCCCAATTAATCCTCTGCTGCTCCTTTTTATCAGCTGGTTTTGAAATGTCCTGGTTTCCATCATTATATATAAGTTAGCTGACTTTATTTTTAATACTTTTGATTTTTTCTGAATAATTTTTTTTTAAAAAAGAAATGTCCTGGTTTCTCTCTCTTCTTCTCACTTCCCTCTTTGTTCTCAGCTGATTTCAATTGCTGCAAACTGATTTCAAAGTACAATAGTAGTTTGCACTCAGTTAACTCAGCAAGGAGAGAGAGGAAAAGACAGGCAGAATGTTGCCCTTCCAAGTAAGCTCAGGCAAAAGTAAACTGCTTCATCCTTTCCCAACTTGTGTGTGTTCCTCATTAATAACATGTGCCATCTTGATCACGTTGTGATGTTATTTGGCCACACAATGTTCCAGATTTCATCTGTGAAATGTTGGGGCCGGGGAAGGTTATGCACCTATGTAAATCCTGTAGATTCAGTGGGGTTTACATTAGTTGTAATATTTGTAAAATCCAGAACATTTGCTTGAAACCAACAAGGCTAATTTGTGGATGAAATTATATTTCAGTCTAAATGCACCATAGTTGTGACTATGTTTGCAGTAAGGATGGGAAAAGGCCATTCTGTTCCCTAATCTAACAGTGATCAGAGCCATTTCTTAGGCTCAAGAAAGAAAGGTTGTTATTATTTTTATTATTGAAAAGATGAACAAAAATGTGTCTCAGAGCTCACCACTAAAAGCCAGACTTTCCATCTGGGTTATTTTTGGTTGGCACCCACTATTTTGATTTTCTCAAGATTCCCTCAAATAAGATGAAGAAGCATTCTCATTCTAACTTACTGCCACAAAATCCCCAATGATGCTTAATGATGCTTATTGTGGTCCTTGAAGCTTCCAAAAATTGCAATGTTACGTTATGTATATGTGTGTGTGTACACACTGGGTAGTTTTTCAACAAACCTCCCAGCAGCTCAAAACTGCTGCAAAATGTAGTAAAAATCATCAGCAATCAAAACCAGAAATGACCTTGCTTACTTCTTTTTTCAATTTTGCCCATTTTTTGGCCATTGGGGCTCTGACAGATTTTTAAAGTATGTGGGGGACTTGGATGAGCAAAACTGCTTAATTTTGCATGATTTTGAGTAATGGGGGGGCATTTTGAGCAAAAAAGTTAAAGAGTTAATTGGAATTAAAATTTTTAGAGGATCTCAGGGCTTTAACGTACTGGTGTGACCTTCTGGAGGGACACAAGGAAAAAAAATGTCCACATTTATTCTACCATGTGCTTAAATATCCAGAAGGCACCAGATTTTGTCTGAATTTGGAAAGTAAGGAGGCTCAGGCCTTAATATATGCAAGATTGCCATGGAATACCAGGAGTTGTAGATCTTATTCAGAGGGTAACCCATCAATCAATCAATCAGTCAGTCAATCAGTCCTGGAGACCAGGGACCTTTCCGCCCTATACTGTTGTAGTGCTACTATTTCCTTTCAACATCCTGTGGAATTCTGGGCTTTGTAATTTAGGGAGGGGTATTTAGAATTCTCAGCCAGAGAGCTCTTTGGCCCCAGTAAATTACAAGCTCCAGAATTCCATAGGATGTTGAAAGTGGAATAATAGCACTATAACAGTGTAGTTCAGAAAGGCCCCAGGACTGTTCTGTTCCCTGATCAGCCATACAAATCCACTAGGTGACTCGGGCCACATTTTCTCAGCTTTAGAGGAAGGAAATGGCAAACCTCCTCTATATGAAACTCCTAGGACAGGGTTGCCATAATTCAGTGTTGACTTGAAGGTGCATAACAACAACAAACAACAGTGATTCCCAGCCTTGGATACCCATATGTTGCCAGAGTTCACTTTTCAGAAATGTCAATCATCAGGACAAATTATAAGGGATTCGGGGAATTGTAGTGCAGCAACTGTGAAGGGCCTATAGTTTGGGAAACATTGTTCTAGAGCATGAGGAGGAATTGAAACTCACTTGCTGCATGTGGCCCCAGCCCCCATTATCTAATTTCCCTGCTATTTTTTTTCCATTTTTAAAAGACTCCAAACAACCCCACCCTCCCCTTGGCTGAGTAAGCAAAATCACTATAGATATATTATGGAGGACCTTC
Source organism: Ctenosaura bakeri (assembly GCA_948474755.1). Lineage (NCBI taxonomy): Eukaryota > Metazoa > Chordata > Lepidosauria > Squamata > Iguanidae > Ctenosaura > Ctenosaura bakeri. Next base: position 239,849 of record CAOLHI010003162.1, on the reverse strand, counting down.
TCTTCTATCGCTCCCAAGTTATGGAATGGCCTGCCGGAAGAGACTCGGCATATTACCAGTCTTGACTGCTTTAAAAAAGCAGTCAAGACTGTTCTCTTCCGACAGGCCTTCCCAGACTATTGCTTCACCGCCTCCCACCAGCTGTCCTCTTGTTCTTAATAGTTAATGTGTTTTAGGGGTTTTTAGATGGGTTGGTGGGTGGGGAGGATGGGTTATGTTTTAATTGCTTTTAATGTATTTGATGTACTGTTGTAGTACCGCCTCGATCCATCGGGAGAGGCGGGATATAAATATTATTATTTTTTATTATTATTATTATTATTATTATTATTATTATTATTATTAATTGTTTTTTATTCTTTTTATGTGTTGTCTACTTGAAAAGCTTTCGCACAAAGGATGCCTGTCTGTCTCTCTCTTGAAGTCACTTTATAATGTTTTAGGTACCTCAGTAGTGGTTTCTGAGGAGAGGCTGAGATTAACAAGTTGCTCCTGTGTCAGGATGAAGTTAACGGAAGCTCGGTTATGTTACCACCCCTTACATACCTCATCTTGAGGCATGAAATATTATTTAAAAATTGGGCACTTATGTCTGGGAAACATGCAGTAAGCAGGACACTAGCTGTTTGCCTGGGCTAGGTCAGCATGGTCAAGAAGAGTTAAGCAGGAAAACCCAGAGTAAATAGATTTCCAGTAATCCTGTCAATGACTCAACAGCTGAATACAATAGTCAGTGAAACTGCCCAGGTGTGGTAGGCAAGGCCCCCTCTCCCCCTGCTGGGCACTTTTCTTATCAAGACCTTTCCCATTAACCTTACCCAATCAAGACATTAAGAGGCTGTGAGGACTCCCATCAATGTTTTGTCACCCAAAGTAAGACAATCAGTCTGTTCCAGACTCCTTTTCTTTACTTTTTCAGACATCAATTAACACTCACCCCTCAGGGTAGGAAAAAGAGTATTCAAACCCTAGCTCCGACCCTAGCATTTTGCTAGCATCTTGGATGTCATGCTGCACCCTAGACTCTCATTTCTCTTTGCTGCCCTCAGAGTCTCATGTTTGAGACACTCATCTTCAATCCTCTGCTCCAAGATTGGCTAAACTAGATGAATTCAAGTCCCCAGGGCCAGATGAATTACATCCAAGGATATTAAAAGAACTGGCAGAAGTCATTTCTGAACCACTTGCAATAATCTTTCAGAACTCTTGGAGAACAGGAAAAGTTCCAGCAGACTGGAGGAGGGCAAACCTCGTCCCCATCTTCAAGAAGGGAAGAAAAGAGAATCCTAATAATTATTGCCCGGTCAGCCTGACATCAATTCCAGGAAAGATCCTAGAACAGATTATTAAACAGTCAGTTTGTAATTAGAAAGCAATGCCATAATCACTAAAAGCCAGCATGGATTTCTCAGAAATAAGTTATGCCAGACTAATCTTATCTCTTTTTATGATAGGGTTACCAGCTTGATAGGTGAAGGGAATGCTGTAGATGTAGCATATCTTGACCTCAGTAAGGCCTTTGACAAAGTTCCACATGACATTCTTGCAAAGAAGCTAGTAAAATGTGGGCTGGACAGGGCTACTGTTAGTTGGATTTGTAATTGGTTGACTGACCAAACCCAAAGGATGACCAACAATGGCTGCTTTTCATCCTGGAGAGAAGTGACTAGTGGGGTGCTACAGGGTTCTGTCCTGGGCGCAGTGCTATTCAACATCTTCATCAATAACTTGGATGAAGGAGTAGAGGGCATGCTGATCAAATTTGCAGATGATACCAAATTGGGAGGGGTTTCTAATACACCAGAGGATAGGATCAAATTTCAAAATGACCTTGACAGATTGGAGAGCTGGGCCAAGGCTAACATAATGAATTTCAACAGAGAGAAATGTAAGGTCCTGCACTTAGGCAGAAAAAATAGATGGCACAAATATAGGATGGGGGACACGTGGCTGGATAGCAGTACATGTGAAAGGGATCTAGAAGTCTCAGTAGATCACAAGCTGAAAATGAGTTAGCAGTGTGATGTGGCAGCCAAGAAGGCCAACGCGATTCTTGGTTGCATCAATAGGAGTATGGTGTCTAGATCGAGGGAGGTAATGATACCACTCTATTCTGCATTGGTTAGGCCTCATTTGGAATACTGTGTACAGTTCTGGGCACATCAATTCAAGATGGATATCGACAAGCTGGAACGTGTCCAGAGGAGGGCAACCAAAATGGTGAAGGGTCTGGAAGCCACGCCCTATGAAGTACGGCTTAAGGAGCTGGGTATGTTTAGTCTGCAGAAGAGAAGATTAAGAGGGGACATGATAGCCATGTTTAAATATTTGAAGGGATGTCATGTTGAGGAGGGAGCGGACTTGTTCTCTGCTGCTCCAGAGACTAGGACAAGGAGCAATGGATTCAAGCTGCAGGAAAGGAGATTCCACCTGAACCTCTGGAAGAACTTCCTGACAGTCAGGGCTGTCCGGCAGTGGAATCTGCTGCCTCAGAGTGTGGTAGAATCTCCTTCTTCGGAGGTTTTTAAGGAGAGGCTGGATGGTCATCTGTTGGGAATATTTTGATGGGTGTTCCTGCATGGCAGGGGGTTGAACTGGATGGCCCCTAGAGTCTCTTCCAACTCTTTGCTTCTATGATTCTAAGACCAGTAAACATCATCCTCTACACCTGAAATCTCTGTCTATCCAGCTTTTCTCACTTCTCCATGCTAGCCTTGTATGATTTGTGAGACTACTTGATTTCTTGTGTGTGTGTCTACTAATTTCCAATAATCAACACCTTGTTTAAACCTTCAACCAGAGTCCTACAGTAGTTCTGGCCCACACAGGTGAAAAGATCCTACCTTTTCTCTGCTTTCGCAGGCCTCCTTTGAGTTATAATTCCCCCACATTCTGAAGAGACACTGGTATTGCTGGTGGACCTCAAGGTCCTCCCCTTTTTGGTGTAATAGTTACAAAAGCTATTTCTCCTATAGAATCCATGTAGAAAGAACTCTCAATTCAGATTAGTCAGGCTTCTAGTGTGGAGTGCTTTGGCAAACAACATTTTTGTTTAGCACCACAATTTGAGGGGGGGGAAATGAAAAACTGTATCTCCGTATATAATCCTGCCTGAGTTCTAAGATCTACAAGTTAAAGCTTTCTTTTGGTAGCACCATCATCACAGGCATGTTTGATGAGGACACAGGGGGGACATTTCTCGAGGGTTACTTCCAAGTTGTCAAAATCTTTGATTGGGAGTTCCTTTGGCATGGGAGCCAAAGAGGGATGCAACTTTTTATAAAACACAGTGGATGGAATCCTCTCTGTGGGAGTTAGAATTGGGCAGTTCCATAACATCCATATTCACTAAAAGTCTGCTGTTACATTGACATGTAGGAGAACCACCTAAATGACCAATGCACAATGGTGCAACATTGTGTATGAGGACTGTTGTGCACCAGCACACTAGCTAGAGAGTGCTAATGTGCATTAAGACATTCTTGTTGTCCCATTATATATCTTCACAATTCACTAGCAGGCTTCTCAATACCTCCTCTATGTAGCTAAGTATATGTAAACTTTTGTGATGGATGCTGTGACAGAGCATTCCAGCTTATACAACGAAAGCATTCAATACAAGAGTTAAAATATAATTAAACTGAACTTCTATTTTAAAAACACAAATTAAAAGTGGTTTTAAAAATTCATTTAAAACTTAATATAGAAATGCAAAAACCCATCCCACTCCCCATTAAAAGATCCATCTGGTGCAACATATTAAAACCCAAATGCCTCCTTAACTAAAAATATCTTTACCTGCCAGTAGAAATATAGCAGGGAGGGGTCAACCAGGAGAAAGGCAGGATATTAAACAAACAAACAAATAACATTTTAGGTTTTTTTTCTTGCTGTTTTCCTGAATTTTAGTAATCCATGCTACTCCCTTGTTATTTCAAGTGATATATTATATCATCTGCCTATTTACTTACTTATTTTCTTTACTTACCAGTGTTATTATGTTTTGCTATGATTTTATTCAGTGAACCACACCAGTTATTTTAGTAATTTGTAATCACTGGCCTAAATGCCCATTAAAATAGTTTAAAATAAACTAAAATAAAAGAATGCAACAATTTAAACAGGCGCTAATTATATTTTAATACTAAAAATGCATACACAACTTAATAAGTCAAAACAGATTTTTCTTATGTTCAGAAAACATTTCCTTACTGTCATGTATTTGATTATAACAGGATAATTAATCTCATCAAAATTTCAGGTTTTTATTAATTTCTGACCAATCATTGAGTAAAGAAATAAAATAAATATGAACTAACAAACCTTAAAAGTTCATACCATAATTGTCTGTATTTGTTCTACATTTTTTCCAAAAATGACTAAAGTAGCTTTAAAAAATGGGAAAGATGTGGACTTACACAAAGCAATAAGATTAATAAATAATTAATAAATAAAAGAAATGGACAGATAACCAGTAATAGAAAGGTACAGGAAGAAACATGAAACTTTGTTGTTCTTGTGCACCTTCAAGTCATTTCTGAGTTATGGTGAACTTAAGATGAACCTAACATGGGATTTTCTTCACGAGGTTTCTTCTGGAGGGGAGGTTGCCTTTGCCTTCCTATGAGGCTGAGAAAGTGTGACTTCCACAAGGTCACCCAATGGGTTTCCATGGCTGAGGGGGGAATTCAAAAACTGGCTTCCAGATTCATAGTCCAATCCTCAAATTACTAGACTAAACTTTATATTGTTATAATTGATCCAATAAACTATATAGAAAAACTGTATTAATGTTTTTTTCTTCTTCTTCATTCCAGTTGGTCTATGACCCTGGTGACCAAGCTTCAATTCTCTGCTTGGCTATGGAAACCCACTGGGTGACCTTGGGTGTGTCATATACTCTCGGCCCCCAGAAAACCCTGTGATAGGTTCTCCTTAGGGTCATCATAAGTTGGAAATGACTTGAAAGCACACAACAGCAACACATTTAAGGAAAGTGACCATTGTTCTATAAATCTGTTCTTCTGCTGCGATGTTTTTCTCCTATATGTTCACTTCAATCAATTAACCATGTGCCATCCAAAAATACTCCCCCAAAACTTAAAAAAGAAACCCTTAACCCAAAATATGTCTGTGAACATTTGGAAAGAAATCATTTCAGCTTCTTAGGCTCTAATAAAGCAGCCCAGGTAGAAAAGAGGTGGAAAAAGTGACTCATTAATGTCCTAAAGGTTAAGAGGGGACATGATAGCCATGTTTAAATATTTGAAGGGATGCCATGTAGAGGAAGGAGAGGGCTTGTCTTCTGCTACTCCAGAGACCAGGACAAGGAGCAATGGATTCAAGCTGCAGGAAAGGAGATTCCACCGGAACCTCAGGAAGAACTTCCTGACAGTCAGGGCTGTCCGGCAGTGGAATGTGCTGCCTCGGAGTGTAGTGGAGTCTCCTTCCTTGGAGGTTTTTAAGGAGAGGCTGGATGGCCATCTGTCGGGAGTGCTTTGAGGGTATTCCTGCATGGCAGGGGGTTGGACTGGATGGCCCCGGGGTCTCTTCCAACTCTACATTTCTATGATTCTATGATTCTATGATTCTAAATGCCAACAGATAGAGAAACTGTATGAACTAATACAGAAGCTACTCCTCTTACTGAAACATACCAAGATCCCTTGCATGCTTTCTAAAGTGCATCTTCAGCATTTCTGTCACTTTTGCCTGCCTTTGCCTGATCCCCTGTTTTTATTTTTGTTTTCTTTTTGCAGTATTTCCTTTTCTGTCTCTGACATCATCTTAACCTGGGGGGGGGTGCAGGCGGAGGAGGAGGGAAAAAAGAGATGCAAAGGAAAGAGGGAGGGAGGGAGGGAGACTGGAGAAAAGGAAAAGAAACTTCCTTGGCAACCAAAATACCTTTAAGTATAACATAATTACCATCTCTCTGCCCCTTCTCTCCCTGCTGGGACTATTCAGCAAACCCTACAACATACACTTAAATCTTCAACTTCTCAGAGACGTACACGCAGATGGGAAAGATTTGATTAAAATTACAGTGCTTTAGGTTCAACTTCACCTATTAAGAAAAAAAAGGATCTAGTGCTGGACTTTTTTTCCCCCTGAGAAATAACTAGGCCACAGTAATTACTGCCAAGGCCCTGCTGAGCACCATGAATAGAATCCCTGGGGTGGTATTTTCCTCTTACCTGTCTATGTAGGGCTGTTGACATCAACATGAATGATAACTGTGCCAGCATTTTTTAATTTTTTTCATATATATATTTATTATTATTCTTTTTTTTATGTCTTTAGAAAAGCAAAAGGGTGGAAGTGGGAAGCGAGGGAGGAAGAACAAGAAAATGCATTTACTTCTAAGTGTTGTGATTTACAACTTTCCCTGTCAAAGATGTTTTTATGTTGCTTCTCTTTATATCTTTCTGATTACCTTCCTAAATTATATTGAAAAGGGAATTTGGTCTTTGAAAATTGCCACTTTGGGTTGGAGCAAAAACAAAACTCTAAGCAACATGCATTACTGTAACTTTTTTTTTTTCTTGGAGAAAAGCAATGTAATGGCAGGGGCATTTTTTCTTTCTTTCTACAATTGCTGTCAGGTTCAGAGGTACATACCAAAATCAGAATCATCCTGGCTATAGTATTTCTAATTTCTGTGTATGGTTACACAAGCTGGACTGCTGAAGAAAGCTGACATGAAGGAAATCAGCTTATTTGAGTTATACTGTTTTGAATAAAAGGATGTGATTAATCTATGCTAAAGACAGCTGGACTGAGGAGAGTACTATGGATATCATAGCTTGCCAAAAAGACATATGGTTGAGTCCTAGGGCAAATCAAGCCTGAATTCTCCCTAGAGTCCAAGGTAACTAAATTAAGGCTGTTGTACTTTGGACATATCATGAGATAATGCCACCCAATGGAAAATACAATAATGATTTGTAAAGTGGAAGGTAGTAGGAAAACAGGGAGACCACAAGTGGATGGATTCAATCAACAAAGTCAGGGCCGTGAGTTTACAAGATGTGAGCAGGGCAGCTGATAAACAGGAACCTTTGAGATCTTTCATTCATAGGGTCACCATAAGCTGAAGTTGGGTTGATGGCACATAACAAAAACAAATGATGGCAAAAAGTAACTGTAAAATTCTTTGTCCATCCCTATTTGTATTCTTTGTACTAAGTGCATACTCTTACTGTGTTCCCATTTTGTGTATGTTTGTTCAGAATTTGGTGATGACTAAGGCCCTTTCCGCACCGGGCACAGTGACCTCTGATGGAGGTCTTCTGCACTGTGGAGTGGACTGGGGCAGACTACTTTTTGTAGTTCCGCACCTCAGTCCATCCCGGAGTGACTGGAACTGGTTGTGCAGCATGATTTTAAAAACCTCTTTTAAGAGGTTTTTCAAAAGCACAGAGTGCGTGCCTGCAGATCTGCCGGGGGGGGGCTTTAGACTGGCGAGCTTCTCTGGTTGATGGAAGCCACCATTTTGGACGCCGGAGCAGTGCAGAGTGATGAGCTCGCACTGCTCCTCATCCCAACGGACTCACCCGGATGCTGAAGAAATCCGGTGAGTCCCATTTTTGCACGGTTCCTTTCCCCCATGTGGAAAGGGCCTAAGAGGGAAAAAATAAACTTCATTTGCACACACGTGCACCACACTTGGGCTCTTTTCGCATGGTGTTTCTAAAATGAGAGGGCCCCTTGAGCATTGTGTAAAATGCATGACACACTCGCATTTACGCGACACTCAAGGGCCTGACGTGGACCGCGCACTCACCTTTTCATTTTTGGCTTAAAGCCAAAAATGGTGCACAGTCGTGCAATGCTTCCCAGGCCCACGTGCACTTACCTGGTGTGCGATGCATCAGGAGCCGGGCTGGTCGCATTTCCTGCCTCAGCGCTAGCCTGCAATTCCCAGGTTGCGTTGTGGTAGGAAGGGGAGGGGCATTTGCGCGGCGCTCATGCAACCAGAAGCTGCTGCAGAACTGAAGCAGCAAGGAAGTGGCAGCATTCCTGCTGAGGCTTCTTGTGCGAGCACCTCTCCCCACCTCTGTGAAAAGATAAGGTACAAAAAGACCATTGGTTGCATAAATGTGCACTAGTGTGCACTAGTTAGCATTCCATAATTGTGCACAGAGACAAGTAGTGTTACAGAATGTATCTGAATTGTTCTTGTAAGTGTTGATCAGTAATAAGTAAAACAAGAACCACAGTATTAAACAATATTAAACATTCTTCAAGTACAGCTCCAAATGTGATGAGAGATAATGTAGTATAACAGATAGATGGGGCCTGGGAGAGCCAGGCTCTAGTCCCTGCTGAGCCATGAAACTGACTCAGCGATGTTGAACCACTTATGCTTCTTTAGCCTGGTCTAACCTTCAGTGTACTAGAAGAGTAGCCATCTTGATTTGTAGTAGCAACAAAGGAAAACAAAGTATATTGGCAATTAAGAAAGGGCTCAGACCCACACTAGGTTCTACTTTATGAGTGTCAAAGATAGTATGAGGCAGTGTGATGTAGTGGTTAGAATGTTTGATTGGGACTTGGGAGATCAGGTTCTAATCTCCACTGATCCATGGAACTCACTGGGTGACCTCTGGCTGGTCACTCTCTTTCAGCCTGACCTACCTCACTGGATGGTTGTGAGGACAAAATGGACAGGAGAACTTGAGATCATTGGAGAAAAGGTGGGATGTAGACATAGAATCATAGAGTTGGAAGAGACTGCAGGGGTGATCCAGTCCAACCCCCTGCTATGTGGGAAGATACATCAAAGCACTTCCAATAGATGACCATCCAGCCTCTGTTTAAAAACCTCCAAAGAAGGAGACTCCACCACATTCTGAGGCAGCATATTCAACTGCCGAACAGCTCTGACTGTCATGAAGTTCTTCCTGAGGTTCAGATGGAATCTCTTTTCCTGTAGTTTCAATTTGTTGCCCCTTGTCCTAGTTTCTGAAGCAGTGGAAAACAAGCCTGTTCCCTCTTTAATATGAATGATGGTGGCAGTGGTGGACATGTTGAAGTGGAAGATTGTCCACCAGTTCCAAAGCCCAGCTCGCAGGCATCAACAAAGACAGTAGGCTTATGTGTGGTGTAGAATCACATACTATATGTGTATGTGTGTGGGGCTCCACCCCAATGGTTCTAATAGGGAAATTTAGTTATGGCAACTCCAGGTAAGCAAGAAAGAAGGCTAATCTTGAGGCATGCAGCTGAGCCAAGGAGATCTCGATTCCACTCTTGTCTCATTCCTGGATAATCCTTGTAAGCAACTGAAGTTGAATTCCTTCTGCCAGCTGCACCAGGAAAGATGAGCAGGCCATGCTGTAGAATCAAGGATTGAACTTTATTTAGAGAAAGAAATGCATACCTCCCCAACCCTGACAATACCTACGTCCCATCCGGGAGAGCCTCACGATGAGGACTAGCCTCTTAACCACAGGAACCCTCTGCAGAGTCTTTGCAAATTGTACCAACAAATGAATCAAGTGCTGCAAATTGTAGCAAATCACCTAGCTTGAAATTTGCACACAGAGCCTGGAGCAGAGCCCACTGGCAAATTTATACCCTTGTCTGCCACTTGTAAATGACCAACCAAAACTGGAGGCCCTGAGATCTGGCAATCCTACTTGGTGGCATGATGAGGCTGGATTTAGTCCCAAGAAAAGTCTTTTATCCACTCATTTTTTTATGGTTTCCCTTCAGACATAAGAAGAGAAAATAAGAAGGGAAGTTGCTTACCAGTGCTGGGTTTTCCCAAGCAGTTTCACAGTTGTAATGATAATAGGTTTGTGTACATTGTAGAATCAGGCTGCGCCGATCCAGCTGTCTTTAGCTCACATTAATCACACCCTTTTATTCAAAACAGTATAACTCTGATCTAACCCAATTAAGCCTGTGATGTTTAGAGAAAGAGATTAATATAGCTCAGGAAAGCATAACCTTTGCCCGTAGAGATGTCTTAAGATAATGAGTTTGATTCAGTGGGCTGGATTCAAAGAAAGGTGTGTTTTGCAAGTAGACGTCTATTTTGTAGACACTAAATCAGCGGGAAAATAAGTGTGTTCAGGCAGACAAGACTCCACAGTCACACAGAGAGGAAAAGCAGGTGTGTGTGTGTGTGTGTGTTTTTATTTATTTCAAAAAACCACTGTTAAAAAGGTAGAATTTAAACTTAGATTGTCTCAATTATGAAATTTCATTACTATCTCAGTACTAGAAAAGGTGACTGACCCCACCCCACAAAAGGTAGTTTTGAAATTAGTAGATTTTTGCTCTCTGGGAAAAAAAAATCAAATCAAACAAAAGAATTTCACTTTTTATGGAAAAAGCTTTGAATGTCAAATGATGTCTGGAAGGGAGCTACATTATTCTATTAATCTTTGCTCTTGTACACTCTTAATATACAATTTTACATCTTGGGGCCCTTTCACACTGCACAATTACACTTCTATGCTTTCACAGTAGCTGCCACAGCTACATCCTATGTAATCCTGGGGTTTGTAGTTTAGGGAGAAGTATTTAGAATTTTTGGCCAGAGAATTTCTTTTCTCTAGTGCTTCACCAAACTACAAACCCCAGGATTACTTAGGATGCAGCCATGGCAATTCTGAGCATTATAACTGGGTAGTGTAAACTTCCAAACCCAAAAGCCCTTACACAGTACCCAATTATAGCACTATGATTCCAGTTTAACTTTCATGGCTATATCTTATGGGATGTTGGGATTTATAGTTTGTTAAGGCACTAAAGATCTTTGGCTGAGATTCTGAATAGTCTTCCCTAAATTGCAAAGCCCAGTATTCCACAAAATGGAGCAATATCAGTTAAAGTGGAATTAGAGTGTTATAATTGTCTATTGTGAATGGGTCTTTAATCTCTACCGTCTGATCCTGCACCTTTTCTTGGCAGTAAGTCCCACTGAGGTACATTCTGAGGTTCAGAATGTGACTCAGAATGAGATTCAGAGAAGTGAAATTTTGAATTAAAAAAAAAGGGGGGTATCTGGTAAGTAGTGGTCAAGTTCTGGTGGCACTTGGTACATTTTAAAAGAGATCTCTAGTTCCTCAGGGAAAAGGATGGAAAAGAAATTCCGTGGATTTATATCCAAAAATATTCTGATTATGTACAGAAATGTTTTCTGTGCAGGAGTATTATTTTCTGCAATGTAAGTTCTTAACCATGAAGATTTTAATATAGCCAGGATTCTTCCAACTTTTTGTTTTTCATTTAATATTTGAATATTTATAAATATTCTTTTTGTCCCTGATGCAACAGGATGAAATATACATTATCTCAGAAATCCATACTTTGATGTGTCTGAAGCTGAAGAAGGGCTCACAATCATGCATCCACTTGAAGAAAAATGCAGACAAATTACAATGCATACATTTGGAAACTACACACAGGAATTCTTTAGTGAATGGAAAAATGTCCAACTGTCTGTCTGCCTATCTATATTGAAATTGTCCCACTCTCAATGCTGAACTAGAATTCAGGGTACCCAGAGTTCAGAAACTGTAGCACAAGCAGGTAGCCAGTATCAAACAATCCAGGGTCAAGAAGTTGTACATCAGAACAGAGTCCAGGCAATCCAAGTAGGAGAGTCACTTAACAGTACAAGAGTCATAAATCCAGTACTTACAATAATCGGGTAAGGTCATTAAGAAGTAAACTGAAAGTTTGCTTCCAACGGTTTCGTGGGACGAAGCTCCTTGCTTATATTGATGACCAGCTCAGCCAATGCCCATGTTCCAGATTGCATTTAAGGACCACGTTTCATGGCTGTGTCCATGTAGACTTTTGCTGTATCAGTGGGGGAGGGTCTATACCAGATGCCAAAACCTTAATCTCTCTCTTGGGAGCTGCCGGTCTTTCCTCCAGTTATTCCACTTGTTGAACTGGAGGAGGATTCTGCTGGCTATCAAGGGTCTGATCCAGCTACAGTATGTCTACTCCGTCTTCTGAAGAAGACAAACTCTAAGTGGGGGCATGGAAGAAATGGCCTAAATCCTATTGGTTGGACCCAACTAGAGGAGACCCATTGAGTCAACTGATGACTGGAGAATCAACAATAAGGTAAATCTAATAGACACAATAGATCTTCTCTAGCTGGGACTAAGAATAGGATTTAGACCACGATGTACACATTTTTGCACAGGAAGAAAAAAAAATCTACAACCTGATATGGAACTGGGATGGAAGAAACATGCTCAATGGAGGATTCTGAGAAATGCTACAAAATTAGATTGACAGATATTCACAATCTAGACATCTTAATTGATAATGAAAATAATATCTGAGACAAAATGTAGGCCTATGGCTTTAATACGGTCACATTTCTTCTCCTGTCCTATTTTTAACATCTTTGCCTGATGAAAAACCCAGTGAAGCTTTGCATAGTGTATTTTCTTCATTTTGATTGACCAATAAAAATAAATAAATAAATGAATAAATCCCTTTTGTGGATTTTGTTAGATATTCATACTGTAAGACATTTAGGAATGTCCAGTACTAGACTATGATAGACATCTCCATGCATACACACAACAAACAAACATACACACAACATCAGATCCTGCACACTCACTTGCATGTGGTATGTGATAATTTAAAAATACAAGTAGGACTCCAGGAGATGAAAGTTTGAACCCTGCTCAGCCATGAAAACCTATTAGGTGGCCTTGGGAAGGTAACAGCAAATCTCCTCTGAATAATAAATCTTGCCAAGAATTGGCACATAACAACAACAGCAACAATAAATACATGGAGTAAATCTCTATTTTTTTAAAAAAGTAATAAATGTTCTCTATGTTTTGTAAACATAAAACATGATGAGAATTAAAGAAATGGTACATCACCACCACCACCACCACCAACAGAACAATGAGCATTGCAATCTATAGATTGAATACGCATCTCTATCAGAAATTAAGAATTGTGAAAGTCCAATATTGTGGTAGGAGATACATTAGTGCCTTATTATAATTGACTCTTATTGAAAGTTGCATAAAAAAATAGGAAAAGATGGGGAAGCCTATGTCACTATGATTTGTGCTCATACAAAAGTCTCTTTTGTCTTGTTACTTTATTATTCTTCAGTTATTTGAGATGTGCTTTCTCTCAGAATGCACATTTTTAAAAACTAACTTCTGAAATTTGTTTCTAAAATACATTTTATGAGCTGAGAACTGTGTCACAGGAATTGAAGAATGTCATGAGACATAAAACAATCCAACAGATAACTCTGTTCCAATTCACACATCAGTGCATCAGGTCAAGGAATGGGTTAATCCATCAAGTTTCACTTTCTTCTACATTTTTTTTTTAAACCTCAATTTCAGAAAGTGTTCTGCAAAAGGATTGGCAAAATCTATGAATTTCAAAAAGTTCTTACTAAAAATGGACTGAATCAATTTTTCAACCACGTGCACTGGCCAAGGCCAATTGAATTCAAGAACAGGACTGCGCTGTATCTGCCTGTCATCTGGTTGTTAAAGATGCAACATCTTTCCTACGTCCAGTTTAAAAAAGTAACAACAAACCCTCAAGTTCTTTCTGTTGAATTTACAAACAACTCTAGATATTTTGGAAAAAATGCAGCAAAAAGAAAACAAAAATACCAAACCAGATTTTAACCTTTCTTTCATCGGGTCAGTTTGTACTGGAACTGTCAAAGATGAAGTGGTTGCTGCTAGGTTCCATGTCAGTGGGGAGATGAATTTACTTTTAGTATTACAGTAGACCCTCCATATTTGTGAGGGTTTGGGGCAACCCTCACGAAAAGGGAAAAACCGAGAATAACTCTCCCTGCAATTCCCCTCCGGAACTTCTTCTGTCCCAGAAGACAGAGAAGAGGGGAGTTTTGGAGTTATAATTACTTCTAGCAGCTGTCTTGAAAAGGGAAGGGTAGGAGCCAAGAAGGCAATGGACCAGTCAGAAGCCAATACACAGCAGAATGTGCAAGCACATGGCAGAGAGGCCACACCTTCAGCGGTGGGAGAGGGGCTTTGCTTGCCCAAAAGGGAAAAAAAATCCATTTTAAACACAAGCCTCACAAACCTGGGGTGAGGAATGCAAGGAATGGGAGGAGGAAAATGGCAGGTAGAGGCAAGCATGTGCCTTGTGAATAAGCAAATTCACGAGGGTCAAACCCGTGAAAGTGGAGGGAGGACTTTAGTTTGAAGTTGAAAGGAGATATCCAAGGTGCTGAATTCAGCCTGAGGATAGGGTTTCCAGCCTTGGATAGCTCAGTTCATGTTTGGATTAAAGCCTAGAGCAGATTCTTGGCTTCCCTGATGTGGAACCCAACAGTGGTCACTGGAAACATTTAATTCTTCAAAGCTTCACTATTTAAAAGTAACACGATTCACTGGTTTCAGAATGCCATTCTCATTTGTATCTTTTCAAATCGTGGCCTAGGAAACATAAGGTATTGGCTAATTTGCTATTGCTTTCTCTGCATTTTCTGCTACTTGCTGGCTTCCAGATTGGTTTAATTCATATACACCTGAGTGTAGAAAAATAAATACAGATGTAAACATATAGGCTTTGTTGCATACACTCTGATGAGATGTTTTAGACTTTGGTTAAAGGCATACCTCTTTTTACAAAGGATCCAGCCATTGATGACTGCTTTCTCCTGTGATAACACTCTCCCAAATTGATGTTTCCATCTCATTGCTTTTGTATTTGTTTTTTAAACTTTTATCTACAGATTTTTTAAAAATGGGTATTATTTAACAAAAGGAGAAAACTTTACCACTTTCTCATGTAAAGCTAATGTGACAAGAAAACTGTCAACAAGGAGGCAAGATCAGTCTCACACAAAAATCCTGAAACATCTAAGTGGAATTTGCATAAAATAGTTCTGGTATTATTATTCACTGTTCTTTCGTTGACAGATATGTCAGGGCCTTAAAACCTAAAAGAACAATTATGCTATTGTAACTCTCTGAGGATTCAAGGGGTGTGTCTTTGGTGAAAAAGTGCTATTAGAGCTTTGAAAAGCAGTAAAAACGACAGCCCAAGGGGCTCTTTAGCTAGTCATTTTGCAAAGAATGCCTGGGCTTTAAGTGTCTTAAAGTACATTTATGCAGTTCTTTTTACTTTGTGCTGTGAAGAAACTGCTAATAATTAATGCCTATAACATTTTTTTTAACATTTGCATTAGCTATAAATAAAATGCAAAACTCTTAATAAAGCCATTATTGATTAACTTAAACTGTGATTCTCCTGTGAATGTGTCGGTATTTCTGACAAGCTTATTGCTAAGAATTATATTTAAGCTTTTTTTTTTTTTTTTTGGTTAAGCTAATATTGAAGAAATCATTGAACAATTATGGACCAAAACAGGAACTAATCAGTAAATCCATTACTTGAACAAGCTAGTTTAACTTAACATGTCTGCACATTAAAAATGAGGGATTGATAGGTCATGCATCATTACAACAAAATGTGCCATAAAAGTCAGGGATCCCAATTTCAATTTATTTTAAATCTGCCAGTGGCTTTAGCAAAAGAATTCTGCCAAAACTTTAGTAAAAGCAGAAATGTCGAACAGTAGACAGGGAGCAATGTAGGAATTAGAAAGGAAACAACTGTACTTAACATAGACAAAGACATATCTCAAGAACAGGGGCAATGGGGCTACATGCAGAGTTTGGAAAAGTTATTATTTTAGCCATGCTGCCTGGAGGATTCTGAGAATTGTGATATTTATATATTTATTTACATATTTATTTAGTACCTTTTTACCAGCCATGCGACTCAAAGTGATTTATGAATTTTTTTTAAAAGGTCATAAAGGAATGCAATTGTACCTTTGAGGCTAAGAGGGGAAAATAAATTCTTAGCATAAGGTTTCATGGATGCAGTCTATTTCATCAGAGGTAAGTGGACCATGATATGAAGAAGTGGACTGTAGAGTCCATGAAAACTTATGCTGGAAATACCTGCCATGATACTACACCACAGATGTACTTATGAATGTGTAACCACATCTTGTCTGTCAACCCAGCTCCCTAAGCCTACCTTAAGAGCCAGCAGCCTCATCAAGAGATGGAAGTCTGTTATGTTGGTGAGCAGGACACAGCAGGAAGATGTTTCTAGTCCTTTCCTTCCAGCAATCTGTTGTGCGACAGTCAGGTGCAGGACCTCTGTCACAACACTTTGTCATATAGTAGATAAGTGGTGAGAAGAGACTGGAAACATAGAATCATAGGGCTGGAAGAGACCACAATGGCCATCAAGTCCAACCTACAGGAATATACTTTCAAAGCATTCCTGACAGATGACCATTCAGCCCAAACCTCCAAAGAAGGAGGTGCCACTACAATCCCAGGCGGTATATTCAACTGTTAGACAGCTCTTGTGATCAGGAAATTTTTCCTGATGTTTAGGTACAATCTCTTTTTCTGTGGTTTGAATCCATTGCTCTGTGTCCTAGTCTCTGGAGCAGCAGGAAACAAGCTTGCTCCATCTTCAACATGACATCCTTTCAAATATTTAAACATGGCTATCATGTCACCTCTTAACCTTGTTGTTTTCAGGCTAAATATATCTAGCTCTCTAAGCCGCTCCATATAGGGCATAGTTTCCAAATCCTTCACCATCATTCTGCTGTGTCCTGAGCGCCAATGTAACAGACCTCTATCTTTTGGGCAGGTTGCTGGATGTTAAGCTAGGTTCAGGGAGTCAAGTTGGGTGACACCCTAGTGCAGCCCTGATCTCCAACAGACCTCCATCTCTCCATGTGGCTACTGGCTATTCAGGTAGGTTATGGGGGGCATTAGTGATCATAGCAATAGAATGGCTGAATATGGAGCAGTTACAGCTCTGTAGCTCTAGGTTATAAATCCATAATTCTCGTGTAGAATGCCAGCCATCTTCTTACCAGCTCATCTCAAAAGATAAGACTGGATCCCTTTATGTCTTCTTATGCTGAAACAGACTAACATAGCTATGTGTTTGAAAAGGAAACATGAATCAGCCCCCAGCAGAGCCACAGGACATAATCCAGAATTGAAGGCAGTGTTCTGGTCTCATCCAAGATAATTTCCCCCTTTATTTTCTTATTTTTTCTTATTTTATTTTTTTTAGTATCCCCTTCTGTGGTGAGAGGCTCTGCTGCTCATCAGAACTTCTTGCGCAGTGGTCCATTATGCAGTGGGACATCCTACTGGGCAGTGGGACTTCTTCCACGGTGGCCCATTGCACATCACCACAGCTTGCTAAAATGGTTGCATCTCATGTCAGCAACGTAGTTCTATCATTGTGAAGTTATGGATCACAGCCCGTGATGCAGGAACACAGCTAATACCACCAAAATAATATGCAAAAGTTAAAATATAATTAAAACATCATTAGAAATAAAAGCAATTAAAAAGCATATCCATGAAAAAGCAAGAAAAACAGAAAATGTAGTGCATTACTGAAAACTCTTTCATCATAAACAGTTTCAGATGCCTACCAAAACCAAACATGTCTTCACCTGCTGCTGAAAGGACACCGCTGAGGGAGCCGGTCTAACCATTTAAAAAGTAATGCTCATTGTTATCTTCATGGGGCAGCAGCATCAGAAACACCACAAAGCAGTACTTAAATCCTGTAATATTCTTCCACCTCCATTTAGTGAAATGACACCCCAGAATTATAAAAGTAACTCAAATATATATATGTAACTAAGAAGTAACTTCTATTAAGTTACAATTATATTGTAAAATAATTATACTTCTCAGTGTTGGGGAAAAAAATAATTGCAACAGGGTCCAGAACTGTGTGGTCCTCCCGATGTTGTTGAACTGCAACTCCCAAACAACATGGTCAATGGAAAGGGGTGGTGGGAGTTTCAATTCAACAATATCTGGTGGTTCACACAATTCTCAGCCCTGAATTACAACTACTGAGTTATTTGTTGCTAGTTGCTTCCATGCTGTGAACCATCCCAAGCAACGCAGCATACCATAACCTGGCATAAAGAGTGGGTCCTCAGTTACCTGCTAGGGTTTGGTTCCAGGACCCAGAGGCATACCTAGAGTGGGCCAAGTGGGGCATGTGCCCTAGGTGCAAAGGACAGGGGGACAAAAAAGCTGAAACTCCCTCACCCTTCCACCAGAGCTTCCATTGGCACTTGCCCCGCCAGAGTTGTTCTTGGCCTGGTGCAGTGGCGATGGTTGCATCAGGCCTGGCCCCCAACTGTTCTTGCCACCCCCACTAGGGTCTTCCTTAGCCTGGTATGGCAGTGGTGGTGGCAGTAGCCCTTCCAGATGAGCCTGGGCTGCCCCTGCCAGGGTCTTCCTTAGCCTCGTACGGCAGCGGCAGCAGCAGCAGCAGCCCTTCCACCTGAGTCTAGCCTGCTACTGCCCCCCCTCTGGGGTCATTCTCTCTCAGCCTGGTGCACTAGTGGCAGCAGCACCCTTTCTACCCAGTCCTGGCCTGCTGCCACTGCTCTTGCCTTGGCCTGGGGTGGTAGTGGGAGAGGCAGCACCTAGGGGCACAACTTCCACACTTGCCCTAGGTGCTGTTGAAGTTAGATATGCCACTGCCAGGACCCCCCATGGATACCAATATTCATGGATGCTCAAGGCCCATTATGAATAATCATAATGTAGTAAAATGGCATCCCTTATATAAAATGACAAGATCAAAGTGTGTTTTTTGGACTTTTTAAAAAATACTTTCAAGTCATGTTTGGTTGAATCTGAGAATACAGAATGGAGGGTCAGCTGTACCTATGAATACCAGGTTGATTTTATTGATATGTGCTGAAGAATTGCCCCACTGATAACAATCAACTATTCCAATGGCAAATCTTGTTTCAGATATCAGATTATGCCCCCTCAAACTATAGGTATTCTTCTTCTTCACATCTGAATGCCTTTTGTTTTAAAAACAAGTCAGTCCTGCTCGAAGAAACGGAGCATGTCAGAAAAAAAAAATTCTTTTATTGGAACGCTTTGGATGGTGAATTCAAGCCTATAGTCCCCTCCTCTCTCAGACTGAAGTGGAACAGTTTGGAGAAAAAACTTTATGCTTCTGCTAATTTTATACACTGGCCTTTGGACACAACAGGAGTCAAGAAGTGAATTAATAAATTGTATTTTGTGCAAATTCTAGCCAACTAATAAATGTCTTTTGAAAAAGACTTTTTTTAAAAAAATGCAAGGAATTAATTTGTTTCATAACCTTTACTGCAGAATGAGGGCAATTATGAACTTGGCAACCAGTCCTCAGATTGGCCAGAAACCAGGTTAATATATATTATTTGATTATAAAATGATTCATTATAAATATGGCACATCTTTCTATATATTTCTTTTCTGGAATGTAAATGAGCATAAGCTGCTGGTCACATCCAGATGCTTTTCAGTTTGAAATGTGTATATCACTATGTATGTTTGAAAAATGTATAGCACTATGACATGGGGTTGGATTGCAATGGTAAAATCTACATATTCAGAGAAAAGACCAGGCATTTGCCTGAACAAACAAAGGGTTCAACTGGAAAATGAGATGGGAGTGGTGTGCATTTCTCACTTTCTCTGTTGCTGAGCATCACAGGTTCTCAACTCAAGAAACGAACGCCATGATGATTCTAATTAGAGATTTCTACCCATTCATTTCTTTTATTGATAGAATAGAAATAGCCTTGACCCACTCAGATTTTTTTTTTTTTGAATGACATCTTAACTTGAAAGTCCATCTATCCGTCTGCAGTTATATTACAAAAGAAGTGAAGTTGTCTCTTTCTATGTTACCAGTGTAATGCAACTTAGGCCAATTCCATACTATACTATTATAATGTTATTATTCCACTTTCAACATCCTGTGGAATCCTGGGGTTTGCAGTTTAGGGAGGGGCTTTTAGAATTCTCAGCCAGAGAGCTCTTTGGTCTCAGTAAACTACAAACCCCAGAATTCCACAGAATGTTGAAAGTGGAATAATAGCACTGTAACAGTGTAGTGCGGAAATGGCCTAAGTTGCAACTGACCCCTTGGCTAGGACTTGGACATACCCTGCGGTCCCATCTGGCTTACTTTCTTATGCATTCAGCCAGTCCTCTTTGCCAGCATGGCTCTTCAGCTGTAACAGTGTATGATTTATATTTCATGCCAATTTACTAATGTCCAGTGCCAATCACATCTAAGAATGGGGGTGTACAGCATGGTGACACTGCTGCTTGGGAATATATCATATCCGCCAACATCTCACAGATGAAAACAAGAGCACATGTGGCCAGACAACATAAAAGTGTGGTCAAGACAACAAAATTTATTAATCAGGAAAAACATATATACAAGGAGAGGCTGCAGCAGTTTGCTTTTCCCTGAGTCTACTGGGAAGAGCAAGATTTCACCCCCTCCTCTCCTCTCATTCTATTCAGTTAAATGAGTTTACGTCTGTACTTTAAACTCAGTAAGAACTGAAGTAAGCTGAGGACAAAGAGGGAACATAAGATGAGAAGAGAAACTGGGACAATTTAAAATACAACAAAAAGGGGGATGAGAGAGATTAATCAGGACTGTCCCTGACAAACTGGGACAGTGGTAAGGTAAGTTACATGCATGTTTATATCTCTATTTCCATCCTCAGTTTTAGCCCTTCAGTTGCTCAGGCAGATGAAAGTAAGCAAATGTAGTTTCATTTAAGGGAAACTCAATGTAATAGTGATTGAATGCTAGTAAAGAGTATCCTCAGGCAGCTGCAAGAAAATCGCTATCCTTGCCTGGCCTGTTCCCACCCACCCCTAACCTTTTGTGGCCCAGAATTTTCCTACAAGATGTGATAACTAGGAGAAAAGGGGCATTTTGGATTTTTGTATATTCTCTTTTCCTGGCAATGAAAGCAAACAAGAATTGTAGACAGTACCACGTGTTCTGAGGAATTCAAATTTATTTTATGTCTCCAGGATTATGGATGCATTTCCATTGAGGTTCCGCCTGTTTCAGGACTGCCAAATTAGACGTTATGCATATTGATCGGGGTCACATGGCAAGTATGTGTGCATGGAGGAAGGAGAGAGTTATTGCACATATGGGCAGAGCGAAATAAACATACTAGGGCTCCTGTATCAGATCTTAATTTATTGCAACATTCTCGTGCCAGCATTTGTACCTACATGCATTTTATCACTCGATTGGGTGATTTAGGCTTCTGCAGGAATATATTATGCAAGAGTGAATGGCTAGCACTTTATAAACATAAGACTGATGTGAGCATACCTCTTATCTGTCCTTGAATTTTAGGGTTGTCATTGGCCTTGCATAAAAATGCCTCCTGCAGTCAGAAGGAATGCTGTCTTTTTGAGATTACAGTCTGAATCTGGTTCTTAATCCTGACTAGAGTTGAGCCATTGAATCCACTGGATTTACCTACAGGCTGATTCACTATTCAGCAATTGATTGAGTCTAGTCTGATTGGGACTAATCAAAAGGATTTTCTAAAGCAATGTACTGTGGTATCTAATCATCTCATTTGAATAACTGCTTTTGAAAAAAACTGTCACATTCATAGCCTAGTTTTTCATTCTTTGGATCTCTTTGACCAAGATGCCAATTTGGGGGCTAAGAGATGCAGACTAAAATTTGCCCATAAAATTGTATGGTAATCAACTGAGTAGCTGTAAAAAAAAAAAAAAAAAATCAACAGACCAACTATTTTTATCCAAGAAACAACTCTGGGTGTAGTTATATGCTTCATCACTATTTTTGGGGAGTAGGGCAGTAACTGGAAGTGTACATAGCATCAATTCCAGTTTTGGAAAAACTGCAGTATGTCTTCCATATAGGGCTGAGAGGATCCAAAAGCGGAGCTTGAATGCCGCCCTCCTCCTCTGGAATCCTGGATTGGCTACTTAGTTATATGATTTTGTATATTGTACATGAGAGCTTGGAAAGGCTACTTTTAAAAAACCTACAACTCTCAGAATCCCCCAGTTTCTTCCAGAATCTGGAAGCTGTAGTCGAAAAAGTAAAAGTGAACCTTTTAAGCTCTGTTCCAGATCACAGACCTCATTGTCACATGGCATTGCCTAAGTAGGTTAGCCTTTACTCTTGTCCTGTGTATTAAGATTGGTTTCCTATTCTTTCTCCCATTCTGTTCCTTTATTAATCTGTTCTGAATCAATAAACACTACACTAAAAGAATCTTGATATGATTTCATTTGTATGTGGTGATTTATCAAGACAGAAACGAATTGTGGGAACCGTACCAAATTTTGAAATAAAAATGGAAGAAAGGAAGTTTGTTCATCTATCACAGCAATTTCTAGTCACCCACCAAGGTTACTCAAAAAATTACATTACTCAATACATTACTCAAGTAATACAGTTGCATGAGGATCCATCTGTTCTTCCTAAAAGGAGCTTTATCCTCTTTAAGCACAGTAGCTTGCACGTAAGCTCGTGAATATCATATGTGAGTGACCAATCTTCACTTCCATCTCCTGCCATGAATTCATTTTTTTTAAAAGAAAGAGTTAGGCCTTTTCCGCATTTTATTTTTAAAATGGGGCAGCATGTCCTCCAGCGAGGATGTTTACACTTGGGGGCGAACTGGGTCCAGACTACTTAATGTATGTCCAGACTTCAGCCCGCTCCGGAACGCCCAGAACTGGTGGTTCCCTGTGCTATTGAAAGACTGATTAAAAGAGGACTTTCAATAGCCCAGCGCGCCCCAGTCCGTCGCTGCGCTAATGTGTAGGTTTCCAGGCTCGCGCCAGCGCGAGGCTCCAGATCTTCCTGGGGTGGGCTTCTGGCTGGTGAGCTTCTCCAGTTGGTGGAGTGCCTCCACCAACCAGAAACCTCCATTTTCGTCTCTGGAGAGTGTATAGCGCAGGCACGCACTGCTCCAGATCAGCGTGGATCATCAGGGGAGAGCGTGCCAGTCCGGTGAGTAACGGACTGCCCCGTTTCCTCCCCAAAGTGCAGAAAAGCCCTTAGATTTACAGGTATTCATATCAATGAGCAAAATCCAAAGAACTTCAAGAGGAGTTCCATTCACACAACAAGTCTTTCCCATCTTTTTCTCCTCCGGTGAAACTGCCTACATTCCATTAAAAGTTGTTTCTGAGGAAACATTTTTGACACAGGTGTAGTAGAAGCAGGGCTTGCAGGGTTAAACTATCAGAACTTTGTGATGGACAGGGATAATCATGTCATTTTTCCCTCTGATCAAGTTTCCTTATCCCCTCTGAGTTTAGTTTAAATCCCCAGAGTAGCTGGGAAAGTAATGGATTTTCCCAGAAACCATACATTGGTATGAGCTGTTGATGTAATGCAAAATAATTTAGAGTGAACTTGTCTTGAACTGGCAAATTGAGAACTATTAGCTATACAAAGGATGTGCTATTAGAAAGATGAAAACTGCTACAAGTGGTTTGTTGAGACAGATAGGGAGAGGGAAAAGTAAAGCCTATTGTCATTTAAAGGACATGACAATAAAGATAAAAATGTAGCACATGGGCCCCTTTAAAAAAAAAAAAAACCTTCTGCACAATCAATCCCCAAATGCCTGTTTAAATATATAAGTGAACAAACAAATGATATTTACCTGATAGTGAAAGGAAAGCAGAGAGGTGGCCAGCCTAGGTTTGCATGGGAGGGAATTCCATAGCCCAGGAGCAACCATTGAGAAGGCCTCCTCATGTCAACACCAGAAAACCTTGTGACAATGGTGGGACCATGAGAAAGCCATCTCCTGAGGATCTCAAGACCTGACCAGGCTCAAATGTGGAGATACAGTCTTTTAGATAGACTGGACCTAAGCTACTTTTGCAATACTTGAGACCTCAAATGTCCTCCTGCTGAAAAAAAAATCAACTCATTAGCTACTCCTGGATGCTCTGGGGTAGTGTCATAGAAAGGGAATCAAACTCTCTTCCCCTCAAGACATAGCTCAACAGGGGGTGATTTTGATTTTTGAGTTGATGTGTGTAGAGGACAGAAACTGGCTCCTTGATCCTTGTAAGTTGTTCATTTCTGGTATACATCAATACAGCTATAGTCCTCCCTCCACATTTGTGGGCTTGACATTCATAAATTTGATTATGCACAAAGCACGGGCTTGTCTCCCCCTTCCATTCTCCTTCTCCCATTCTCTTGCATTCCTCACCCCAGGCTTGCAAGGCTTGCATTTAAAATAGATGTGTGTTTTTTTCTTTTTGAGTGAGCAAAGCTCCCCCCTACACACTCCTGGAGGCATGTTCTCTCTTCCACATGGCTGCACAGTTTCCTGTGTAACAACCACTGATTGGTCAGGTACTCTCTTTGCTTCTACACATCTCTGCGAGGAATCTCCTTTCTCTAGATGGTGACTAGTAGTAGCTAGAATGCCAGAACTCAGCACTCTGCTCTTCTCTGTCTGAGGGGAAAGTACTGGTAAGGCCTTTACCTTGTCTTTTTCTTTTCCTCTGGGAGCACCGGGGCCAGAGGCAAGGGAATGGGAGGGGGAGACCCAGAAAGGAATGGGAGAGGGATTGTGGGGATAATTATTTGTGTTTTTTCTACTTTTGTGAGGGGTCTGCACCCCAAATACTAATGAATGTAGAGAGCCCATTGTCTTAACATTTTGCTTTCTCTCTCTGGAAGCATGACGCCCATCATGAACTGTCAAATGCTTGCCTTTCAAAATGTACCACTGTAATGTTGCCCTTCAGAATATACTGGGAGTAGATGGCAAAGGGGCTTGAGCCAGTCCTTGAACACAGAGAAGGGGTATTTGTCTTACCATGATTTTGAATGTATAACCCAAGCTGCCATCAATTATAAAGCACAACCTCATCTTTCAACAGGGCCTAGCCTCAGTCTGCTGCATTCAACATATTCATGGGTGGAACAAATGATGGCAAATAAAAGGCACTTGAAACAACTTGTTGCAGCAATGCGTCCATGTTAGAAGAACAAACAGGGAGGGAACCCCTCCTCCCCAAATCTTTGTAATTTCATGGGACATTTCAGAGAAAAGTGCTAATTTCATGGGGAGCTTTAGCAGGGGAAAGTGCCAATTTCATGCAAATTCCACTAAAGAAACAAGATAGGTTGGAAGATTTTACTTGAGTTACATAAAGGATGTAATGATGGTAGAAAGGATGTAAACTTAATAATCATGCCAGCAGCTTTTTTCCCCCTCCTCTGGTGTATATTAATCGCTCTGCATCATGCTGGCAAGCTGCAGAGGCATGATGCTTTATCCCCATGTATGATCAAATGCAGCTGCACACTAATTTGTGTACAGTGCTAAAAATGGATCCTTTAAAAAGTTCTTCCCCCCTCTGTTTTCTGCAAGGATGAAGAGAGCTCTGTCTCCTCTCTTGAACATGGACATCTCAAGGTCACCTCAAGTTGAGATGTCTAGCCGTGTTGAATAAACAAGGGTGTGCTGATTATTTGAACCAGACTGCCGAGCAGAAAGGACAAACCTTCCATTCTTTCTTGCTCCCTTCTCTTTTTGGCTGCTCTGAGGTTTATAGGGGGAATGGTGGGCAAAAGATATATTGTCTGAATGAATGCTATGCATTCACTTGGTGGGAACATTTTACTCTTAAACTAGAAAGAAAAGGAGTTCAACAGCTTCCTGATAAGTTTAATTGATGTTTGTGTTTTTAGTGTGAAAGTTAGGGTGCAATCCAAAACACACTTGCCTGGGCGTAGGCACCACTGAATTTAACAGATCTTACTTCTGACTGGACTTGTACAGGATCAAACCACTGGCAACCTATTCAGCTTCTGAAGCGATAATAAGCATAACAATACAATGTGCATAATTCTGGGAGGTGGGAATAAGAATGTAAATCTTCAGCTATTTCATCCTTGCCTGAGAGGATGAATAATTACAGCCATTTTCTCCCCACTACAGTAGAAAACGAATATTGCTCCATAGTATTCTACCAGTATTGAAGACATCCTGATGTGTCACAAAAGAATTATTCTGTGAAGAAAAACACTTATTTTTTCACACAAAACTTGTTTTCTGTTGTTTTTCAAAAGGTACACTGTTAACAAACTATTTTCTATGTAAGAAACCTGCTTTCTGCACAGAAAATAGGGTGTGTGGTATGTCCATGCGCTCACACACACACACGCATACACACACCTTTTGAATGTTCAAATATGAAGAGAAAAATGTGCAACATTCTTAGTTGTCTATCATTCTTCTCAGCAGAAAATTTATATTTTCAACCTGCAAATGAATAATTGAGATTATTTCTATCTGTAGGTGAGGAGTTCTCAGAGGTTCTTAGGCCTGAACTCATTCATCCTTTGCATAGATCAGTGAGGTACCTTAGTATTAATGTCCTTATATGTTGACAAATAGACTGTGAATTAAAGACTATAACTAGCTTAGAGTTCGCATGTAGCTAAAATCTCACCATGTGAATGAAGAGAGGAACTCTAAAGATGAACTTTCCTTGTTTTGTTCTTTCTTTTCTGACTACTTTCCAAAGGATTGTCACTGAAAAAAAAATGGGGCAGAATTGTCTATCATTGTCATTCAGGAGTGGGACATGTGTGGCTCTGGATGTGCAAGTTTTTTCCCTTCCTGCCATTTTTTTCAACATTTTTAGCAGTCCACATGGTGTCTGGGACCTGGAAAAGCGGCTGCCACACCTGTCAAAGCTTCCTATCCCTGCACTAGCTGAAATAGATTAAACCTCAGATTTTCTCATTCTTGTGTATGTCCAGTGCTTACCTGTTTTATTCTTTGGTCCTGTGAAGTTGATGTAGGCAAAGTACTTTAAAAGAATACCTTGCAGAGCTTCCTAGCCCATGGATATGTGGGAGACGGGTGGGAAGGATCGGGGGAAGAAAATAATATAGCATGTCCTTGGTGAAGAAATAATATGATGCTTGGCCTGTAATAGGTGGGGGAGCAAGTAAGAGAGAAATCTGACAGGTGAATAAAGTTAGGGAGAATATTACAGATGTGCAAAATTATGCATCATAATTTTTACCTTCTGTTATAACCCTAGAAACTAGGGTTACCCAGTGAAGCTGATTGGTGACAAATTCAGAATTAGGGATGGGTGAAAATATAGTTTTAGCTATGGCTGTGTTCATCTGTACAGTCCCAGGGCTTTGTGTCTTGGTCTGAATCCTTGTGTAACTATGTTTCTGCTGAGTTAGGCTTTGCTTAGAGACTCTATCTTTACCCCTCAACTGGCAGAGAGGTACAATTTTGTTCTTCTGTGCTGCAAATAGATGTATCTGTTTAATTTGACCAGTCACTACAAATTTCTTTTCAGCACATTTTTGAAGAATATTTCTAGATTTCATAAGTTTCTTCATGTCTGATACAGAAAGCTTTTGATGTTTGAAAAATTCAGTTGCAGGAGACAAAAGGAAATATTTGTTCACATAGTGCATAATCAAACTATGGAATTCATATCTTCATGATGTGATGGTAGGGTTGCCAGATGAAGTAAGGGATGAGATTCCTGTACCTTTAATGGCTGTGCAGAAGAGAAAATTTCAGCAGGCATCCCTTGTCATGCAACCAGATAACAGCAGCAACTGCTGAAATTCCCTTTTCTACACAACCATTAAAGGTACAGGAGTTCTATCCCTTATTTCACCTGGCAACCCTAGGTGATGATGACCATCAACAAAGACACTTTTAAGAGGGATTAGATAAATTTAAGGTGAAGAAGACTCTCAGTGGGTATTCGTCATGATGACTGTATGCTCCTTGTAAGATCTAGGAATAGTTTGCATCTCAATACAAATTCCTGGGGAATTTACCAAATTCTCAAATTGCAAAAATGACAAAAAATAACCAACCTAAATGTTGGTTACATCCCCAGGTAGTGGGAATGTAAACATATAAGAAATTTTTAGCATAATATACATGATGTAATTACAAGGACATTACAAATCAAATATCCAATGCAGCCATAATTTTGTATATTAAGTATGATTGATGAAACTCCACAAATCCAGACATTAAAAAAGTATCAGAAGAAAATTTTGCTGTACTTGATAACAGCACTCCACTTAACAATATCTCAACATTGGGAATCAGATATAATGCCAAATATTGAAGAATGGTTGCTAAAATTATACTACTTAGCCAAATTAGACAAATTTACCATGATGATGTCAAGTAAAAAGAATAAGCAATTCTGCAACACATGGAAGATAGTCACCCTCCTGTGGGAGAAGCAATGGGGGGGAAATAGCTACAGTTGGAGTTCTGAAGTTTTAAATATATTCTGTATGGATTAAGACTATGCTACACTCCAATCTTAACTAATGTAAAACATAGTAAAATTTATGTTAAGCATAGATATGTATTTCCTGCTGTGTTATTTTTTTTTATTGGAAAGTATAAACTCTATGAAATATATAGAAAATATATATACTTACAGGTATATTCATAGGTAAAAAACAAGGGGATTACTAAGAGTGTTATTGTGGAGGTATACCTTTACATAAGACGAAGAATGTATGCAGAAGCAAAATAAGAGATAAGGAAGCACCCTAAACTTTTAGAGAAGGAAGTTGATACATGATAAACGATAAAAATATTAGATTTGCATATAATGTTACTGGAGATGTAATAATTTTAGAATTACTTGTGGCGTTCTAAGCTTCAGAATGAAACAGGATTTGATTTAATGGTTTTAAGGTTTTGGAATATATATATATATATATATATATATATATATATCAAATTCCTGGGCAATTTGAACAGGAGGAGGGTACATCTATGCTCATATGTATTCTTGGCTTTCCAATGGGCATCAGACTATCTACCAGATGAACAGGAAGATCAACTATATAGTCTTTTGGCTTCCTTCAACAAAACTCTTGTTATGTTTGTACGAGAATAGTACGGTCTGTACTTGGCAAGTGGAGATATGTGCCAGGGCAGGGGGAAGAGAAGCACTTCTTTTCTTTCCTTCTTGCTAGATTGCCTCTTTTTGGGTTCTATGGGACCAACTATAAATGATTCAATCACAGTTACACTTTAAGTTCCAATATATATTTTTGCAAGAATGTAACAAAATATATATTAAAATTTAGCACATACAGTGGGCCTTCAATATCTGCTGGGGTTTAGTTCCAGGTTCTCCCATGGATACACAAATCCGTGGATGCTTAAGTCTCATTATATACAAAGGTGTAGTAAAATGGTGTCCCTTATATAATATGGTGAACAACTGAAAGGTTTACTTTTTGGACTTTTTTAAAAAAATTGTTTTTGAGCTGTGGTTTGTTGAATCCATAGATACAGAATCTGTGGATATGGAGGGTTGACTATAAACTGTTTCAAACGTTCTATGCATCCAAGATGAACTGGGCCTACTCCTTAGTCCTGGCAACTTTAATTCCTCTCCTCTCCAGCTTCTCCTTTCTTTCTGGACTCAGATAGTAAGTACAGTCCGTTCTTTAGGGTTTTGCCACTCAATGGACCACTCATAATGCTTAGGGGTAACTACATTATAGTTAAAAACAGTTAAATGATAGCATTTCAGAATCATAGAATCATAGAAATTCAGAGTTGGAAGAGACCACACAGGCCATCCAGTCCAACCCCCTGCCATGCAGGAACACCCTCAAATCAATCCCGACAGATGGCCATCAAGCCTCTGCTTAAAAACCTCCAAGGAAGGAGACTCCACTACACTCCGAGGCAGCATATTCCACTGCCGGACAGCCCTGACTGTCAGGAAGTTCTTCCTGAGGTTCAGGTGGAATCTCCTTTCCTGCAGCTTGAATCCATTGCTCCTTGTCCTGGTCTCTGGAGCAGCAGAAAACAAGTCCCCTCCTTCCTCTATGTGGCATCCCTTCAAATATTTAAACATGGCTATCATGTCCCCTCTTAACCTCCTCTTCTGCAGACTAAACATACCCAGCTCTCTAAGTCTATCCTCATAGGGCATGACTTCCAGACCTCTCACCATTTTGGTCGCCCTCCTCTGCCTTTCAATATGTAGTAGGAAACACTGCAATAGGGAACATTTGTAGATATTTCTGTTGAGGAGGGAAGCTACTGGGATTATTTTTCTTAGTTATCTTTCTTTTTGTTTTTCTTCAGAGAAAGTACACTTACTGCAGGAATGCTTTGGAAGCTTCTTTCATGTCTTACAGGGTTGTGTGCCTGTGTTTTAAAAGTATGACTAGTTTCTTAATTTTTTTTCATCATTTGTAGCAATAATAATAAATAATGAAAGAGAAAGATTATGAATGAAATTAGAATGAGGAGTGTTAAAAGATGGATATATCATACCTTTGGGTGGTACAAAACCCCAAAGAGGTTTCCAATAATTAAATTACATCCCCTGTTGATACAGCCTTAGACCTCTTCAGAGTTATTGCAAGTACAGCCTTTTCTTTTTGCCCTGATTAAAAAAAAAATGGGGGGATGAGATAAAGCAAACTAGAAATGTGAAGGGGGAAACAGAAGGATGGGTTACTGACACTGCAAGCTCTGGGTGACAAATTTTGGGAAACTTCTACATTGACAGAAAGAGAGGAATGAATCAGCAATAAACAGTGCTTATCCACGAGATTTTACTGCCCGAAACAGGAATGGCCATCTTGACAGAACAAGATCCCGCTGAATATTCTGCAAGCCCTGTAAGAGTTCTTCTCTCTAGTATTGTAGACTGGTATAACAAATCCCCTGTCTGTCTGTCTGTCTGTCTGTTTGGTCTGTTTCCCACAGCATACCCCAAATATCTCCGGACAGCATCTTTTCTCTTGGATCCTTTCCACAACCTACCTTATCCTTGCAGTGTCCTGTGAGGATCCTGGCAGCAGCTCTGCTGGAAGCGGAGCATGACAGGAGCATTCTCCTCCACACCAACTGTCTCTGCGATCCAGGAAGCACAATAGCTCCAGCTCTTCCTGCCACAGCACAGCCAGGTACTGTCCCAGGCTGCACTGAGACAGGGAATGCAGCCATTGCACTTCCAGACCCTCTGCACATCAGGTAAGCGTGGTATGGTGGCTTGATACTGGGTCTCTGTGATTCTGTCACCTGGGGATGGGAGAAGGACAGGGCCACAATGACATCATGCATAACCATTGTTGTGGTTCCATCCTTCTCCTGTCCCCATTGCAGGATGACAACATTCTGTGAAAAGGACTTTGGTGTAGGCAAGTACACATACATAACAGCAAACACGAGAGGATGCAAACTACCTAGGCTACACTATAATTTTTTTTAACAGTCCAAGTACCAAGGAAAGGTTTGTTTTGCCATTTTAAATTATGTGCATTTACAAAAATGTGCAAAAATAAAATAAAAATAAAATAAATGATCAGTCTTGAAAATGGGTGTCCTGTGCTGGTAGCCAGCCAAGGTTTACAGCTCCCCAATTAGAGTCTTTTATCAGCAGCCACAAGCAAAGTTTATAATAATTTGTTAGCCAGTTACTTGTCCTTGTTTTTGCAAACCAAATTCAGAGTGACAGTCCTGTAGTGAAGTCTGTACACAAGGTAAGGGTCAAGGAGCAGGGGATCTGAATGTAAGGCGTGTTCCTTCCACCAATAAGATCAGTTATCTGCAACAGCTTCTTCCCATCCCTTTTCCTGTTTATATAGGCTGACAGCCTAAAGAATTCTCATCCACTGCATTCTAGTGCTTCACCAGACTAGGGTCCAAGGACTCCATAGGATGGAACCATGGAGGTTAGAAGAGAATAATAGTTCTATGTCTGTGTAGTGTCAAGGGGCCTCAGATTTGGTACAATAACATTTGCATCATACCTTCTTGCTGATCATACAGCTTGGCTCTTGGGCTCAGATCAGTTTGGCTCGGGTCTGGAAGGGTCTGGGAGGAAGAAAATCATTCCATGTTTGAATATGGCCCTTGTGTGAATACAGCAGTTTCAGGAATAGGTTGAAAAGCAGTCCCTGGGAAAGAGTGTAGAGGGGAACCATACCTTGGGTAAAGTCAGTACAATCATAAATTGTATATTGTCCTTCATACAAAATTCTTAATAGAGAGTTGGCTCTTTATAAAGTTGTAACTTTAAAAGGCAGTTTTATTGACTTTACAGAATTACCTGTGAGTCCAGCAAAAAAGGATTAAACATTATCTCAGAGAAGTCCAGTATAGTTTAGTGAGAGATCAAAGAGTTCCATTAACGTTGCAGCAGGAGGTAAAATATATGTAGCAAAGGTTTATGTAGCTCTGATGAGAGACCCCTGGGGAACTGGAAGAGACTCAGTAGGGGGAAACTACAGAAGGAAATAAAGGAGGGGGTGGGGGTGGCCAATTATTGCTGATCTACAAGGTGGTGACAGAACAAATGATTCCAATGGCAGTTTTCTCCAGGACGCCCCCTGAATACTGAAGGTGCTCACTAGAACAGAACTGGAATGAGAAATGGAAGTCACAGGAAAAGGTACTCAGGTTCAATTCAATGAAGCAAAACTTTGGAGGGAAGTCTCATCAACAGTTCTTTGTATAGGCCAAAAACTTATTGAGTGATTTTTTTTAAGCTGACAAAAAAAAAAAAAAAAAAAGGAAGTAAGATCAATCTATTTCAGGACAGTGAGTGCAACAAACAATTGTACATACTACCAAAAAGCTGATTTTTGGTGTGTGTGTTGGTTTTGAGGTGGACCAACTGGTGTTAGTCATGAATAATCCAGCTTCCCCACTGTATCATTCATTTTTTTTGGGGGGGGGTGGGTACTCGGTAGGAATGTAATTCCTTGTTAGTTTTCTTCTTGAGGAAAGTGACGAGTAATTTTAGCAATTTTTTTTCCAAAAGAAAAGTTTTTGAAAAGTTTTCAAAAATTCAGAATTTATTCTGCACAAAATTCACACATGGAATTTGTGAGGGGTGCTTGGGTTGTGATGGAAATAAACCCTTGCATTTGAAGCCAGTTTTGAACTAATTTGGCTGTTTGGGGGGAGGGGGTGAAAAAAATAATCCAAAATTGGTGCAAAGTAATTTTGTTAAGGGTTGGGAGGCTTTGGGACTCACCAGAGGATTTTTAGGGACCACAGATGAAGGCCCAATCTCTGCTCTGTACCTTCTGTTGGTAGGCTCTTTAGAGAACAGTTTTGAGTGACCTGGAGAACTGAGAAGGGAAATATGTCCCATTGTCCCAGAATGCTGGACTAAATGTGATAATGGGTGTCCAAATCCATCCCATGGATGTCTTTGAAATCTCTCTGGGGCTCCCCTTCCCCTTCCCACACAAGTTGCCATGGTGGCAGGGGAAAATTATTGTGCTTTAAAAAAACTACAACAATAAGATGCACAGGTTATCTGCACATTTGTTTGCAAAGTTTATAGTAACCCTATTGTTAGTCCCAGCTAGGGTTGACTCATTGAATCAATGCATTTTAATATGTGTGTTGACTCACGATTCAACAGCTATTTTGATGGATAGCTTTATAGCTTTGGGTCTACCAATAGGATTCAAGCCAATGATTCAGAGCAGTCACCTGCATGACTCACTACTTCGTATTCTAGCTAGCAAAGTTGGTTCTAGAGTCTCAATCTGAAATTGATCTCAAGCACATTATTTCAGGTTGAACCTTGAATCTTTTGCTTGGGCCCAGACAAAAAAGCATAACAGTGTATTTGCTTTTCCGACTTCAGCATCTTTCAGACAGGGTTGGAAAAGACCTTTGTCTGAAAAGTCAAAGGCTCATTCCACACCTTACCTTATCATGTTGCCCTGTGGTTGCAATCCCAGAAGTGCCTCTGCTGGGAAGGAAGTGGAACAGGAACGTTCCCCTCTGCACCAGACCAGGTCCCCGCAGAAGGGAGCACAATGGACATGCCTCTTCCTCTGCAGCAAAGCCAGGCACTTTCCCATGGTGTTCTGGGACAGGAAGCACCTGAATTCTGTTTCCAAGCCTTCCACAGGGCAAGTAAGTGTGGGAGCATCATGCGATTGGGTGGCATTGATGGGGAAAACCCATCAATTATCTATTCCATGATTGTGCCAATTGGTGATGGGAGAAGGATGGGACTGTGATAATGTCATGCAGAAGCATCATCATAATCCCGCTCCTCTCATGTTGCCATCACAGGATGATGTCTGTTAGTGGAAAAGGCCAAAGTCTACTGAGAAGAGTATATAGAAAACTGATACCAGTAGGCAAAACTGTGCTTAAGGACCCAGTGGTCCAACTCAGCAGAATGCACCATCCAATGTATTCTCAAGCATATCTCAAATTGCTGACCTTCGTGAGTACAAAAGAATGTGGGAAGCTACCTAAAGAAAGCACTTCTGAACTTGCATCCATCTGGCAGCAGATCTCTGAAGTTTTAGGCAAGTACCTACACTATCACTAAGCTACAGATCTTCCCATAGCATAGAGAAATGCTAGCTGATTATACTACTTCCCCATGCTCTAAAACATGGTGTTTGTGTGTGTGTGTGTGTGTGTGTTAGCAGCCCTTAGTTCATGATTGTATGAGCAAAATCTTCCACCTTGTATAGATTTATGTGGCTCTCAGTCAAGTTCATGAAAAAGGATCTCCTTGAGTTTTTTTTAATATCAGGGTATTCTTCGTGAGCAAATTCCCTTGTTATTAAAAAAGGATGCATCAAGCATGAGTGAATCAATCTAGAGCTTTTATTTTAAATGTTGTCTGTATTCATTACCCAAGCCCGCACCCTGGCTCACTATACTCTGTTGAAACATGGTAGAATGAGAAAGACATTACAAGGGGTAGGAAGATCCTTTTAAAGAGCCCAAGTGTCACTGCTGCAGTTCCAACAGTGTTACATCTTTTGCTGCTATACATAGGAAAGAGAGGGAAAGAGAGGGAAACAATAAGGGAAAATGTGGGGTGGGGAGGAAAAGAAAGATTCTGGCTTTTGAAACTTTCTGCCAGTCTAAGAAATGTACTTTTACATTTGTGCCAGTTACAGTAATTAGTAAACTTGTTCTTAATAGTGTTGTTAAAATGTAATTTTTTCACACTTCCCCTGACTTTGACACTGCTCCTTTTGAAACTTCATTTTGCACTTTGTTCCATTGTTCTTTAATCTGCTGCACTTTGCATTTAGTATCACTGAAATTTCGCACTTACTATGTCAATAACATCTGGCAAAATTGCCACCTATTAAGAGTAAGTGTTCTTTTTTTTTTCCCCCTCCTGCGAGAAATGTGATGGTGTATTATATTGGTTTCCCTTGAGAGGCTAAGGAGACAATTTTAAAGCAGATAAATGCATTAAAGAAATAACCTGAACTAGGAGAGAAGGTTAACGAAAGTCAGAAACTTAAAAAAAAAGTTACTCCCTTTGTTAAAACCAGTCTGTTCCTGTAGGGAGTGGCTAAATTACTGGGCTTTGAAAATGTTTGTGCATTTGGATGGAAATGATGTTTTAAGCTGATAGGTTTTCTTCTCTCTCTCTCTCTTTTTCACACACCCCTACTTGATAGGTGCTAGCTCACTAGTGAGGTAAAATGAATGCAGAGGTGTAGTGGAGTCAGGGCTCACAGGGCAGATGTACCATGCCATTTCTTTTTAAATTGGCAAGGATGATGGCACCATCTACCAAACTTAATTCAGCGCTACAAACATAGGAGCTTTCCACACTAGACTGTTATAGTGTTATTATTCCACTTTCAACATCCTGTGGAATCCCGGGATTTATAGTTTAGGGAGGGAAATTTAGAATTCTCAGCCAGAGAACTCTTTGGCCTCAGTAAACTACAAACCCCAGAATTCCACAGGATGTTGAATGTGGAATAATAGCACTATAACAGTATACAGTCCTCCCTCTACATTTGCAGATTTGACCTTCATGAATTTGATTATTTGTGAGGCACATGCTTGCCTCCTCTCATTCCCATGCATTCCTCACACAAGGCTTGCCAGGCTTGTGTTTAAAATGGATATTCTTCCCTTTTGGGTGAGCAAAGCCCTCCTCCCACTACTGGAGGCATATCCTTTCTCCCATGTGGCTGTATTTTCTGCTGTGTAATGTCTGCTGATTGGTAAGGTGCTCTCTTTGCTCCTACCTCTCCCTTTTCAAGATGGCCACCAAAAGTAACTAGAAGGGAAGAACTGTGAGGGGAGAGTACCAGTAAGCCCTTTACTGTGTCTTTTTTCCTCCCCCACCCCCACAAAGCTGGGGCCAGAGGCAAAGAAATGGGAGGGGGAAGTGCTGGCAGGTAATCATGGGGGTGAAAGTTATTTGTAATTTTCCCACTTTTGCAAGGGTTCTGTGCCCCTAACCCTTGCAAATGTGGAGGTGCTACTGTAGTGTGGAAAGACCCATAGTTGAACACACAGGGATTCCAGTCTAGACTTTAAAGGGCTAATTACTCAAACTCCTTTGCACAAATGATCAAATCTGTTTTATTTTCTCCTAGGAGAACCAGAGTGGTGTAGTAATTTGAGTGTTGGACTAGGGCCCTGGTTATCTGAAGGACCATATCTCCCTTTATGAGCCCAGATCATACAGAGAGGCCCTCCCCTCAGGTAGGAACAAAGGAGAGGTCCTTTTTGCTGAGCACTCGCAGACTTTGGAATCCCCTCCCTAGAGAGGCCAGGATGGCTTTATCCTTACTCTCCTTCTGACAACAAGCTAAGACATTTTTTGTGCCAGCAGGCTTTTATAAATAGACTGGGCATGGATTCTTGGTGCTGCACAGGTTTCTTTTAAGTCTGGCATAGTTTTTGTTTTAAGTCTGGCATAGTATTTTAATATTTTGATACTTTTAATATTAATATTTTTACTTGTGAAGTTTTAACATTAGAAATGGATTTTAGTTGGTATTTTTTAAACTTTTATATTTGTAATTTTACAGACATTTTAATTTGTCCTTTTCAATGTTGGTAGCCTCCTTGAACCCCACTGCCAAAAGAACGACAATAAACAAACAAACAAACAAACAAACAATATACAGAACTCCTTTCACTTCCATGAGAGTTAGCAGTACAGGATCCTCATGAAAGTGAAAAGATTATGAATAGACTGAAGCTGATTTCAGGCCCTTTTCACACAGCATTTGTAATGCAAAAGGGCCTCTGAAGCGTCGCACAATTGCGAGGAGCATTCCACATAATGTCCTCGCAATCGCGCAATGCTGCTGGGGCCAGCAGGTGCCAATCATGCAATATATCATTTTCGGCTTTTGGCCAAAAAGGATGCTTGATTGCGCGTTGGTCCGGGTTCCCACCCGCACTTACCATCCGTGCAAACCCTCTGGAGACGCAACCCTCATGCTTCCTCCCCCAGCGCAGCCTGGGAAAATACTCGGCTGCACTGCGGAAGGAAGAGGCGGAACCCTCATGCTGCCTGCCAGGTGGCAGGCAGCTGCTGCAGAGCAGGACCAGTGGGGACGTGAGTGCCTTGTGGAAGAGGCTGCTCGCGTGATCCCCATGCAACCACGCTGGATGCAGGAAAGCAGCAGAAAGGGCCTTAGAAGCAGGTGGCACTGACAGAGGTGGTCAATGGAGCTCCTCATCACCCTTCTTCTACTGCCCCCATCCTCCCTGTCCCTGGTAGCTTCCCATCATCCAATATCTCCCCTACTTCTTTCTTACCTCCTAACACCCCTCTCCAATCCCAACAACAACACCTCACTTCTCTTCCTGTACACATTTGAATCTTCATGCTTCTCCCAGATTCTCAGACCAGAAAAAAATCAACCTGTGGCTATTTCCACACTACGCTGTTATAGTGCTATTATTCCACTTTCAACATCCTGTGGATTTCTGGGGTTTGTAGTTTACTGAGGCCCAAGAGCTCTCTGGCTGAGAATTCTAAATGCTCCTCCCTAAACTGCAAACTCCAGGATTCCACAAGATATTGAAAGTGGAATAATAGAACTACAACAGTGTGGTGCAGAAAGGGCCTAGGTTTTACCCTTTTCTTTCTCCACTCCTAATACTTCTCTCCAGTCCCAACAACAGCAGGCCCTCACTTGCCCTGCACGCATTGGAAACTTCACACCTCTCCCATATTTTCAGATCAGAAAATCTCAACCAGGTTTTACCAAAAACGACCAGCAGCCTCCCATCATCCAGAATAGGCCTGAAGTTTCCAATGTGTGAGGGAAGAGAAGTGAGGAGTTGCCGTTGTTGGGACTGAAGAGAGGCTTGAGGAGGTAGGAGAAGAAGGTTAAAACTCTGCTGAGTTTTCCTGGTCTGAGAATGTAGGGCCATTTCCGCACTACACTCTTATAGCGTGATTATTCTACTTTCAACATCCTATGGAATCCTGGGGTTTGCAGTTTCAGGAGGGGTCAACCCCTCCTGATGTTGAAAGTAGAATAATCACGCTATAAGAGTGTAGTGCGGAAATGGGCTAGGAGAGAGTATAGTGTCCAGTGTGTGCAGGAAGAGAAGTAAGGGTTTGCTGTTGCTGGTAGTGGAAAGATGCATGAGGAACTGGGGAAGAGAAGTGGGAAGAGGCACTAGAAGATGGGGAGATGCTCATGGTTTCTCTAAAACCAGATGGAATTTTCTTGGTCTGAGAATCTCTGAGAGGAGTGGTGGTGCCAAATGAAGTGGGTGCATGGACCTTCAAACAATCAAATTTGAGAAAGGCAAACCTGTGAATGTGAAGGGCTGACTGTAAATAGGACTCCAGGAGACTAAGGTTTAAATCCCCGCTCAGCCATCAAAACTCACTGGGTGACTTTGGTGAAGTCACATTCTCTCAGCTTTAGAGGAAGGCAATGGCAATCCACCTCTGAACAAATCTTACGAAGAAAACTCCATGATAGATTGACATTTGGGTAACCAGCACCAGAACAATGATTATCCACGTGTGTGTGGATGTGTATAATTTATTAGTTCAAACATACATATGCATTCAAATACAAACACAAATATTTTGGTAATGAGGACTTCTCCATTCATAAAAGTACCCAAGCCTCTGTGACTCAAATACCTTTTCATCTTGTTTAATGTAATATCCAACTTGAAAAAGATTATCACATAACTTATAGACTATTTTTTGACATTAAGGGTACATCCTCACTGCACAATTATAAACAGTGTGATACTATTTGAAGTGCTGTGGCTCTATCCTATGGAATCCTGGGATATGTAGTTTGGTAAATACTTAGGATTCTTTTGCCAGCTAAGGCATTGGAACTCCCCAAAAGAGAATTTTAAGTACTTCATGAAACTACAAATCCCAGGATTCCATAGACTGGAGACATGAATGAAAAATGATGTCAAAAGAATTGTTGGCAGTATTGACTTCCACTTTTCTTGGGATCAGTACCAATACTTAGAGCCGTAGTGTTTCCCTGCTCTTGACAGATATCCCTTTTTCATGCTTATATATAAAGAACTCTGGGGCCCTTTCTGCAGGATAACACTGTCATGTGTCATCCCAGTGCAATCCTGGCAGCTGCCAGGACGGGATCGTGTCCCCAGTGCTTCTCTCTACACATGACCAGCTGCCTGTGGAAGGGAACACGAGGCAGTCAAGTAGGGACAGGGAGGCAGGGGGCAGTTTGCCCCAGGCGGTAATGAGTACCCAGCTTGTTGGAGGCATGTATAGAAATGTTTCGAAATACATGCTATTTGTAAGTTGTTCGCCGCCTCGATCTATATGGAGAGGCAGGATACAAATAAATAAATAAAAATAAATAAATAATGTTTTTGGGGTGTCCTGCCTATAGCTATGCCCCTGTGCACCCTGGCCATGCCTCTGTGCACTCTGGCCACGCCTCTGCAAGTCCTGGCCATACCCCCACACATGGCAGTCACACCCCAAAACATAGTGGCCATGCCCCTTGTTCCTTAGCCTCACCCCCTCCACACACTCTAAGCTCCACCACTGACATGAGGGAAACATTCCTTCCTTCTGCCCTGCAACTAGCTTTCTTTCCATGCTGCAGTGGGGAAGGAAGTGCATCATCACACTTCTGGCCCTTCTGCATGACCAGTCGCAATGGAAGGCTCACGCAATCAGGGGCCATCAATGGAGCTTTTCCATCAATGATATACCCCATGATCACACCACTTGGTGATGTGAGAAGGATGGGACTGCAATGATGTCATATGGAAGTCCTGTGGAAAGGGCCTGGGACTGGTAGCTCCTGGTGTCATATCAGGAAGCACAGATCTTTCTGTTTCTCAAGCTGCAGAAATAATTCTTTATGGTCCAGAGAAAGTCCTAGAGCAGCAACTAACCAATTGGTACACCGTTCAATCTCCTCCATCACTGAAGAGACTGGCTTTATCAAGGCCTGTACAGTCTCCATATTGATACAGGATGACAAATTTCCACAACATCCTCAAACCGTATGTACAAGTTAGGTCATTTCCTCACTACTCTGTTATAATGTTATTATTCACTAGGGATGGGCCAACTGAATCCTCGAATTCTCAAATCCTGGGCAAGGATTTGGAATTTGCCAAAATAGGCAAACCAAATCTTTCGAATCCACCAACCAAATAGTTTGTTGGAGACCGAGACGCCTGAAAACCTGGGAGACCAGACACACAAAGGGAGATGGCAAATAGATGAGTTTTTTCCTTCAAGTAATAATGACCTTTGCTAACAATTTCAGAAATTACATCTGGAGTTGTATTCTGAGATATTTAAGTTGAACATTTAATATTTAAGTTCAGCACTTGACTGGAAGGGACAGGTTTGAGATTTCAAGGACAGTTGAAAGTTTCTTTTGCATAACTCCCTTGCAAAGGTCTTTCATCCTCAATTCTGGCATTTGTAGTTTTACAAGGTGTCACAACCTTCTCTGCCAAAGTGTGCTGGTGTGTCATCAATCTACAAATCCCAGGATGCCATAAGGAGCTATGCAAAGAAAATCCAGTTTTGACCTGGATTATATATGTACTGTAGTATGTGGTCCTGTTTACACAGGCAGGAAAATGTGAGATTAATCCACGTGTCATTTTCAATCTGGGGAGATCCTGAGGCAAAACTATGACAATTGTCCTGGCCCGATTTCTTCAGAGGAAGGTTTCTCTTTGCTTAGGCTTTGCCTAGGTTTGCCCAAGATTATCCTTCTTTTCCTTGCTTTTTAAACTCTTTTTAAAAAGAGGATTTGAAAGATTCAAGATTCGTGAGATTCATGGATTCCAAGAACCTTCCAAAGATTTGGATCTGGATTTGGATTTGGAAAATTCTGGATTTGTTCCATCCCTATTATTCACTCTCAACATCCTGTGGCATTCTGGGGTTTTCAGTTTATTGAGACCAAAGAGCTCTCTGGCTGAGAATTCTAAAAGCCCCTCCCTAAACTGCAGATCCCAGGATTCCATAGGATGCTGAAAGTGGAATAATAGCACTATAACAGTGTAGTGTGGAAATGGCCTTAGTCTTATTTATTTTTTCTTCTTAGTAATGACACTGCACCTTGTGCATTGGTTTTATGGATCACATGTCCTGAGTAACATGTATCCTTTTCTTTTTCCATGACTGGCAATTTTAGTCAGGAACATTTTGTGCCCGTAACAGAGTTCCTGTGTCTCTAAGCAAGTGCTGGATTGGGATGCATGTACATTTATTAGCTTTTGGGTCCAAAATTAAAAGTGGAGACACTGGTTGTACATCCCATCAGTCGAATCATTTCAGCAAGTCAATCCTGCATGTCTGATTTCAAACTAAAAATTCTTCAGGAAGGGTTTAAGTTGAAGTTGGAGCTCAGTGAATGTACAAGGAAGTGTCACTTGTTGGATTGTAAGAGAACATGCATTATTCCACATTATATTAAATATTTTGAATGTACAGAATTTCACATTTGCTACCTTGCTGTCTACTTACCAGTCTCTACCTCCCTCCCCTTGTTGCAGTTTACATGGAGAATTTGTAAAAGGTTTTCTTCGTTATAAATAATATTTAAAAAAGAAAAAAAAGAAACAGGTGATGTGTTACTGGCTTAAACTTTAAATATCTGTCATGGAGGACAGAGAGGTAGCAGAAGAAAGCTCATTTTAATATTGTCACTGTTTTCTTTCTTCCACATATACAATTAAGGCTCTGCTATTTGCATTTGAATTGATCCTGAATTATAATATGGA
The DNA here is from genome assembly GCA_948474755.1 of Ctenosaura bakeri. Lineage (NCBI taxonomy): Eukaryota > Metazoa > Chordata > Lepidosauria > Squamata > Iguanidae > Ctenosaura > Ctenosaura bakeri. The sequence continues at coordinate 197,896 of CAOLHI010003162.1, read as the reverse complement.
GTTTACATACCACTGGTTACAAATAATGAGGTAGAGAGGAACAACAATTGCATTCCTCCTCCCAGATTTTCCCTTGTCTCCAAATTCCCCCTTTCTTTCCTTTATTGGCTACCATTTAACATCTTTTCTCTGACATGAATGCATTTCCCCCTGACAGAAATGACTCCTTTGACAGTGCTGGTTTTGAAATAATTTTAAAGCACAAAGGATTGTTCTTTACCACACAACTAATGAGCATCAACATATATCAAAACGACTCGTGTGTTGTCCAGTGCTATCCAAGTGGAAAATGTGGAACTCATGGCTGGCCTTCTTTGTTATGAGCACCAAAGTCACTTTGAATTTCTTAATTTATAAAGGATCTCTCTCTCTCTCTCTCTTTCCTCTCTCTCCCCTCCACTTCCTAATAATAATCAATGGGAAGGAGGCAGGCACACACAATTCCAATAGCTGAGATTGTTTCCTATTTCTTGGCTGGAGAGAAGAGCACAGCTAGATCAGATTAAATAGGAACTGAGGAGAAATGGTTTCTCTAGATTCACCACTCCATTTCTGCATGGCAAAACAGGAAGGGGGGTTTTACCAATATTTTCTAGGAAAGCAAAAATTCTACAGTGTTATTGCCTCTTTCCTCCTTTATCCAACAGCAATCATGTGGGGCCACAGCTTGGCCACTCTTCAAAATCGTTTCTGATACCTCCCCCAGATATTCTGAGGCATTGCGTTTGTGCATAATGGTAGCCAGGATTCAGCTACATTCTGTGTCTTCGGTGATGGAAAGTATCATGGTATGTTATAGGAAAGTAAAAAAAAAAATATTCATGGTTATTCATTTTCAAATAGAAAAACTGCTTTCCTAGCAGCTGGGGAATCCTGTCAGGAAGATTAATAAACCAGAGAGAATTTTACACAATTTTCACCCTGTGCTCAACATCCTGAAGTATTGCACAGAAATTATTGCACTGTGAAAAATACATTTTTAATACAAAAAACTCCCTGTTTTCTGTTCAAAAAATGAGTTTCTTACACAGAAAACACTGTTTCCTGCATAGGAAACCTGTTTTCTCAGCAGAAAACACTGTTTTCACAAATACTCATATGTTCTATTGTACAGAATAATTCTGCAATGCTTATGGATGTTTGAATGTAGGAAGACTGCTGTAAAACATATTCATTTTTACCCACAGTGGGTAGAAAACTACTTCAAGTATTCATCTTTGCATCTTAGGATGAAACAAAGATTTGCATCCCTAGTATATTCAGCAAAATTGTCCTGAGGTTTTGAGAGAAGGAGAAATGATCTTAGAAGAATTGCTGATCAAAAATTGTATTTCACTGAAGACCAAATATCTGCCTGGTCCCCAGCTGTGTTTCCAATTGGGAAACACAATTGATTGTTTATTCATCAGAATGTTGAAAACCCCAGAAGTTTCTTCATAAATTGGAAGGGAAAGACCTGAGATTTTTTTTAAAAAAAAGCACGAGAAAGCAAAACAGACAGATTTCAGATCCAGGCCAAGGGGTTTGTGTGCTCAGTTCTTAAAAGTTTGGTTTTGAGTCCCTCTGCATTCAGCTAGGTGTTTTGGTACTGCATTAGAGTTGCAATATCTCCTTCCTGGAAAGATTTTGGTTTTTTTACAGCTACACGGCATGCAGGCATGGTGAGATCCTTTTCATACTGGGAATTAGTGGATCTCTAAGAATCCTAAACTTGTCCCTTCTGTACCATCGTTCTTCCAGCTGGCAAAGATCTTTTTATTGCAGTGGGCTCTTGACAATTGTCTGCTGAAAAGGGGACTTTTCATGAATGGACAGCATATGTGTGTGTATATATACATACACACACACACACATATATATATATATATACACACACACATATACGCACGCACACACATACGCATACATACATATATTATTCATATGCTTTGAAATTGCCTTCTAATTCAACTCAGGTTTGGTATTATAATTTCTTTGTTCCTGAATGCTGTAACTTTGTGTGTTTGTCTCCATTTTGGGACAAAAGTGGGATATAAATCAGACAAATAGATAGATAGATTTTTCATTCATTTTTGATAAGAACTATGCACTTTCCTTCATATATGAGCTGGACAGGATGTGTGAGATATGTGTGAGAAAACAAAAGCTGTTAGATGTGTCCACAACTATTTGTAACAATGGCCTGCCAGGTTTCGGAAACAGACACGAAGGCACTGTTATTTGCTTTCAACACTAGTTATTCAGAAGCAGAGTGACTCTAAACATGGAGGTTCCATTTAGCCATCATGGATAATAACCATTCATAGAACAATCTTCTGTGTATATTTCTGATTCCCCATTCAAAATCATCTAAGCTACCACATCTTGTACTGAATTCCATTTGCCTAATTATATGTTATGTGCCTCCTTTTCATCTGTCCTGAACCCCTGCCACTCAGCTTCATTGGGTGAGAGATCCCTCCCCCAGTTCTACTATGGGGTGAAAGGGAAAAAAATCCATCTCTGTACCCTCTCTTTGTACCATTCATAATTTTATTAACCTCAGCCATGGCAGCTCCTCCCCTTCACAAAGATAAATGACCCATTGTCTTTACTTGGGAGAAAAGGCACATGCTCACCAACCACTACAAATGTGAAAGTCTGTCAATAACGTTTTTGCTGTGCTTCTCAGAATCCAGGAAACTTTGCCATTTCATCCTCTCTCGATTCTGTTTTGGATTACAAGAGTCCTCCATTTCCTTGTTTCTCTTGAACATTTGTGTATATTTTTTGTTTGTGTTTTCTTAAAATGTATGTATGTTTGCATTTTTTTTGTGTGATTGCACACAAGTTTTTATGCATTTTTCCCATTGAGTAAAATGTGTTGTGTCCGTTTTTCAGATACACACATTTTCAGTCATGCGCATTTTCCAAATATTGATTGATTGGATTTATATCCCACCTTTCTCCCAATATGGGATGTAATGCAGCTTACAATGCAAATTAAAACAAAATGGCTACAACAGTACATGGCAAAAAACTTTTAAAACAATTGAACCAGTTAAAATATAAATTAAAAGGCAATGTAAAACATCTAAAACACATATTACATATTTAAAAAGCAGTACACCTGTTGTATATCCTTCTACCCCAACTGTTTAAAGACTGAAGATCTGTTTGAACAAGAATGTCTTTCCTTACCAACAAAAAGAGGGCAGAAAGGGGATCAAACAAACATAATTCCTTTGGAGAGAGTTCAATAGCCTAGAAGCAGCTACCAATAAGCCTGACTCCTGTGTTGTCACCAGACAAATTTGTGAGGATAGTGGGATGGACAGAAACTCAAGCTGTCTCATATGGTGAGATTTAGACTTTCAGATAGCCTGGACCGATATATGTGACAGTTTCTGCACATCTTTCTCCACTGAAATGAAGTACAGTGAAAATAAAATGGGGAACTCACCAAGACCTAGAAATTGAGCAAGAACACTATAGAATCAAGTTGGCAGAATAAATTAAGATCTGATGGTTAGTGTTTTGAATGGTTCTTCTATAGTCAGGTAGTTGACAGATAAAAAATGGATAAAACCCCCCTGTATGATTTCACATTGATGAAATTTGATTTTGAAAAGCAGTTGTGCTCAGATAATGAACACTAAATTGTACATTTTTCTTAAAATTAGAGGTGGAAGAGGAGGTGATCAACGATTGTATGATAAAATGGGCACAAAGTGTTGGGCATAACATACAGTTGGAGGAATGGGAGAAAATGTGGATGGAGGGAATTAAATTTACATTATGTTAATATCTCAAAAAGAACTTATGAGATGATGTATTGTTGGTATTTGACATTAGAAAAACTGGCCAAAATAGGTTTCTAACAGATGTTAGAAATGTGAAAAAGTGGGATGTTTTCACCACATGTGGTGGACATGCAAAAAGGCCAAAAAAGTCAGGAATCAAATATATGTATGGTAAACAGAATGTTGAAAGGTAAGGTTAAATTGGAAACAGAATGATATTTGTTGGGACTACTAGCTGATCACCTGGAGAAGAACTATGGCAAGTTATTAAGATATATGATGGCCACGGCAAGATTATTATACACAGAAATGTGGAAGAATACAGAAACGCCAATGAAAGAGGACCGACTGTTAAAATTTATGGACCTAGCTGAAAAGGACAAATTGATGGTACTGGTAAGAGAAAAAAAAATCAGTAGTGATTTTTATGAAAAACTGGAAACCTCTGATTTGCTTTTTACAAGAAAAAGAGTACAATATATTAATTGTTGGATTTGGCAATTACTATTTTTGGATAAGAAGCAGTAGAACCTTTAGAATGGTGTTTGTAACTACAGAAGTTTCTCTCATATAGATTTGTCTAGAATCTGCCTTGGGAAAGCTTGAAACCACCTTTTGATAAGATTTTTATTGTTTAGACTTAATTCTTTAGTATGTAGTGGTTAATATTCTATTTACTTTATGTCTGTATTTATTTTTCCGATTGTTTTTCTTAACTTGATTATTAATGAAAATGTGTGCACTTCAGTGCCAAGACAGGTTCCATCTAGAGATATAAAGAATAAAGTATATAAAGAATAAAGAATACTTATTAACATTTGCGTCTTTCACAAAGAAGGGGTGTCTCAACAGTCAAGTCAACCAACATAGAAAATGGGGAATAGGAATAGCCAAATGATTCTTTTCACTACAGGATTATTCTTGAAAAAAATGCATTTGTGCAAATATATAGAAATCTTGTTGCAATCTTGAAGCAATATTTTGGTGCAAGGAATTGTATATTTTATGCAGAACACCTTTTTTGCGGAAAGTAATTTTTTTGTGCAAAACCTATGTTTTCTGCATTTCCCCCCAATTTTCTGGGAAGGAGTCTCAAAATAAGAACAGTGGTTGATAATTTCACAGAAGCCCTTATACACTTACCTAGTGGGTAGCAAACTGCTGAAGTCATTTATTTTTGCACAACAAAACAGAAATGTATTTATATCCTTATCTTTTTTCCCCATTTTCATTCTCAGGAAAAGTAGATACCCCCCCCTCCGCCAACCTCTCACAATACTCATTGTTCATCACCTAACTAACAATTGCAAACTTCTTAAATAGTGGAGAAATTTATTCTGGACTTTATCCAGTCTCTTGATCATTGCAAGTGTGACTTTCTGTCTTTTCGGGCTTTCAGCTATCTCCTTCAGGATTGTGGAAGCTATATAAGATGGGAGGCTATATCGGACTACATAGCATACTGTGATTCCACTTCAATTACCATGGCTCCATCGTATAGAATCCTTCGATTTACAGTGGAGGCAGGGATATTTAGAACTCTCAGTGAGAGAGCTCCAGTGATTCATTGGTTTTTATTTACTTACTTACTTACGTATTTGATATAGGACACAAAGTGGCTTACAACAGGCCAGCATCCTTGCAACGATATACACAGTAAGAAGTGACCTATGTATTTGTATTCCTTCATTTCCCTTACTTTCAATTTTTCCAAGAAGAGTTGCATGTGTGAGAGTGCAGCACATTAAAGTACACAGAAGAATATGCAAATACAGATTGTCACTATGCATTGCGATTGCACATTGTTCTGTTCCGTTCCAGTCACAGCAGTTGCTACAGGTAAAACAGATTTTGTTTTGTATGCAGGTGTCACAGTTTCCAGTGGCATTTGCAAAAAAGGAAGTCCATTGAATATAAAGTTGCTTTTCATGTTACTTTTTTAACATGTGGAAGCACTCTCATGAATCACTCTTGTATTTCCTCATCTACGCAAATGCAGTGAGAGAATGGCATCGAAATAAAACAGCATTGTAGAAAACTCATTGCATGCATACATTTGTGTCCCCAGACAGTGGCAATACATATTTGGGACCTTAATCCATCCAGAGTGAGATGTGGATTTTGCAATGCTGATCTGAGCCTTTGTGTATCACATACTGATTATTACCTTGAGTTGGCTTAATTGCCCATCATATTCTCCATTCAAAAGTACAGCTAACTCTTGGAGCAGTAGAATGCAGCATAATGAATTACTGTTGCGCAGTGCATGTGTGTCATGATTAGCAGTTGACTTAATTGCACATCCGCTTGCACTTCCAACCGCTTGTTTTTTTTAATCTGACTGTAACTTTATCAAACCTTCTGCCTCCTCAGGACACTTATCCAAAACTGAACATCATTTTTTTTTCTTGCATCAAAAATGACAATGTATCCCAGGTACTGGTGACATGATTCAACTCGCTTGGAAAGAATACCCACGGACTATTAACTTTATTCTGGTTGAGGTGTTCCAGAACTTTTGTGCCTATTTTGAAATATAACAGAGTTTCACAAGATTATGTCTTTATGCAGAGAAAAGGGCTGAAAAACTATCAGCCCTTGAAATATACATTGTGTAGTCCATATTCCACTAGAGGTCACAGTTCCACATTTTGGGACAGCTGTGTAAACTGGCACCTTCTCTTCTGAACTCTCCTACAGATGACCCAGTTACTGACAACACTTAATCATTTGCTTCTAGGAGCAGAAAATATGGAAGGGACAGTGTCTTTACCAAGTGGAGCAGGAAGGAATTATGTGCATTGCCAAACAATGATGGCATCATTTAATAGAACGTTTGCACCGAAGTTTGATCCTGACAATGATACCCTTGTTGCAAAAGGGAAAATAAAAGGAGCTTTCTTTCAGTCAGTTGAATGAATGAAATTCACACTCATGGTTCATTTTCTTATTCACCCTCTCTCTTTTAATGACCAAATGACAAGTTAGTGATAACAAAAAACCAGTAACAAGCACAAATAACAAATAAGCAACAAAATTTATCTCTTTTTTATATCAAGAATGAATATCTGAATAATTTTGCTAATTTTGTTCTCAAAGGAAACAGTATCTTGGGCATTTTATTCTTCCCTCTGCTAGAAGCTCACCAAGAACTTCAGTTTTTGAAGTCTACTCAGTATGCAACTTACTCTGTGCAGAACTGAGGAGTTTGTGGGATTTCTGGCACAGAAAACAGTATGTTCTGCAAAGGACATGGCAGAACAGCAGAACTATACGTTTTTGTGCAAAACTTACTGCTTCCTCTGAAAAAATACAATGTGTGAATTTTGCACAGAATAAATCCTAAACTGCTAAAAATTCTCATCAGTTCAGGATTCTTCTCATTCAAGTTTTCTGAAATTCAAGAGACATATTTTTGACCATTTTTAATACATATTTTCAAATATTCTTTCCACCCCTGTACCAGAGACATCAATTTCTATTGTTTTACTGTTTCTAGAAAATGCTTATTCTTGGACAAGTGTCTATAATAACAGATCCAATCCACTGAGATCAACCTCTGTGCCACTCCTAAACCAGCAATTCTGAACAGGGCCAATATGGTCCCCAAGGGGACCTGGCACGTTTGAAGGGGGTCACAGACTGAAAACTGTGAGAAGGGGAGCACCAATAACTGAACCAGTGAAATAACTAGACAGCTACCTTAATTGATGTCAATAGTATCCCTCCTATTTATAATTCCAACACACTGTTTGATGGTTTCCATGACAAAATCCAAGAACAGAACAACAAGAGGCTGTTTTTGTTTAATATGGCGCCCCAAAGCATGAAACTTGCAGAAAAGCACCAAGCTCAAGAATCAAATTAGGCCAAATAACAAGTTACTGATAACTGTTATAGTGCTATTATTCCACTTTCAACATCCTGTGGAATCCTGGCATTTGCAGTTTAGGGAGGAGCATTTAAAATTCTCGGCCAGAAGGTTCTTTGCACTCAGTAAACTGCAAACTCCAGAATTCCAAAGGATGTTGAAAGTAGAATAATAGCACTATAACAGTGTAGGGTGGAAATGGCCACAGTCTTTCTTGTACTTATTGGAAATATGCTACCTGGAGGACTGCTTCCTTGGACTCTTGTTGTGCCCTGACCCTTGGCTTCCTGACATAGTGCCCATTCCTGCCCAGTTCTGGCACCTATACCAGATGGCCCTTGCCACCCATGCCTCAGACCCTGTCATCTCAGCACACTGATGCTGAAAGTTGGGTCCTCTCTTCCACTGGTGTTGCAAGAAATGAATGTAGGAGATGTATGACTTAAGTCCCACAGAGAGAAGACTCCATGTGAGGCCTACGAGAACTACTCCTAGCCAAAGCTGACCACACTGGGGTAGCAGGATCAGTGATTTTAATCAATAGTTTCATAACCATCTAATACAAGTGTGAGAATCTTGTAACCTGAGTGTTACATGTGGCCCATGGGGAAGGTAGTTTCTCTTCAACTCTTTGGACCAACACTAGCCCCTAAAGGCTCTGACACACACAATCTCATTCATTTTTACATCCAAAAAAGTTTTTTTTTTTTGAGGAGAAACTTTTTTGCTGCAAAAAGTATATATATTTTTTAATTTATAAAATACCATTTGTGCAGTTGTTTACATTCTTCATTCATGCGGGGGAGAATGACTGTGTTTTGACAACTGATGCACAATGATGTAGGCTCCCTTCAGGACTTCCCTTCAGACTTCCCTTCAGACTCCCTTCAGACTTCCCAGCGATGGAGTTTAAAGTTGTGAATATTGTGCAATGACTGTTGAAACATAGTGGCAATTCTCCTTCCCTGGAGGATGCTTCTATGGCCACTTGATGGCTGAGCAGAGGGTAGGGGAAAAGTTAAGACTAGGTTGGGAAAAAAGGAATGTAGTCCTTGAGTCTCCTCAAAAGTTTTGGAGAAAATGGAAGAGAAAGGGGTGTTAGCAAGTTTCCCCTCATTTGTTTCTGTTTTTCTGAGAATATTCTTTTCATCCCTATTGCGTAGATACAGAAATGCTGTTTCAGGGGGCTCCCCACATTTCCATTTCAACGAAGGCTGCAATGTTGTATCACGGTCCTCAACAGCAAGGGATGACCCCAAAATGGAGAAGTATGGCCCTCTCAGCTCTGGCATATGCTTGCCTCTCCATGAATTAGATGCTTGAAGAGGCGCAGATTTTTCTTTCTTTTTGAGCAGCACCCACCAGCGAGTACTTCAAGACAATATGATCATTTTCTCCCCTTCCCCTTCCCAGCTGCTTCATGAGACTACATCTACCATATCCATGTACTGTATCTTTCCATGTACATGTCTTCTCCATAGCCGGTTTATAAATGGAGCAGATGGGGTTGTCCAACATCAAAATGGCTAGTTGAGTTGTCTTGTCTTTGCTTAGACCTTGAGTCATCACCGTTCTTCATGTCACTAGGACATTGTCTGCAAGTTACTAAAATTCTGATAATTTAGATAGTAGATTATTACTGCAGACCACGACAGCATAACTACCCAGAAGGTAGACTTGCCACAGTGAAAACCAGAGATGACTTCTTTACCTTTAATGGTTCTACAGAAGTGGTTAGTTCAGCAGGTGTTGCTTGTCACATAACCAGGTAACAAAGCAACACCGCCTGAAATTCCTTCTTCTATACAATTGTTAAAGGTTTAAGATTTGTCTTCAGTTTTTACTTTGGCAATTCTAGTCAGACATAGGGTGGGAAGAAAAAGTTCATTGATCTACTCCTGAGATTGCAGTTATCAGCTATGCTCTTGGCTTTCAGTCCTTTTGTGATCCTGCTATAACAGGTAACACTACTAAACACAGGCTTTTTTTAAAAAAAATCTAGATTTTATGTCGTATGTTTCTTGTGTGAATTCTTGTGGGGGAAAAGAAACTTTTGTTAAAGTTATTTTTAGGATTTGTTCCAGTCTTTGCAAGTTACTCATGTCTTGGAAGTAAATTGTTCCTTTATATAGAAGGTTGTTGACTTATTTGCTCCATATGTCTTCTCACGATTAAAAATAACTCCTTTGCCATAAAATCCCAATTAAAACTGAAGACAAAATCCAGACTAAATTTTCTGGGAGTATGGTTTGATCCTTTGATTGTACTTCATTTTTTGCTGTTGGCACGTAATTAATGGATCATGGGGTTCTTTAAAATATTAGCCAAAATCACAACCACTTGTGGTAAAACTAGCATTATGAGCTATGAAAAGAATGGAGGGAGGGTCTGAAATGAATTGGGAGAGACTAAAGGATATGGTACCTATTTGATTCTCTGTCATGATTCAGATGTGACAGGAAGCCATTTTTTCACTATGAGAATGAGCCGGAGCCATTTTCCAGCTGTTCCTCTTTTGAACCTTTGAGGAAGAGATAGAAATGTTCCTCTTTCAATTTTTAACCTAACCAGAATGTCCCACAACATCCAAATTCAGGAGATGATATTCTAAATAAACTACAGTTAATAAATACAAATGAAGCTTAGACTCTGTCACCCATACTTTGATTAGGTACTAGAGTTCTCCTGCTGATAATTCTAAATACTTTCCCAAACTACAAATCCCATGATGGATGGACTCTTGGCGGTTCAGTTTCTATGGAATAAAAATTCTATAAGTGTATAATGTGAAATGTCCATAACCCTCTGCTATGCTTGCATAACACCCGGTCATTTGCTGCCTGAGGTGGCCACTTAATTTTGCTTAATAGTAGAGCTGCTCTTACAAACTGTCAGTGCAGTCATAGAAATGAAACATGGTTACTGTGTACAAAAATGACTTTGGATTGGGTCCAATACATTAAAAAGTAATAGTTAATTTTAAAATTGTTGCTGTTGTTGTGGGTGTTCTTGTTGAAGGACATACCTTTACCCCAGAGATATCTGCATTTGCCAAGAGGAAAGATCTTATTAGAGACAGAACTTATTAGAGATAGAACCGGTATGGAGAAATGATTTGAGTGTTGGGTTAGGACTCCATGAGACCAGGGTTCAAATCCCTGCTCAGCCATGGAAATCCCTTTGATGACCTTGGATAAGTCGCACTCTCTCAGCCTCAAAGGACAGTAATGGCTAACCCCCTTTGAATAAAATCCCCCACCCCAAAAAAACCACACTGTGATAGCTTTGCCTTGGGGTTGTCATAAGTGGAAATGACTTTGAGGAGCACACAACCAGCTCTCCTATCCAAACAAAAGATCTTATTTTTGTAATGTTATTCTGGTCCTAATGCAAATCACAGCTTGGAAATTAGACTTATGGTTACCAGTCTCGTCTGCACAGTTAGCAACCATTATGGTTGCTTTCTTGTTATTCAACAGAAATTAGGAAATTTATTTTTAGCTACATTTTCAAAAACATAAGAATGTTGCAAGCTGTTGGTGTATGGTACAAAACATATTTAAGGAGATTAGCCATATACCTGCTACAACAATTTTTAAAAGCTAAAAACTATGACAGTTATGCTGCAAAAGAAGTGAAGTTGTCTCTTTTTATGTTACCAGTGTAATGCAACTTAGGCCATTTCCACGCTACACTATTATAGTGCTATTATTCTCCTATCAACATCCTAGGGAATCCTGGGATTTGCAGTTTAGGGAGGGGCATTTAGAATTCTCTTTGGTCTCAGTAATCTGCAAACTCCAGGATTCCATAGGATGTTGAAAGTGGAAAAATAGCACTATAACAGTCTAGCGCAGATATGGCCTTGGTTATGGCAAAAGAAAGAATTCATTACAAGTGACTCATTACTGTTAAAGAGTTATTTTCGGACAGTATGTTCTTAAAGATGATGTTTGTTTTCTTATTTAATTAATTTTATTCATCAATCCCACACTAAAACAACATTTGCATTATGCCTTTGCATGTTTCCTCATGGATAAACAGCATGATCCCGTGCATATTTACTCCAAAGTAAAGCTGCCTTTAATGGGTATTATTCCTGGTTGAGTGTGCACATAGGGCTGCAGCCCTTAGTTGTGTCAAATTGTCCTTGTTGCAGTGAGCTGTCTGCTGTCTCCCAGGAGATTTGGCTATACATGCATCTGCATACATAAACCCCATCAGCCAAAATGCCACCTCACGTTCTTTGTCTGCAGTCCCATCTGACACCAGCTGCTACCAATTCTCCGAAATTCCTTTGCTGTGTTTTTGTCTGGTCGCTACATTGCTAGCCAACATCAGAAGTCCAGTGGAGGGCAAAGACCTCTCTGTGTGTGTGTGTGTGTGTGTGTTGTCTCTGTGTGTGTGCGTTTGTGCGTGTGCATGAGAGTACAACTACAATGCAAAATGGAAGAGAATGCTTGTTCTGAAAGGAAGTCAGGGTGGGAGGTTCTTTCTTAGTTCAGATCATGGAAAACTGCAGCATCCCTTTCATCCTGTACATTTTTCTTTGCTCTTCCTTTTGGGAGCACTTCTCTGAATCTTATGCTGTCTCAGGGATAAATGAATGAGCTTAAATATATTTTTAAAAGATTTAATATAATTATTAAAGATATCCTTTTTTAAAATAGCAGTTCCTTTTGTGGGAGACTGGTAGTTTTCAGGATTACACAAGGTGGAGAAACAGAAGTAGAATTTAATTCTCTCCTTCCTGCTGTGGTCCTTATGCAAACCCCTTTTTTTTTAAAGCTGTTCCTTCTGCTTGGGAGACAACCTGTGTTGGTGCCAGACAAAACGTGCTTGATCTCCCACTGGAAAAGCCAAAGAACTGTTAGTCTCTAGCTATTTCACAATGCGGTCCTATGCACCTTTACTCAGGATTAAGTCCCTCTGTGTCCAGTGGGCCTTATTGGTTTGTGAATGTGTATAGGGTTGTAGCTTTAAGAGATAACCAAACTATAACATATTTCATGAATGCACCATTCAAATGGAGAATTCTGCATCTTGAGCTTCGATGTTTTGTTTTGTTCTTCAGTGAGGTTTCTTGTAACGTGTTATAGATATACCATTACAGCTGTGCTAATATGACCACAAATTGCCTTTTTATCCCTCAGTCATCCTTTACTGAACAAGCATAATTCTTGTATACAGCCTTCCCCAAGTTTCTTCATATTTGATTCTCTTTCTGGGTGGCTAAATATATGTGCATATACATACTCAGCCGTAGGACATGAATTAACGTATCCTCTGTATAGAACTTGTTACTTTTGGTAGCTGCAGTGTCAAAAGTAACTTTTCCATTTTTTAGGCCAGTACTCTTGCAATATTCTCTTCCTCAAAAAAACAAAAATAACAAAAACAAAAAACCCCTGAAAAGGTTCTATCTGAATTTTCACTTGTTTCATTTTTGACAAGAAATTTCCAAAATTCACATTTTGTACAAACTCAGTGCAAAGATCTTGGAATTTTTGTAAAAATAAATAAATAATCAAGATCAGATTAAGCAAAAGGAGCCTGTGGTTTCAGTGCTTACCTCTCCTAAATTTAGGTTTGAAGCCCTGTGTGCTCAGTCAAGTTTGTGAGACTGAATTGGTTTTTCTTTTTCTTAACAGGTTCCATTTTTTCCTGACTGGCTCCTCATTTCTTGATAGCTAGGTTGGTAGGTACAACATAACACTCTTCATAATAGGTTGTCACTGGAACTATTGTGTTTGGCCAGTGCCAGATTCTGGAAAAGTTACTTCTTTGGCCCACAACCTAGGGATATTCAGGGAAGCCGCACTCCAAGCAAGCAACTTTTTTGAATAATACAAATGGGTTCTGAATTGTACTTGGACTACTTTTGACTAGAAAGTCCCCAGATTTACTTATTTCTTCCTAAACTGAATGGAAAAAACTTGATTTTTTAAAAAGGAGATGTGAGAGAAAGCAAAGCCGATGGGCTTGTCCACTTCTATCCAAAACAGATGTTTGTACTGTCAGTACTGATGGCACCAGTCACTTCTGGGAGAGTGATGGACACCAGGCCCACCTTCCTCCTGAACAGGTGATCACCATTGCTGTCAAAGCTGATAGCCCTACCCATCTGTTTAGGTAACAGAGAAAGAAAATCTGCTCATGGAGCCTTGAGCCTGTGACATAAAGCAGCATGTAAGGATTTCCTGAAAGGCAGTCATGGTATAATTTCTACATTTCCACCATCTGCATTGTCCTGCATGCATCCTTCATGCTCACCGTTCAGCTGCTACTGTGAGGCACCTGCTTTAATAACAAGGGTTCCCAGATGCTAAAAAGTGTCTCCTGAGGTAAATCCCAGCTTTGTTGAGAACCAAGTCATGCTATGCATTCCTGTCAAAGAAGCACTTTTCTATCACAACGGTATATTTTTTTCTTTCGCCACCCCAGAAACATTGGTACAGTCAAATAACCTCTTCTGAATAGAAATTGTGCCACTCCAGAGGAACATGTTGTTCTAAGTGCCTCTGAGGTCTACAAATAAATGGTTGAGATTGTTACTAGAAAACCTTGAATTTTCTATGCACTCAGGTTTGTTCTTCCTTTTAAGAGTCTGAGCTGTTCTTCAACCTGTTGAACACAAATGCTTCCTCACCCTCATGGCCAGCATCAGATTAATATTATGAAAACAACGCAATGTATTCTGATTTTATAAGCCACAGAATCTCAATATTAGTTTTCCGAATGCATCCTCCTCCCCTTAGCATTTGCCATTTCTTGAAAACAAATTAATTTCTAGTTTAGCTGATTAAACAGGAGAATGTACAAGTGATGCAAGATGTGCTTGTAAAAACGCTTCCCCTTTCAGCTACTTATTACACTAATGTTTTGAACTTTAAATGGATAAATTTCCAGGGTTTCTTTTTTTTTTTAAGGAAAAAAATACATCCAGGGGGAGCTAGGGAGTAACAGATATTCTTTTTCTGAAGATGAATAAGGGAAAATGGGATATAGATAAGAGTGAAGAAAATTACCAGTTTTTTTTTTGTTTCATATTCAACTCTTCAATGCTATATTTATATATATACATCTCCATCCAGATCCTGGTCAGACATTCTGAGAGTGGCAGAGAGCTTGCCAAGGTCACTGTCAAGGACAAAGGAATCAATTAGTATGCAGATCAGAACCAAGGAGTTCAAAGGTATTGTTCAGATTCAATCACATTAGCCAGGCCAGTAATGAACAAATGGCATGACCTTAATCATGGAGTCTAAGCCACTCGTTGAAAAAAAAAGTGTGTGTGTGAGAGAGAGAGAGAGAGAGAAAGACAGAGAGAGAGAGTTTGGGTAAAGAGAAGAGGGAGGGCTGATAGAAACAATATGAACATTGTTTCGGCAAAATTAGCCATCAAACACAAAAATATATCCCACCCTATTCTATGCTCTTTTCTCTCTCTCAAGAGTTCTGGTATCTGAAGTTAAATATGAAGCTTAAGGAGCATCCCACAGAGTTGTTGTTATTTTTTAATGACAAATCACAGACCTTTGGTAATAACAGGGTTTTTTTTTTTTTGGAGGGTGTGCAGCTAGTTCTGCAGTTGCAGTTTCTCCCTCTCTTTGCCGGTGCTGCTCGTTTTCCTTAATTTAAAACACCGAGAGAGCTATTTCTCATCCTTTCCCCCTCCTTTTTGGTGTTTCTTCTTGCTTTGTGTTTCACTTTTAGCTTTCTCAGATGTATAACTGTATTTCATGTGGCATTCTGTAAATACAGTTATGAACAGAATGAGTGAGTGCTCATACAACAGGGTTATGAACACTGTTAGTTAAGATGCTCTGAGTTTCAAAATTATTTGCCAGGTTTCTTGATCACAGTTATGCATGTGAATGTTTGTTTTTTTTAAAAAAATTGTGCACAACTACATGGGGTAGGCAGGATAATGAATTTAATTTCTATTACTGTGTGATCCCCTTCATAGGTGTTGGCAGCAAAGACTGAGCTGTCCTGAATTTTCAACTCAAACCAATGCCAGAATATGCTAGTTTTTGTACAGTGATGACAGATTTTGCTTTTCTCATATGTACATAAAATTATGTTTTTCTGTGTTTAGTAGGAGGCGCCTTTGCATTACTTCTCCGTCGGTAATCTCCTTAGGTATGTGAAAAAATGCATCAATATTTTGCATTACAATTCTTCTTTACTGTCTATTGAAAGAATAAGTGACATCTTTACTGGACAGGATAGGTCGAAAGTGTGAAGGCTTCTGTTAAACTGTGCAATAACTAGAAAGTTTACTTATGTTCTCTAGCTAACGTTATGCCAACAATTATCTCTCTGGAATCACTTATCAGGTGAAGCTGCAAGTGGCATTGCAGAGAAAGTCTGCAGAAATCACTTTGTTTCTGTATTATCAATGAAACGCAACAGATGATTGAGCAGCCTAGGCTCTGGGTATGTGTGTGTTAAACATAAATAAATAAATAAATATCTGTTTTTCTTTCCTCTGCTTTTTGCACTCACTCTATATTACTAAATGGTGTGATGCCAAAGGGGGGGGGAAGTATTCTAAAATAGGGGACTCATGAATGCTAGAGCTGAAACAGTGATGTTGCAGCCCAGAGACAAATATGGAATCAGTGTTTCAATTTGGGGGCTTGGATTCACCTGTAAATAAAGGATGTAGCACCCATGAAGATTATTGCCTCTTATAAAAAAGGAGGGAAAATGAGAAACAAAGGGATCTATGGGGAAAAAAAGTTAACTATTGTTACTAAATTAAGGAAATATATTTCTCCCTTTACCATGGGGGAAAAGGGTTGCTTTTTAAACCTGTCTCTCATGTTTGCTTCAAGGGATTCCCTTCTAAAACTTTGAAACACTTCTTAATACAAAGCAAGGATTTGCTGTGAATAACAGCAGCAGCAACAACAACGTCAGACGCGCACGGCATGAAAAAGATTGTTGCAATCTCAAAAAGGAAATTCATAAACCTATTAGGTCTTTTACAAGAGGAACATTGGGTAAGATTTTTCTTTTAATGTCAGCATATGGCATGGATACTGGATTGTCATACAACTATTCACCTAGTCAATAGGTCTTTTTTTGATCATCTTATGATGATGCTTCTGGTGAATTTCACGGTAAGGCTGGGATCTTTCTCTCTCTCTCTCTCTCACACACACACCTACTCTCTCACAATTTTTCCCCACCCTCGCCAAACAAGGTCATCTGTTCTTCTTCTTTTTTTTAAATGAGGACTAGAAGTTCCTAGTACAAGATTAAGTTCTAACTGTGTTATAAAACTAAGTGCTTTTCTCTATAATAAAAGGTGTTTAAAAGGTTCGCTACAGCTTTAAACAGAATTACAATTTACTTCTTTTCAAGTGTCCAGGCCATAAATTCTTCTCAATTCCCTCTCTCTCTCCTTGTCGGAATTAATGAGATCAGATTTGATCAGGGCAGTGATGTGTTCAGAGCCAAATCACACAACAGCGCGCGTGCGGTAATGGAATTTGCATCTAATGCATACATAAATCAAACATCTTTCTGGACATTTTCATATGCATAATGTCATTTCATCCAGTTCTCTCTGTGCAAAGGGGGAGAGGGAGATCTCTCTCTCTCTCTCTCTCTCCTCTCTCTCTTTTCTCTTTCTCTCTCTGAGAGAATGACTTCCTTTAATGCTTTCATTTTATTTTCGCTGACTACAATTCCAGAGAACGCGCTCGGTCGGAGAATCTTTCGGGGCGCGGTTGACAGTTCCTTTTCCGAGAGGGGTCCTTCACATTTATCATGCCTCTTCCTTGGGGGCTTTGTTATGCAAATGTGGCTGAAATTGATAATTCCAAAGTGCTTCATTTCGGGTTCCTTGGCGGTTGGAGATGGTAGATAAAAAGAAACTGACAAGACACACTGATTGCCCTCAATGCTTGTAACTCTCTTGCTAACAAGGCTCGATATTGTTAAAAATTCCTATTGTTATCAGGGTGGCAGTTCCATTATGCAGGCCTTGCAAATTTCTGATTTGAATATTAACCCTTTAATGGCCCACCTCCCCTCCCCCAACCCCTAAATCAGTTGCTGAACATACGTATGGGGAGTGTACATGTGTGTCTGTGAGACAGAAAGACATACACAAAAACCATAAGTAAAAAAAATAATAATAATAATAATAATAATAATAATAATAATAGTAATAATTATTCAGCGATATATTAATTCTTTCCTTGAACCTCACACCACAGTTCCCATGTTTTGTAGCTGAATGGTTAAAAAAAGGGAGAGCTAGAAAAAAAAACTAAACATCTAAGGAATACAAGTCTATAGCACTCTACTGAAAATCCTCTCTACCAGAGTTGCTACAGGGTTTGGGATGTGGAAGAAAGTTGCCCTAGAAAGATACATATGGAACTAAATAAATACATAAATAAGTACCTGAACATCTTTAGAGAGTCGCACTGCAGAATGCAGTGGTACAGGTGGGAAGCTTCAGTTGTGGTTTAAAGCTGGTATCTACTTGCCCTTTTGCTTTCTAATTTGTGAGAAGCTGCAGAAAAGGCAATGCCACATATGCACAGCATAATTGATATTTACCTGCCTCTCTTTCTGATGCCAGAGTCATTTTTTAAAGAACTGTGTTTTCAATAGTGAAATGTAGGACTTGAAACTGGCAGGTAAGCAATTGCGGCAGTTGTTTTCTGAATGAAACTCTAATTGACAAAAAATAAATTGTTACCTGCCTTCCCTCCCTCCCTTCCTTCCTCCCTTCCTCCCTTCCTTCCTTCTTTTTTAATAATCTGGCAGGAAAGTTGCCTCTAATTTCAGTGGCACATGTGACACTAGTGCATTATGCTAACTTTTCCTGAAATCTTTGTCAGAATGCACGAAGTCCAATTCTGTATATGATGTTGTTACCAATGACATTATTTTAACAAGATCCTTAACTTGTCTTGGCTTTATACAAGATCAGCTACCACCTAACCAATGTAGTAAACAACAATATGATGTTCAAGGAATATTTTACACAGGGAACATATACCAATAGTTGGTTGCTGATTTTCTGGAGTTTTTAAAAAAATCAAGTTGAAAATTTAAAAAACAACAACTCTGAAATTGTTAAGTTTTTTTTAAATTGATATATGCTAGAAGTTCTTTCTTTCTTTTTTAGCTCTCCTCCTTTCCATTGGTAAACACATACATGCATGTGCTTTTGAGATCACGTTGGCTAATTTTGATTCATTGTTTTCTCTCTTTTTCTGGAAAAGCAAAACACAGCAAAGCAACCAGTGTGGTTAGTATTGTCATGCATTATTATAAATGCTGGGGAGGTTTAATGGGACTCTGTAAAAAGAAAAAGAAAAAGGAGAGAGAGAGAGAATGAGCATTGCTAACATACATCTAGTGACTGCAATTGCCTAATCTCTCTGTGCCATTACCTGGATGATGTAGCCACAACCGTCTCTTATCAAAAGAACATCAAAGTTTTCCAGCTTCTTCTTCCAAAAGGCTCACGGAGTGATGGCTGCTAAATTACAGTAAATAAAATGACACTTACTTAATAGCCTTTCTTGCCCTTATTAGAAAAACCTCTAGTGAGTGAAACAGAAGTAACTCTTGGGCTGCTCAGGAGCACCTTTCCCCCCTTCTTTTTCTCTTTCCTTCCTAGGTATCTTAATAGATGAAGCCTCTGTCAAAATGCCCACTCCATTTTCTGTGTCTTGGTTTCTCCCTCCCTCTTTTTTTGTCTTCAGTTATTTCAAACATCCTGTTAATTTTTAATGCTTTTGTACCCTCATTCTACTGCCGTAAAGGATACCTGTCTCCCTACCACCCTCCTTCTCCCCCCTCACCCCGTCCGCAACACAACCCGGCAACTGCCTTTTTCTTTAGTTCAGAAATAGATTCCACTAAAACTGTTTGCTGAAAATCCATCATTTGGTTCTATCATTTATCCTGTCCATTAGACTCACCACTGTTGGTGCATTTTCTCATTGATTTACATATTTCTGTCAAGTACTGTTATTTATGCTCCATGATATTAACATCGCTACTTGTACCATTAAGATCATTAGCAGTGCTAGCTAGACCCAGCTATTCAGCTAGTAATAGGAGTTAGTAGGTCTCGCCTGCACAAGGATTATGTTATGGCATCACTCTGTAGTTAATCAAACTGAGTTTTAGTGTCAATAACCATTTAAATGAAATCATCCTAACCACTTTGCCAAAAGGGATCAAACGTCACATTTGACTTCTCCCCATTCCGCAAAGTTCCTTTTATTCCTTTCCAATAAAAGAAAAATCTTAAATCTTGGCAGTATAAAAATGTTCTATTTACAGATCGCTAACGTATTATTACAAATGCAGGATTTTTATTTTTATTTTTTTTGGTCTGTTTTCCCCCTTGCACTTCCCAGTGTGAGTTTCCTAGATGGACAACATCTAATATCTCATTTGTAGCATGTTCAGAAAATATGTTAATATGATATTTTTATTCCTTTTTTTTAAAAGTGTCATAATCTCAGCCACACTTCACATTGATAAGCCAAATTAAGAGAACTGTGTAGGAGCAAATGTACTGATTCATACAATAAAGGAAACCAACAGCGTGCAATTGATTGAACAGGTCCTTATATTTTGATAAGAGCAAGGAAAGAATCTTTTTGGGGGATAAAATTGCTGAAATATTCTTATATGGTCAAGGATTCAGACTGTGAAAACTATAGATTTTTTTTTTTTTTTTGCTTTTTTAATATTGACAGATGTTCAGTTCAACAGCATGCCATTAAATTGCACCAAATGTTTGTTTGGTATGTAAGTGCACAAGGAGTCATTTCTCCAATTATACAGCACTCTCATGATTATAGCAGCGCTTGCATGATTTTCCCTGCCACGTCTTTTCTGAATTATACATTTATGTATACTGTAAGCAAGGTAGATTTGAATGTGTAACTCTACTCTTCGGGTTTTGCCCATGGTAACGTTTCACCAAACAATGAAGTTTAACATTTCTTATGAAAGGCTATATTTAGGATACCCTTCCATTTTAAAACAAAACAAACAATATAGGATTGTTACATTATACACACTTGATTCCCTTTTTTTTAAGTATAATTTAGCTATTGGATTGCCCTCTATATATGGATGTCTATTCCCCAAACAGGCAACAGCAGCTTTAGTACAAAAAGGAATTATTTGTCATTCTTTGATAAAACTGTACTTTGTGCTGAACAAAAATTCAGAGATAAAGAAACAGGAGACATGTATGCTGGGAAAGACGGGAGTTGTAGTCCAACATATTGGAAATGACAGCAGACTGGAGAAGGCTGATCTTAAGTAAATTTGACCTGGTGGTACAGAAGGATTGCATTTCAGAGTGGCTATGTATATGTATATGTATATGATTCCAATGATTTCTGTGCATATTTCCAACTGGTGATGCTAGGAATTGCTGACTGCCTATGCATCTCCTTCTCTGAAAGGGATGACTTCTTCTACCTAGCCTGGTCAGAAAGAGTTCAGTTTTTGTTGAGTTCAGCCTTCTTTCTGAGCTCTTGTGTCCTTCTTGTCCTTGCCTATCTTTGACTTTACTTCCTAGCTTAATCTCCTGACATTCTCCCAACCATCCTTTGGCTTTTGATTTCTGACTTAGGGCATATGAAACTGAGGGTCAAATCATGGCATGACTACCCTAGAGAGATTGTCCTGGCTTACAGGGCTGTATCTCCTATAGTGCTCAAATTGGAAACCTTGAACAAATTGAGACTGAGGTAATTAAAAAAAAAACTTTCCAGCTGATTCTTCCTGTTTACTTAAATTAACTGCAGAGACTTTTTGTGTGTCCCTCTGCCATCTGTGATATGGTCAGCAGGAATCAATGAAAAGAGCTCCTCTGTTGTAGTAGGCAGACTGTGGAAGTATCTGACCAGGGAGAAATCTCTCTAACCCTTCTCAATTCATTTTCCAAGGCCAGCTGAAAATTGTTTTCATTCTAGCGCATCTGACTCTAACAAGCCCATTGCTTATCCAGGTCTTGAGTGTTATTTCATGTGCTTTTATTATCATATTTTGTCTGTTGTCCCATTTGTTGTTTTAATATGTTTTAAACAGCAAATGTCAAGATTTTCTTTTGCTAGTTATATTGGCTATTTTTTTCTTCAAAAAAAGGAAAGGTAGGATTTGGTGTAACTATATAAATGCATAGGCCAGAACTGTGTTGGAGAGTTACAAATGTGTAACCTGGATTTACACATTCATAACTGCTTGTATTCATAATCCTGACATATTTCCTAGTTCAGGGAAACATAGTGACCATCAAAGTCCGCCAAGCCCCACTTAACAGTGGACAGTCATTACGACCAATGGAAGTTCATTCTCTTGATACTTGGGAAGCAGCTGACTGGTGTTTCCACCCACCACTCACACAAAAGATCTCTAATGTGAGGGAGGACTTGCAACAGGGACCCTGTTGCACCAGAGATCACTCAGGGGAGGGGTGGGAATGTCAGATAGCTGCTTTTCAAATAACAGGGGAACAGATCCCCGTTAATCATAGTGCCTGATTCAAGTAAGTGGGGATTGGGTGGCCAAGCTAGGAATCATTCCATAACCATGTGACTGTGGTGGTTACTCATTTGTAACACCCCAACAGGATTTTGGCCTTGATATGAGATGAAAATTAGACTCCACTGAAGCAATGCAATAGCTTGGGTGAATGGGTACCATAGGAGGGCACAGAAAAATATTTAAAACATTTTACCCTAAGCTTGAGCTGATAAGGCTTCCAAAGATAAGTACTAAGATAGCCCCTAGCGTCTAGTTTAGAATTAGAAGGACATGACATGAAATGAAAAAGTGATGGGTAGGGAATTAAACATGAAGCAAGCTCAGCCACCCAGTTCAAACAGTGGTATAAGATTTCTTTGACAACAGGAATATATCTGTGCAAAATTATAGGAACTGAAGCTAATGTGGGTACAAAGCAAGTGAAGATTATTGGTGGTTCAGAGCTGTATATGGCAATTCTATCCTATACCATCTCAGCAAAATCTGCTACCCTGTGTGAAGTGCATCCCACACGGTCAGTATTACATTAAAAAAAAAATAGAGCCACCATGCTATCTAGTCCAACATTTAGTACACACTGTGGCTACCAGCTGCCCATGGGAAGCCCACCAGCGAGCCATATGCAACTGTATCCTCCCACTCACAGTACTCAGTGAGGCATAATGCTTCTGATACTGGATGTGATATGTAGCCATCTTGACTAGTACTCAATGGTGGTCCTAGCCTCCATGAATTTACTCAATATGCATTAAAGCTGTCCAAGCTGGCCGCCCTCAGTATAGCTTTTGAGAGTGAATTCTATAATGTATGTGTTGTGTGGAGAAGTATTTCCTTTTCTCTTTAATTCCACTGCCAGTCTGCTCAGCTTTTCTACATGGATTGGGAGAAAAGAGTGCCACTTTGTACTTTACCTGAGGCAGAAAAATGTCTTCAGCCGACCCTGCTATAAACAGTGTGCATTTGGCATCAAAAGAAGAATGTTTTATATACCATGGATTGTGGGGAAAAAGTATGGCACCTACTGATCACTGTTGTTGTTAATTGCTGTTAAGTCAGCTTCAATCTATGGTGACCCCATGAAAGACATACCTCCAAGACTCCCTGTTATTAGCAGCCCTGTTCAGATCTTGCAGACTCAAAGTCATGCCTTCTTTGATTGAGTTAATCCACCTGTTAATCAGGTCTTTCTCTTTTCTGAGTGCCATCAACTTTATTGAGCATTATCCCCTTTTCTAATGTGTCATGTTTTCCCATGATATTTCCAATAGCCTCAATTTAGTCATTTTTTCTTCAAGTGAGAGTTTGGGCTTGATTTGCTTGTGAGCTGAGTTATTTGTCTTTTTGGAAGTCAATGTATCAGTAGAACTCTCCTCTCACACCTCATTTCAAATGAGTTGATTCTCTTTCTCTCAGCTTTTTTCACTGTCCAGCTTTGGCAATCATACAAAGAAAACAGAAATTCTATATCACACGCAAATGTTCAAACCCTCACATTAAGGTGATGCTATAGGCCCTCCATTGACAGGTACCCATGGGCTTCAAAAGTATTTTTTTTCTGCACAAACTACAGATGGCATTGTTTTCTGTCACTTACTCATAATGCATATCTCTACCCATTTGGTCCTCCCCCTTTGTAAATTGTCATTATTTGGGTTCCACTTCTTGATGGTGTATCTGTCAAAGATGGTGTCATAGAACCATGGAGCTGGAAGAGACCACAGGGGCCATCAAGTCAAACCCCTACGATGCAGGAACACACTTCAAAGCACTCCCAACAGATGGACATCCAGCCTCTGCTTAAAAACCTCCAAAGAAGGAGATTCCACCACACTCTGAGGCAGCATATTCTACTGCCGGACAGCTTTGACCATAAGGAATTTCTTCCTGAGGTTCAGGTGGAATCTCCTTTCCTTCAGCTTAAATCCATTGCTCCTTGTCTTTGTATATTGTTTTGGTTTCACAGTCTCTCAGGTCTTATCCTCCTTCCCCTTCTCTTCTACAATAATAATTACATTTATATCTTTCCTTTTCTTCTAAAGCTCAAGGGACACTATACAATCTTTTCTCTCTATTTTTAGCCTTATAAAAACTTCATGAAATTTATATCTTGCTTTTCTCACAGCAGAGGCAGTATACAGCATAAGTTACAAGAGAACACAGCTAAAATCAATCATAACATTTAAAAACATTAAAACTAATTCGGCTATCATACTAAAACAGTGATGAATTAAAAACTGTTTTAAAGCCTTCAGAATGAAGAACTGAAGAAAAAAGTACAGCACGCTTCTTTTTTTCTAAAAAAGAATATCCTACTACATCAAGAAACACTGAAAGCACGTCTAAATAATGTCTTTGCCTGCAGTCGGAAGGAATTCCACAACCCAGGAGTAACTACTGCAGAGGCAATCTGGTCTCTCCTCTTTGAACATGGTTGTGAGGGTCAAGGGACTGGGAGAAAGCCTGACCCAAGGCCACCCAGCAAGCTTTGTGGCTCAGTAGGCATGAACATGGATCTCTCATGGCCCTGTCCAGCACTGTATATGCTATATATGGTGGGGAAAGTGTGACACTGAAGTGGCATGGAAACTCCCTCTCATGCCAACATTTTTTTGAAATTTTACTTAAAAAAAAAGACTGAAAAAGCCATATGCCCTCAAGGGGTTATGGAAGGCAATTCTGCCACATTGTGGCTATGGCCTAATATTCCCCTCAGTGTAGAATAAATATCTACATGCAGATACTTGCTGCACCAGCACTGTGCAACTCCCATGCAGAATAGCAACATTGTGTAAGACATGTCAATGGCTGAGAACTATTGCGCATGAGCAACGCACAATTGCAATGCACAATATGCAGCCACAACAGGTACTGCAATGTGTGCAATATTTCTATACGTAGAACTCCACTTCTGCTACTGTCAGCAGAATACATCCACTACAGTGGATGCATATGTTGACTTACACATGTGAGAGAAAGACAGAAAGAGACGGGAGGTTAGGGAGAACTGTTTTAGGATGAGGATGGTTTTTATGTAAATTAGAACTTTGAAAAAAAGGACATGAAGGCAAATGCACACAATGATGGATTAAGGGCAAGCTGGCCACACCACTCTAAAAATACTTCTTGGCTTTTTTATTCTAAATTACATCAAAGACAAGCAAAACACCTTTCATACCTCATCTACTTGTACAAGTTCCACTGTTGCTGATTCCTCCCTCCCCAATAATATATCTTCATCCTCTTATTGGGTACACCAGGAGTGGGCATTCTTCAGCTCATGGAACTAATTTAGTCCATGAGATTTCCCTATCCAGCCCTTAGGCTTCTTCTATAGTTAGTGATGTTTGATAAGAGACTATTGAAAAGTCCATGAACATGTTGCTTGGAATTTAGCTCTGGTTTGCAGCCCCCCAGAAGCTACTGGATGATTAAATAATATATGATCATTGGCACCACAGGAACTGTCATTATGAAGTGGTAGAATCTAGAGATGTTTGAAGTGGAATTCAACCACAGGGATGTTCTGGAAGCATGCTGTGTTCCCAAAGAGCAATTCCCTAAATATAAACCAGAAAAGGGTAACCTCTGGCTGTCAGGTTTAAGGCCATTTCTGCACAATGGTGCTCTTTCAAGTCATCCCATTGCAATCCTGGCTGAGAAGGAAGCATGACCGGAATGCTCCCCTCCACACAGGACCAGCTCCCTGCAAAAGGGAATACGATGGCCATACCTCTTCCTTCTGTAGCATAGCCAGGCACTTTCCCAAGCTGTGCTGGGGAAAGAAGTGTTGCCATCACACTTCCTGCCCTTCTGCAGGACAGGTAGGTATGGAATGTAGTGATAGTGGGTGCTAGATGAATTTTATCCGTTTAGTGAATACCCCATGAGTGCAACACATGGAGATGGGATGGCAGCAGGCCAGCGATGACATTGTGTGGAAGCATGACCAGTCAACTGCTGCCATCCTGTCACCATAGCGGAACAGCCCCATCAAGTGGAAATGACCTTAATTAGCCCACAGATGGCTCAATCTGACCCATTAAGTTTATGGAGGAGGCCCATCCTTGCAAGCCTTCCTGCTTCTAATTGGGAGATGAGTGGGATAGTGGGAATCTCTCTTTAATCAGAGATAAAGGTATGTGTAAGGAAGGTGTATGTGTGTGGCTCCCTTGTGCAACCGGAAGCACCATTACATTCACATAAGTCACCTTTGGAACAGAGGCAAAATTTATTGACCAGAATAACATTGATTAGTCTCAACTAGAGTAGACTCATTGAACCAGCATTTGAACAGTGAGTCAACCGGTGGATAAATCCAATTGATTCAGTAGCACTACTCTAGTCAGGGCTAAGAATGGACAATTGTTAGCATATTGTTTTTGCAGTGGCCTTTATCATGCAACATGGCATTCGTCTTTCGGTTCTCTGTCTGTCACAGAAAAGACCTTCATGACTCAAACATGGGAAAAGTTGGCGTGTGCATTTGTGGCCATCTTCTTTAGCTAATGAATGTTAACTAAATGAGTCATGGCACTAAAAACAACTCTGTCTTATCCCACACCTGAAATGGCCTTCAATTTCATAGGGGCAATCAACATCCCAACATGTACAGACACAGCTCTCCTATTAGAAGGAAGGAGGTCTGAGATATCTCTTCAGGCGTAGAGTGTAAAGTTACATAAATGTCCTTGCTTGTTGGCATTTAATTTACCAGTTGCCTCTGTAGTGGAGCCTTGGCAGATTCAGCTTGAATCTGAAAGACAAGCTGTCATCCTGAGAGTCTGCTGCCTACTGCTGAAATTGAGAGGCTTGGCAGATATGCAAACGGTAACTGGGTTTGAGTTGTTTTGATTACAAGTTAAACAGAAAATCATTGGCAGGGCCAATATAAATCTGCAGAGGGGATTGGTTTCTTGGCAATAGTTTGCTGAGGCATTTTGATGGTTGTGGCAGTCCTCAGTAGACCCCAAGTGCTTCTCTCAAAGAAGGTCCACCTTTTTGCCCAGTCTCAGTATGAACATGTTGTCAGGGACATGAGCAAATCATGTTCAAAAAATGCATTCATTCCCAGATTCATGAGCCTCAATCATATTGAGCTAGATAAGTGTAAACTCTGGTTGACAAATGGTAGCAAAAAGGCCATAGTGCAGTGTTAGAACACATGCTTTCCCTGCAGAAGGTCCTGGGTTTGATTCCTTGTATCTCCAGAAAGAATCCCACATGGCTTCTGCCAGACAGTGTTGACAACCCTGAACTAGATGGACCAGTGGTCAAACTCAATAGAGGATAATGAGATTCAGCTTCCTCTCTCTGTATTTCAGAGCCCCATGATCAAGCCCATTGATTCCTATGAAGCATTTTATGTTTTTAACATAGACAGGTTCGTCCCTTGTTGTAAAATGTAAATTTTGAGCATAAAATGTAACTGTAATTAAGAACAAACAAACACTTTTTGAGGTACTGTAAAAGACTCACTGCTCCAAAGCATGGCTTTGCGTCTTTAACATCCATTCTGCTGTTTTATAAGAATAAATGAGGGAAAGTAAAGGGGAACCGCTATTTAGACATTACTGCCTTTTAACTTTAATTTGAATCTGCAACTGATTTTCCAAGCTGATACAATGAAAGTAAACCAGACTGATGTTTAGGCCCAGCAAACTAGTAATCTTGTCAGCGCTGAATACTTGATCTTTTACATTCAATTAGAAAACAATCAGGGAAGGTTATTGCAGTAAATGATCACTGCAGTGAGACTGAGGCCCCTCCCTAAACTGCAAAACACGGGATTCCATGGGATGTTGAAAGTGGAATAAAAGCACTAGAACAATCTAATGTGGAAATGGCCCGAGTGCTTTGAGTATGTGTTCCTGAATGGCAGGGGGTTGGATCTGATGGCCATTCTGGTCTCTTCCAGCTCTATGATTCTAACTGATTAGCTTCTTTGTCCCAATGCAGTGTTTTTCAACAGTTGTTCACCTTGACCATGGTCAATTTAAGCAGGAGTCATGATAATATCTGTGCATCTAATTGTCACTGCCATTGTTCCTTTCAAATTCGTATTGCAATATAGTTCTGTCAAGCTGGCAAGGTACAACAAGCATAGATTTATTTACAGAAGAAAGACTGAGTATTTTTTTTTTTTCATATTTGAAATATTACAATCTGAAGAATTTAAGTTTCTGGAAAGCTTTGAAATGTAAGGCATGTATGGTTGAAGCTCCTAGTTCTACTTCTTGGTAAACACTTGCAGGGATTACTTCTTTTTAAGGACAGCACTGAAAGTAAATCAAATGATTTTTTTCTCCTATTTTTATTAAAGTTTTAATAAAATAACAACAAAGAAAAAAGAATAATCAACTTTGTCTATAACTAAAGTTACAAAATATAAACAAATGAAGTGAAAAGAGAGAAAAAGTACGTCCAATCTACATATCAACAGTTATATTTAACAACCTTGACTCAGCCTCTCTAATTTCCCTACTAAATTGTTAATAATCAAAACTAGCAGTGATTAAATCATTATTATCTTTTTCTAAAAAGTTCATAAGGGGTTTCCACTCTTCAAGGCATCTTCCTAAGTAGCCCTCTAGAAATTAAAACAATTTATCCATCTTAGCCAAGTCCATCACTTTTGCCATCCACCTATCTGAGGCTAGTATGGCTGAATCTTTCCACTTCTGCACCTATGCCAATCTCACTGCAGTGATTATGTATTATAATAATTTCCACGATTGTTTTCTTGAATATCCATGAATTCTAAAAGAATTTTTTTTTTTTGAAGATTTCTTTTCAAAATCCTCTGTCACAATGTTTGTATCCAAAACTTTTTGGCTTTCTCACAAGTCAACCAAGCATGGTAAAAAGTCTCTCCTTGTTCTCCACACTTCCATGTATTGGCAACATCTTCATACATCTTAGACAATTTCTCTCAGGTGTCATGTACCAGTGATGCATCATTTTTTAAAAAATGTCTTGGAGATTATAATGTAAAGGATGTTTTAAACCTTCTGTCCACATATGTTCCCATTGTGCAGTCTTTCTACTATACTTAAAAATTTTATCCCCTTTAACTATGCAGTTCTTAACCTGGTCTTCCTCCACAAGAATTTTCAACAAAAGCTTACACATTTTAGTGATAAGTTGTTCATCACCTGTATATAATTGCTTTTCAAACTCTGATATCTCTTTTAATTCTATCAAACAGTTGTACATATGATAACCATTTAAAGATGAATTCCTCTGAAGACAATTGGCTTTTATTTTTAATTTTATATTCATTTTGAATTTGTACCAATAGAACTTGGTAGGTTAACTATCTTTGTTCACCCATCATTTCTCTTCTACTAAATACTTCCTGTGCTGAAACCCATAGAGATGTTTTAGTACATAACTTACTTTTATACTTATTCCATACTGTTAATATAGCAAGTCTTACAAAATGAGTCTTAAATCTACATTTACTTATACCATATTATACCGGAGCTGTACATGCCATCCAAATCTTAAATTATGTCCCTCCTGCTCCAGTAACTTCTATTTTATAATGTTATCCATTCTTTCAACCAAACCAGGCAGCAAGCAGCAAAATACAATGCCAAGTTCAGTAAGCCAAAACCTACCTTTTCTTTTGCATCTTGTAATATTTTAAATCTGATTCTGGGTTTCTAACATTGCCAAATAAATTCAGAAAAATCCTTCTGACAGGAAATGACTTTTAAAAAATGTTCAGTATTCTTCCAGGATGATCTGAAACAAATTTGTTTGATACAACTTAATAACAATTTTGTGAAAATTAAGCTAAAGAATACCACCGCCTCTCTCTCTTCTGGCTCCATTCTCTCTATCCATCTTTGAAACTCATAAAAGAATATATGACTAAAGTACTAAACTATAGCAACTGTACACACAAGCATACAATGACATATGATTCAGTGTCATTGATTTCATTTGTTATGGCAAACAGGTAAGGTTGTGCAATATCGCAATGATGAAAAACAATGAGATTTTTTTTTTTTCCAAGCAAGATTCATTCACAATGCTCCTGGTTGCGTTCCGTCTGTATCCCAAATACCTGTGTTTTGGATCAAAAATTGACTAGGGAATCTCAAAGCTCTTTCTCATACCTTTTATATGTTTGCCCCTCTGCCTAGCAGGTTGATTGCATTTTTTAGAGACCACTTACACATGCCAAATCTCTCTGGAAGTGATATACTTTACTACTCTTCTTTCTTACAATGCAAATATTTCTGTGCAATGCAGATCTTATTTTTCCAAATATACAGGATGTTGATATACAGCCAAGAAGAGAAGATGGATTTTTAGATATAATACCATAAGTGCTTAAAAGTTTTTTTTTCCTTCTCCCGATCTGATTTAACATGGGAAATTGCCAGGTAGATTAATTTTACAGGCTGCTTTTATGGGTGTAACATTTCAAGATGAGAAAGCCATGCTTCTGAATTTTAGTTTTGTCTGATTTCATGGGCATCTCTTTTATTACTTTAAAGTTAAAATTTAATCCCTCCCAATTCTTTGCTTAGTTTTTTCCCTTCATTGTTAAGCAAATGGGTTCCAACATATGCTCTCTCTTTCTCTTTTTTGTTGTTGATTAAAAGAAATGCCGACAATATAAATAAACTGATAACTTTAAAAAAAAGAAAAAAAGAAAGAAACAGCTACTATGGCCTGTGCTAAGGACTTGAAAACAATTCTTGAATAATATACCCACAACAAACTTTCAGCAAAAATTGCCTTAATTTGCAAAATCTGTTACTTATTTTTGCAAAGTGCTACTTCAGAGAGCAAACACCACACAAAACTTACCCAGGCAAGACTCACAATAGCGCCTGGGTAGGAAAGAGTAGGGGGGAGACCCTGTCTTTTCATAATATATTGAGAGCAGCATGCACGCTTGTACTAGGGATGTCATAAAAAGAAGTGTGTTTAGCTATGTTTCTGTATTATCCTTAATATGGATTCACAACATGCACCATAGGAGGTGTGTGTGGTGAATGTCTTTGAACAATGGTACACATTTGTGTATTATGCACTTGCTTGTATTTCTGAAACACTCACTAGAATGCATAGCAGCTCCTTATGAAAAGTGCCTTTTATGAGGTGGCTTTTTAAATCTCAGTGCTTCCGTCATTTGCTATTTTGTTTTCTTTGACAGTACCGCAGGAATCTAGCCTATATTGTGGGCTAATCGCATACAAAATTGCTTTTAAAAGAATGAAGTTTTTTTTTTTTAATTCAAAGTAAGGGGGGAAAGAAAGCACCTGGAGAACAAGTCATTTTTTTTTTTTAAAAAAAGACCACATGAATATATGGTGATGTTTGAAAAGAGAAATTACAAATAGGTCTGTCCAGCCTCTTATCTCAGTTTTTGATTGCTAGGTTTTACGCTTTTAAAATCCCAATCTCTATTATTCAAACATTGAGAGAAAGTCTTGGGGACTCTGATGCTTCCTGTTAGAATAAAGGAATGCACTACAATATAGTCACAAACATACCAAACTCTGGAACAACGAGGACATCCTGAACAGTGACAGGACTGGTTAAATTAAGCAACCAGGAATTCCCATTGTTTTATAGAATTTGGGATCGCTGAGGGAAAATTATTTCCTTTTTGAGAAAAAAATATAACATTCAAATAATGGGAAGAAGATTAAAAAAGGCAGACATTAACTAGCTTCTCCTGTTCATTGAGTGCCATAAATATAAATTATAAAATCCAGTTTTGTCTTTTTTTTTTAAAATCTTCATGTTTTCCTTTTTCCTCATTGTTCCAGCTCAAGTCAGAGCAGTAGTGGTAGATTCAAGGAGGCATCTGAATGTTTAACTAATGTTTCTAGAGAAAGGAGATAAAAGGATGTGGAAAGGCAGGGAAATGTAAAATAAATATATATACCGGTAATAACAATAAGGAAATAAAACCTAGGACAACAAAAGTATTTTTCGTGCATCTCCAAAAGGATCCATCATGTATATGTTGTTTCAAGACACAACCCGTACCATGTTTCATTTGTTATTGATTTTCAAAGCTTTGCAATTAGTTTTCTGTGCTGCACCACTCATCGAGATTTTATGTGTACTGTGAAGGATGAATAGCTAAAAAGTACAAAGCAATAAAGCCCTCTGTTGCAAAATACCTCTTTGTCACTCGTCAGAAGGAACACGATCCCTACTTGTGGATTGCCAGTTTGCTGGAGAAGTCCTGACCTATATTGTCAGGCTAACTGCAATCCCTTTGTACAAATCCTTCTCCTAAATTGCTTGCTTTTGAAAGTAGAGATAAGCTATCTCCAGTTGTCAACACACACATTCCCCTTTTGGTTGGGTAAAGGAAACATCTTTCTCATACACGTATTAGGACAAAAGTAGGAGGGAGGGAGGTAAAGATTGGGAATGATAGGGAGACTGGCAGGGGGGGTGATAATGGAACTGATTCAAAGAACAATTGAGCCATATTTGGGTATTCTTCTTTTTTGTTGTTGTTCCGTGCCTTGTTGTTTCTCACTTCTGGTGACCCTAAGGTGAAGTTATCACAGGTTCCTCTGGGGCTAAGCGTTACATATATGCCCAAGGTAATTCAGTGGGTTTCCATGGTCAAGCAGGGAATTGAACTCTGGTCTCCAGGGTCATAGTTCAGTGCTTAAACCATGACACTACGGTGGCTCTTTAGGGTTAGTTAAACATGCAAGGAGGAGAGTATGCTCACTGAACCCCCTCTGCCATTGCTTTACTTATGTGAAGCATGAGTCTGAGGCCCATTTCTACCCTACATTGTTATAATGCTATAATGCTACTTTTAACATCCCTTGGAATTCTGGGCTTTGCAGTTTAGGGAGGGAACATTCAGAATTTTCAGCCAGAGAGCTCTTTGGCTTCAGTAAACTACAAACTCCAGAATTCCATAGGATGTTCAAAGTGGAATAATAGCACTATAACACTGTAGGGTGGAAATGGCCTTAATCCTGGTTTTCCAGGCTTCTGACTTGAAAAGTGGAGGGCATCGTATATGTATGTGTGTGTGTATATATATATATATATATGGAGGCATAGCCTTCATGTATGGTAGAAGTACTCTGCTTCAGATTCATTGTCTTGCATATGAGAAAAAAGTATATAGAGAAAGTGGGGCTGGCTTGCACAAGGCTGAATAGGGCTTGGTCTGGAAACATATTAAGCCACATGCAACTGGCTACATGCATCCAGAGTGGAAGTCAAGCAATACGCAGCACACTAACTGGGATTAAAAGCCTCATTGCACTTATTGGGAATTACTTCTGACATACATAGTGTCAGACTGAAACAGTGCACTCTTGAGCATGCTTAAAGGGGATTTAAAGGGAATTCAATAGGGCTTAAAGTGTGTATAGGACTGTAGACTATGTACCCACTTCTGTGCTGTGGTTTTCCTCATACATTTTTCAAAGTGAAAATAATAATAAATTTTCTCACTTTCCTGTGGTCATAACCTGTTTTTGTTTTTAACTTACAATTTCTAGATAGGTATGGATGTGGATTCCCCCCCCCCGCCCAAGATAGAAGATGTGGAGATACTTATAAAATAAATAAGCTTTAATTAAATGTCATTGTCTAACATTAATCTTTATAGTGCTTTCCCCAATGGAAATAAGAGTAAGTATTCCATTTGTTTTGGTTATGGATGCATTTTAACAGAATCTCTTGTTTGTATATTGATGTGTTCTTCAAGATGGGAGACTATTGGTGCGACTGCTAATCGTTAGTAAGATGACTCAGTACTAATTTTCAGTAAGAATGAGTTTCATTTTTAAAAAATATCTTAGTATACAGCAGTAACAAAAGTTTTGGTCATGTTCAAGTATTATGCATGAGTATTCTTTTTTTTTAATCCCTGTCGTACAGAGTAAGCATATTTGCCCTGCGTTTACCCAGTTTAATTCTACCTTTTCTAGTAAAAAAATTAATGTAATGAGTAGCAAAATGAATTGTTAAGGCGGAGCTAATTAATTACTTTTTCAAACTTTGTAGTCAGTGCCATAATAAATTCCCTTTAAAAAGTAACTTCCTGAACACAACTACATCTGATTTTAACCCGCAAACCCCACTTATGTGCATATATTTCTAAGTAAATCCCATTCAGGTTATAGATTACCCGTGCTTTGAGTTGGGAAGATTGATTTGATGTTGGCTATCAGGAGTTCTCACGGCTGGGAAAGGTTTATCTAGAGCTCTCACTGAACACTTCTCATAGCTGCTGTTAATTGCCACCAGTTGACTTCAGCATATGGAGATCCTATAAATGAGACACTTCCAAGATTCCTAGACATCAGCTGCCCTGTTCAGGTCTTGCAAACTCAGGGCCATGGCTTTCTTAATTGAATCTATCTACCTGTAATGTGGTCTTCTTTTCCTGTTGTCTTCCATCTTGTCAAGCATTATTTTTGTGGTGCACTTTTTTCCTAGCTGTGAACAATTTGGCTGCACACATGCACTGGGTAAAACATTCACATTTGTCTTTATAGGCTTTAAAATATGTATTTTGTTGAGTTCTTCTTGTTCCACAGAACACTTAACTGCCTAGAAATGTACAGATTTTCAGTATAAACTCAGCTCCAGTATAATAATAATTACCGGTCATAATAAGGAGGAGGAGAAGGAAGAAGAAGAAAGAAGGAAATGTGGTGGCACCTTTAAAACAACTTTAACTGTAAGCTTTCATGACTATAAACCTCTTCATCAGGTTTAGTACCAGGTGGTATTAAGGTATACGTGTATATTTCTGGTATATTTCAGCTATAAAGTATATTTCTGCAGTTGTGACAGTAGAATAAAATATAGAATATAATAGAGTCCAGAAAGATCCCCTTCTCCTAAATTTTCAAAGAGCAGTGTGAGTAGGGTGAAGTGATACAGATCTTCTAAACTTCTGATTTGTCCCTCCTGGGCCTAAAACAGCTCAGAATTTTCCTTAGATTTGTGATGGCCTCCATTATGACCGCCAAATGAGTTAGAACTACTTCTCTAATCCCTGGGAGCAGATTGTCTGAAGCAATCTGGCCACAACTCAAGGCTTTTTGTTCATCCCATTCTTGTATCCAATACAGTAGCTCCTCAACCATGGTACTTAGGCCCTTGTTGCACGACATTTGCCATGTGAAAGAGCCCATCGAGCGTTGCGTGAATGTGAGGAGCGGTCCACACAATGCACTCACAATCACACGACACTCCAGGGGCTGGCAGTCACCGACCATGCACTTTTTCATTTTTGGCTGTGAGCTGAAAATGGTGCGCGATTGCGCATCACTCCAGGGCCCCACATGCACTTGCCATGCGTGCGGAGCTCTGGAGCTGCGGCCCTCGCGCTTCCTGCCCCATTGCAGCCTGAGAAACTCTCAGGCTGCACTGCAGAAGGAAGAGGGGGGCTCTGCGCCAGCAGGCGGCAGCTGAGGAGCTGAAGGAACCAGGATGCGAGAGCCACTCGCTAGCAGTTGCTCGCACGATCCCCACACCCCAGCTCCGTGAAAATGTGTGTTGCAGAAAGGGCCTTAGATAACATACATTGAGTGAGGTCTTCTCTGAGTAAGAGACTGTTTCAGAATGAGTTTGTTTTACATTGGACTGGTATGTAAATCTTTGCTTATTTTGTCATAGTATGCAGGAACAAATCATTTCAGTAATTTTTCCCTCGTACCAAAATACAATAGATGATGCTCAGTTTTCCAATGCTATTTGTTTTTCAGGATTTGATTGGGTAAAATTTGTTTGTAGAAACACAGATTTTTTTTTCTGTGCAGAAAATATGTTTTGGATTGGGTAATCTGTATTCTGTGTAGGCTGTACTGATTCCTGTGCAAAAATATCACTTTTATATGAATGTGTATGGAAAACATATGCAGGAAAATTGCACATTTTTCTCTCATACCCTCCAAATGTACTGATTTTGTCCTGATAAATCCTCTGCCATCCCACATTCTCTTTTTTTAAATATTATTTTATTAAAAAAACTTAAATTATTTAGATAAGTGCCTTTTCAAATGTAACATTGCACATAATATCATACATGACATAACAAATCTTACAATGTGAAGTATACTATATATATATATATATATATATATATATATATGGAAGAAATAAATAAAAAACCTTTGCTTATGTTGATCGACTAAATAGCTAATGCCTTACAAGAGAACTAGTAAATTGAAGAATATGAAAAAAGAGATAGAAAGATAGAGAGTAGAAAGAAAGAGGAAGAAAAGAGAAAAAGGGACAAGAAGAAAAAAGAAAAAGAAAAAAATGAGAGGAAAAAATGAGAGAAGATAAAAAAGAACAAAGGGTGTGAACTTCCTCATGTCGTAGGTTGATAGGTTTAAATAATTCACATAAAGTATCAGCCTTCTTTGTATAAGAAGGGAAAGAACAAGAAAAAAGGAAAGGAAAAGAGGGAAACTAAAAATTTGTATTATTGATATTGAAAATATTTATTGCATTAACAACTGAATTTGCATTCCCCCTGCCCTTTGTTTCTCTCTAACTCAATGTCCACATTAATAGTCATAATCAGCAGGGAGATAACTTCTCTTCCTTCATCTAATTCACTAAACCTGGATTAAATCAATATATTACAAGTCACCAAGCTTTAGGAACAGGGAAAAAAAAGTTAGCTATGGGAAAAAAGGAAGATTTTGTAAAAAAAAATGTTAAATTAAATTGGGTAGTATGATTACAATAAATTATTTTTCAACTTCACTTAGTAGTATAGCATCTAAGATAAACCAGGGAATTTTCAATTAGAGTTCTATTGTACCTCTCGGGTACCACAACCATAGAAAGTTAATTAGAGAATCAAGCAGAAAATATATTAACACTTATATTCATTTGTACTTGTAAATATTCTTGAAGTGGTTCCCAATCTTTACAGAATCTACTGTGGGTTTTACCCTCTAGAATGTAAGTGAGTTTGTCCATCTCAGCAATTTCAACCAATTTTTCTATCCATTCTTGTTCTGTAGATGTGTTGTTAAAACACCAGTGCCTTGCACAGACCATTCTGGCTGAGATAATCATGTGCCAGAGCAGCCTGCTAGGATTTTTATTTACTTTTTGGTTAGATTTAGGGAGACCTAATAAGAAAATTTCTGGATCTAGGTCAATCTTTACCTGTAGGACCATAAGCCAGAACTTCTTTGCGTCTTTGCAGCCCCACAACATGTGGAAACAAAGTGCCATTGAACTTATTACACTTCCATCCCACATTCTCAGCTGCTTTCAAAATATTGAATTTTTCTTTCTTCTTCTTTAATGTTCCCTTTCCCCCCCTGTTTACTACGGTTGTTACAAATT
This sequence comes from Ctenosaura bakeri, assembly GCA_948474755.1. Taxonomy (NCBI): domain Eukaryota; kingdom Metazoa; phylum Chordata; class Lepidosauria; order Squamata; family Iguanidae; genus Ctenosaura; species Ctenosaura bakeri. The sequence continues at coordinate 160,357 of CAOLHI010003162.1, read as the reverse complement.
GAGTTCAAAGTGCAAAACTAGATTGTATTCAACTAACTCAGCAAAAGAGAGAAAACAAAAGAGGTCAGCATCTTACTCTCTCAGGCAAAGGTACACTGCTGCAGTCTCTTCGGCCATTTCCGCACTAGGCTGTTATAGCGCGATGATTCCACTTTCAACATCCTCTGGAATCCTGGGGTTTGCAGTTTCGGGAGGGGCCGGCCAGTCCCTCCCGAAACTGCAAACCCCAGGATTCCAGAGGATGTTGAAAGTGAAATCATCGTGCTATAACAGCCTAGTGCAGAAATGGCCTTCTACTCTGTGTGTTGTTTCTCTTTAATAACTTTTCTCATCTTGACCACTCTCTGATGTTGCTTGGCCTCATGGTTTTCATCTGAAATGTTGAAAGGTGTGGACTCTGTGTATTGGTACAAATTACGAAGGATATTTTGGCCGGTGTCTTTTTCCTTGGCAAGGGATCTAAAGGGTTGAGGCACCCTTTTTCATCAAGGTGGCAAATATAAATAAGTATTCTTCACATTCCGACCTTAAACATGCCCAATCTCATGCGGTTTTGGAAGCAAAGGAGCATTAGGCATACCATCCAACATTTGAGAGATGAAAACTGGGACAGTGGTCAAGCAAAGTCACAGTCTGGTCAAGATAGCAAAAGTTATTATGAAGACAAACAGACAAATTAGGAGTGGCTGCAGCAGTTTGCTCTTTCCTGAGCCTCCTGGAAAGGGCAAGATTCCACCCCTCCACTCTTCTCCACCCTTAATTGAGTGAAAGCTACTTTTGCACTTTGAAATCATTTTGCAAAAACTGGACTAAGGTGAGGACAAAGGCAGAAGTGTGAGGAGGAGAGAGAAAGCAGGATTTTGTAAGAGCTGCTGGAAAAGGGGGATGCCAAAGAATTAATCAGGATTATCCCTGACAAATTGAGAGAGCTGGAGGGTGTAGAACGGGAATTTCTTTTCTTAATTCCTGTGGCTTAACCATGTGATGTTTAGTTATGCTATTTTGAGAGGACAGCAGAGCACCAATATTTCTGGCCAGTTTACTATTTCTTCATACCAAGTGGCCTGTGTTACAAATGATTTAATGAGGCTATATCATACATATGAAATAAGGATTGAGAAATCAGCCTGACTTCTGACCTTGTCCCTGTTATCTGTGATCAACTGTAAGTGGGTGTGCCCCCTTTCTTAATTAATCTGCAATCTTGAAATTTAAAATTTGCATTCAGATATGCACCTGAATAACAAATACATATATTTAATCATATTTTTCTCCAAATATCCATTTCTTAATTTTTCTCTCTCAAAATTTATATTTCAAATGCTTTTGATACATTTCTGAGCAAGAATGACATTGGAACATTCTAGAAAGGCAACTTTACATGCAAAATGAAGTTCTGATTCACATACTAGTGCAGAAGATGTAGATCAGTTCTGTTTCCACCGGAACTGCCCCCAAATATGAACACCAAAGGTTTGAATTCCTCTGCAGCTAAGAGAGGAGAATGGTGAGCATTTGTCTTATGTTAATACAGTAGAGTCTCGATTATCCGACATAAATGGGAGGGCTGATAGTCGGATAGCCGAAAATGTCGGATAATCCAGAGAGTTGCCGATTTTCCTCTCCGGACTGTGGAAAGACAGGGAGGGAGGAAGGAAAAAAAACAGGCAGAGCAAAAGAGAGGGGGGGAGGGCGAGTGAGCGAGAAAGCCTGGGAGAAGGTACAGAGCGAGGCACCAGCTTCCTGACATGGCATCCTCGGAGTCTGGATCTCTTCAGCCAGCACCCAGCAACTTTCCCTTTCTGAGAGCCCCTGCTTTGGAATCAGGGACCTAGAAGCCAAGGAGGAAGGCTCAGCAGCTCAGAGCTGGGGTTCCCCCTCCCCGAGGTCATCCCAGCCTCCCCTCCTGGATTTCCTCTGAAGGATCGACGGGGGTGGGGGTCAGAAGGAGTGAGGGAGGGAGGGAGGCAGAGAGGGAGGGGGAGGGGTTTTTTTTTGGAGAAGGCAGAGTTAGCAGAAAGAGGCAGACTTAGCAGCCCAAGAAGCAACGAGTTAGTGGCAGAGTGGAGGGTTGGGAGGCATATCTATGGGGGGACTAGTGCTCCTGGAAAACAGCTCCCCCAAGCAGCCGTGACGTCGGATAATCCGGAATGTTGGATTACCACAGGACGAATAATCGAGACTCTACTGTAATCTGTTAATAATATTTTGTACAATAAATTGTAATATGTAATTTCAATAATTTGTAATTATGAAGAGATTTTAAAGAACTATCAGAAATGTGCATAAAATATACAACTGTTGTTCCACAATTATTATTATTTTTATCAATCCAAAAGAGGATATGTTTGTTGGAATCATGAGAATCTTGACTTTTGTTTGTCACACCACTGAAATCTAAAATGATGCCTTGGTTCATATGGGAGCCAGTTGGTAGTTTAAGACCCACATGGCTTTTCTGAACATAGTCAGTGGCCAGAGGTATCTGTGGTGATATGATTTCATGTCACGCCATACAATCAAGGAATTGTATTCCCAATTTATTAGTGCCAAACCAGAAGACCAGAAGGCTATGCAATATCCTACAAAATATCTATTCTCCCCAGAAAATTATCTACATTTTGTTATTTCTGTGATCTCTGGCTATAAATTACCTCTGTTTTCTCCTTAAGTTTGGCTTCCATCCTAACAGATATCAAGATCAATTTGTTCTTGTGCAAACCACGTAAAACCAGTCAAGTAAACTGAACAGAATGTTCCTCATGCAAACAAATGAAGTGTTAATGCTACTTTTAGATATCGATTTTTCATATGATTTCAAACACTTTTCACCCAACTGCTATATAAAATATCTGTCAATCATGGAGTTTCTTTCTCCATGCTCTTTTATCTGAACTAGAAAAGAATAGCCAGAATTCTGCATCAGCTACTTAGTTAAGCATACTTAAGTATACTAAGGTAAATATATTTAGGCTCTTTCCACAGGATGGCAGTGTCCCAGCATGGGGACGTGAGAGGAGTGGGACCAAGACAATGCTTCTGCATGACCTCACCATGGTTTCATCTTTCTCACATCACCAGCTGGCGCAATTGAGGGTATATCATTGACAGAAAACTTTGTCAATGACCTTTGATCATGCGAGCCTTCTGTTGCAGCTGACTATGCAGAAGGGCCAGAAGTGTGATTGTGCGCTTCCTTCCTCACTGCAGCATGGGAAGAAGGCTGGCTGCAGTGGGGAAGGAAGGAGCGTGTCCCTTGCCCTCCCTTCTGCAGGCAGCCAGACGCATGTGGAGAGAAGCGCTGGGGACACATTCCCATCTTGGCAGAGACGCTACTGGGATTGCGATGGGACAATGTGCAAGAGCATTGTCCTGCGGAAATGGCCATAGTTAAGTGTACTTAACTCAGTAACCTTTCCTGGTTCAGCTCCCTCAAACCTGATGGAAACACCATTTACTCATGCCCTGATTGCTAGCATAAAGAACTTCCTTTTCCTAATGCAGCTGATGCCTGATAAAGAAGGTGGGTGGGAAGAGATATGATCCTGGCAATAATGACCTTCTGTAACTGTTTCATATTCACAATTACTACTTAGCCACAACTGGGACATTATTGTCATTATCATAACTCCTTCCCCTGCCTGCTTTACAAGGCATTAACTGCATGGGGTGGAGGAGGTCCATTCTGCTGGCAATTGGAGCACAGGTGAGTGATGTTTCCATCAAGTTGTCTCTAGGGGGCTCTTATAATGTATAACCCAGCATAATGTAGGCTCTTACAGAGGCTGAAGGGCCTTATAAATACTCAGCATAATTTAGTGGTATGAGCATTGGATATGATCCTGGAGATCAAGGTTCAATTCCCTGTTTGACCATAGAAACCAATTTGGTGACCTTGGGTACATCACACACTCTCAGCTCCAGAAAATCCTGTGCTAGTTTTGCTTTAGAGTTGCCATAATTTGGAAACAGTGTGAAGGCACACAAAAACAAAAACAACATCTTTCTCCCATCCAACAGCTTGCATATGATTTAATAGTCTGTTAAAACTTTCCAGTTTGAACCCTTTAGTAGTTGCTTGAATTCTGCCATTTTTGGAGGAAGATTGGGCCAGTATTGGTCCACCTCCTGTCTCATGATGTTTCTTCATCTCTTCTGCATCCCATGACCACTCCCCACCCCTCAAAAAGTAAAAGGACCTGCAATTACATCTTCAAATCCCTTTATTACCTTAGGATGCAATTCATATGTCCCCTGGAGACACAAATCCATTCCAAGTGGGAATTGCTGTACTTCTCCAGATTTCTAGATATATAGAGGACTCTCAGGATGAGTGTCATAGAAGGAGAAGAAAACTGGCATTTATTGTAAGAGGTGACTTTAAAGCCTGGATTCTAACCTATTTAATACAAAGAAATAGCTGTATACAAGTTCAAATGGGCAGTTGTGCTTGTCTGTTTTCAAGGCATAATAGTTAAGAAATAGATATGTCTCACGCACAGTTGAAGAGCACAGTAGAGGTGGGTATACTAAAATTAGTATATATGTGTCACTAGTGTGAGCCTACTTAGGACTAGGCCTTTTGGTCATCTGTACATTATTCTCAGTATTTGTTCAGGAGGTAGTGGACAAAACTAGATTGTCTATCTCATTTATTCACTCCATTTTCTCAGATGCGCATGCACTATATTTTGCAATAATTACACAAGAGCCCACCCCCTTGCAATGTCACAAGGGCCATTTCCACACTAGACTGTTATAGTGCTATTATTCCACTTTCAACATCCTATAGAATCTTGGGGTTTGCAATTTAGGGAGAGGCCTCAAAGGATGTCAAAAGTGGAATAATAGGATAGCATAGGATGTTGAAAGTGGAATAGCACTGTAACAGTGTAGCGGAAATAGTCAAGGACTCACCCTGTGATTTCATAACAGACTGCTTTCTGTTATCATGTTTTTGCTCTGAAATCTCAGGATATTGGAAATTGCTGACCTGGCAACTGTAATAAAAAAGAATGACCAAGCAGCAGGATCTCAAGATTAGTATGGGAGGGTGGTTCAGCTGACTAGCTGATCAGTTGGTAAGAAATGTTCAGGAAGAATGGAACCTTGGTAATATAGCCAGAAAAAGATCTTTGTGTCTCCTTGGGTCCATTGCCATCTCTCAACCCAGTCTGGCTCAGAGAACTGTTGTGGAAATAAAATGTAGTAGCTCTCATACAAGTAAGGCCTATATACTCTAAAGGTACCAGATCCTATCTGGATCTTGGAAGTTAAGCAGAGTCAGCCCTGATTAGTACTTGGATAGAGTGACTGCCAATGCATACTAGCTGCCATAGGCTATACTTCAGAGGAAAGAACTAGCAAAGCCACCTTTGAGTATTCCTTGTCTAAGAAAACCCTATGAAAGTCATAAGATCACCATAAGTCGACAGGCAACTAAAAGGCGCACATGCACACACGGAGAGCTTTCATACACAGTGACCTCCTGAGAATAACATCTTGTGAAAAATTGGCGTGGTAATTTGACTACTGGATAGATAAATGTTCTACACTCACAGTTCTTATTTACTGATATGAATTGCCAGTGATAGGTTTCATCTGGTCCCTGTTTCTGGAGGAAGGAACTTATTTGGTAATTCCAGGCATTTCTTCCTTATACTGTTATAGGACTATTATTCCACTTTCAACATCCTATGGAATCCTGGGGTTTGCAGTTTAGGGAGGGGCACTTGGAGTTCTCAGCCAGAGAACTTTTTGGTCTCAGTAAATGACAAACCCTAGAATTCCACAGGATGTTGAAAGTGGAATAATAGCCCTATAACAGTGTAGTGTGGAAAGACCCTGAGATGCAGTTAGCTTTCAGATAGCAGATTTCTTCAAATTCTACAAAACTGTTTCTGACTCCCTCTTCAAAAAAAGAAAAAGAAAGAAAGAAGGAAAGAAGGAAAGGGAAAAGATGTATAAAAATGCATCTTTTAGGAAGAACGGCAAAGTTTAGAAAAATGTATGAATTTTAGGAGACACATTTAAAGCAGATGTGAGCAAGAAATATGGGACAGAACCAGAAATATGGGACAGTTCATCTTCAGATTAATCTATATGATGGTTCTTCTCACCACTGAATGCATTTCATTGGGGACTGGCAAATGACTGTAAGCAAAGCTCATAGATGCTACCCATGTGGAAAATATATTTCAGCCCAACTTCAATTAAGATGCACATATCCAATCTATTTAACAATGGTTACATAGCTCAGATGGTTGTATTACACCTGTCATTTGTAAGTGTCCAGCAATCTTCCAAAAGGATGTGATTCATGGAGCTGAAACAAATGATTTGCCTAAAAATTATGAACGCTCCTTCTGTCTGCAGAACTCCTTAATTCCCGTTACACATGTCAGCATATTATGACTCTGTGCTGTCAAATTCTAATGATGAAAATTTCATTTTTCTACCTTTTCACGCTGAGTTTGAGAACTATAGGTTGGAAATAATTCCCTAACTAAATTTCTTCTTTAGACGCTAAATGCAGGCATTTGGGTGCATTGTCTTCTCTCTGTAATTGCTTTTGCTTACTTTCTCTTCTTGAATTTCTCTGGATTGCTCCTTATAGGATTCTTTGTTTACAATGGGATGATCAAGGAATGGAAGGTGATATCTTTCTTCCCAGAACCTTTTCCAAAAGGGTGTGTTTTTTTTTTTTTTTTTTGCAACTGACCAATTTGATTATAGTCAGGTATTAGAAATGTACAGCTAACCATTTGTCTGCAGCTGCCACTTGATTAACTAATCAATTGCAGTTCAACCAGCTTTCATACTATCTAAATTGAAGCTATGTAAGAAAGTAGGTGATAGCTTGCTATTAGCAGCTTAGGAATACAAGAGCATCTTGTTTTTTGAATCAGAACAGGTCGAACTTTTTCAATAAGCTGATGTGAGCACTCATAAATGTTTTGAGGTTCTCGAGGAGAGCTTGTGACTATCCCTTTTCCCTGCTCTTGGTACAAGCAACATATCTGTGATGGCATGGAAGGTGACAGAGGTGGCATTGGATGTTGTTCAATAATGTCCACAACTGGCAAATGAAGGGACCTTCTTCTGTGGGACCATGGTAACTTGATGGACTTCTTTTTCTTGTGCCCTGCCTGTGGAATTTGTCTCCCAGAAATGTTTGCTTGCCACTATGATTATAAGCCTTGTGCTACATAAATTCCATCTTCCATGTCTATGCTTGTAAAAAAATCATCTTTTAATTCTTAAGATGATCTCTGTTTCTTGACTCCACTGCATGATCAGTTTTATATTTTCAGTTGATTTTTTGAAGAGTAAAGATGGGATAGGATTTGTCATATAAACCCGTTTAGAAGCAGAGCAAGAAGACCGAGCACATAGGATAGGAGTGAGGAAAGTGCAGTCTGCAGTATGCCAAGGCTGTTTGGGATTTCCCCCAAGGCCTCCTTCGAAGTGTGAGGGAGAATGTCACCAAGTCAACTTTTGGTTTACATTCTGGTTTTAAAAAGGCCTCTTCCAGACCTAAAACAGCCTGTGGGAGGCTTAAGAAAAGAATGAAATTTCCCTGTCACACCTCCTTGCATTTTTTTTAAAACCAGGGAGTAAAATGGAACTGGCCATGGAAATATTTTTGCTGTCCTTCAACTGTTTTAGTTCAACAAAAGGGTTCTTTTGAAACCAGAAATTAGATCAAACACTGACAAAAGGCCTCTGGAGATGTGTAGGGGGTCTTTTGAGTTAAAAAAAAAGTCAGGTAGTGGGGTGTGTGATGATGAAGAGGTAGGTTCTTTGAGGTCTGTGCACAGCTGAATGCAAAAACTCCTGGGCTCCATATCTCTCATCTCTAGGCTGATGCTTGTAAAGAATCTTGTTTGGAAGTCCTGGAAAGACCCTTCCAGTCAGTGTTGCCAGTTTTAAGTTACATACAGCACAGCTGGCTCTAACATGAAACCAAGCAAGGCAGTCACTAAGGTTTCAGAGCAATGGAGGTAGCCCCTTTGCCCCACATTACTTTGCCCTGGCACAGTCCTTGACACTCTGGAGAAGTGCAACTACATCATTAGGAAATTCTTGGATCAGTTACCTCTTCCTAAAGCAGGAGAAAAGAATAGGAGGTAGACATGATAGTAACCAGTCACCTTGCTGGACAGAACCAGCTGCTTCCTGAATGTGAGACAAATAGGATCTGGGCAAAGAAGGTTCTATGTGCTCCAGTTTTGTCTTGCTCCACCTATCCCTTCTCTCCTTTATCATCTTATTCACCTCTCATCCTTTTCTTCCTTCTCCTTTCCTCCCTTTGTTTTTCTTTCAGTTGAGTGCCATGCAAGGCTCTTTCCAAGGAGGTATGAATTTGTGCATGATTTTGATTTCTGACTACACACCATTCTTCAGTTTAGCCTCATGTCTTCCCTGCCTTCCCACTCCATTGGGGGCACCTCCTTTACTTCCAAGACTTCAGTTTCCCAAAGGAATAAGATTTGTGGCTGAAGTAGTGTGGGACTGTCACCATAGCACATCTTTGAGTACTGACTGGTCTGTCAACACAAGGGTCTAGTGTTTGAAGTCAGATTGGAATCATCTATGCTATGTAGACAATGGGAAGGTTGTCATCCCAGTTGTCACATGATGTTTTGTGCCCCCTGGAAATCTAGTACTTTATTATAACACTTTCCCACTTACTCCATACATTCTTAGTTGTGGGTGGGGGAGATGAGTTATGTGGAATAAAGCCCACCCAAATGAAATTATTCCTGTTGTTTCAAACAGGTGAGAGAGTCTTGCTCCCTAAAAACTATTTCCACAGTTCTGCTAGAAAAGAATATTTGTTGACACACTATTCAATAATAACAGCCCAGCACTAATTTTAGCAAATAGATGACTAACAAAAATATCATATCGACCCACCTGTTTTTATGTGCATCGCCGAAGCATCATGTATAAAGGGAAAGGAAGCCAGATCCCAACTTGAGTCATTAATAGATTGGTTTCAAAATTTATGTTAGGCGCGTCCAACAAATCAAGAATAAAAGCATGTAAAAGGCTCAGTAGCCTGTATTGAATTACTCATTCTTTCCCCAGTAAAAGCTGTTAGCTAGGGATTGGCCAAAGAATTTTAAATATCTCATTATATCTATGTCATTGTTCAAAGTGTCCCTAAATGGGATTAAACAATAGTCACTCAACAATTTCCTGCGATGTCTGTTTCCAACCTCACCTTGACTTAAATTAAGGCTAATGATATGTTTTCAGTGTAAGGTAAAAGAAGGGTTTTCCTTGAATGACTTTCTAGCGTTTTGAAATCTAATTCATTAGAAGCACTTCTGTCAAATGATTACTTATTCTATCTCATTGTCTTAGAGGATTTAACTCTAAAACACACATGTTTGATATGAACTTAATGACCATTTTATAAACGAAACCCAAGTGAGCCAGCGTTCGCCAGCAAATTCCTGTTTGTGCTTGGAATTAAAAAGAATGCCAAGTGGGGCTTTTCAAAGAGAGCCAGTTGCTTGGCTGTTATTTTTAGTTCCCCTACATCAGTACATATTCATTTCCCTTTAAGACTCATGGGTAGAATAAAGATTGTGTCATCGGGGAGGAGGGGAAAACTGCTGCTTTCTCAAAAGTTGTGCAATTTGATGAGATTCATTAAACAGTGGCTTGTGAAACTACGGCCTCGTTTTATGATCACTAACATTTTCAAATAATTTTCGTTCATGAAAACAACCACGGAGCTGGTGTGCCATAGTGGTTAAGATATTTGCCTTTGATGCAGAAAGTTCTCACGTTGAATGTCACCACCAGCATGGACTTATTAGGTAGCCTTAGGCAGTCTTTTCTCTCTCAGCCTCAGAATTTAGGAGAAACAGGCTGGAGCTCACAGACTCCTTCAGCCAGAATGCTGGTTTGAAGATTCTGGATGCTGTAGTCCAAAAAGTAACATTTTCATGCTGTGTTCAGGTTGTCCTCTCCATCTGCAAAATAAGGGGAAGTAATATTGGCTTAACTTTCAGAATTAATTTAAGGAACATGATTATAAATATATGGGGGACACTTCTTTTTGTACCATGCACAAGTGAGGCTCCTTTGTTTATACCGTGAAGGAGGACCTCCTCTGCTTTGGAATGCACTATGTGGATTGTTGATAGAAATCAAACAAATTCCTAATGGTAAATGCTTCCACTGTCAGTCAAGACTCACCTGTTACCCAGGCATTTTCCTAATTGTTACTTCCAGCTGGAATTTTCATGATCACAGTCATGAGTGTATAACCTAGATTTCCACATTCATGACTGATTTGTAGTTACGATCCCTATGTATTCAATAGTGTATGTGTTGGGGGTTAGAGTTTCCCAGAGCGTTAGCCCTTGGGAAACTCTTTTAGCACAATTTCAGAAAAAGCATGTCCCAATCTTTGTGTTGTCTTCCCTGAACTGAAAGCTGACTTGAAAGCAAAAACAAGGCAGGCAGCTTCAGGTTCCAAATTTTAAAAATTTACTAATAAACTTTATAATTACATATCCATTAGAGAAACTAGATCCAAACTAACTAACAAAAAGATTTAGGAAGATAGCATCTTCATTTTAAACTTACCAACTTCTTGATGATGAGAGCTAGCACAGCAGAGAGAAGGTGCTAGAAGCAAGATTGCTAAAGGGAAAGAGAGATCAGTGTGACCTTCTAAAGTACGACCAATAACTAACACCAGAATGTATCCTAGGTCACATGGTCTTGATACCATAGCCAATCATTTTAAATAACACAGAACAAAAGTTAACCCCATGCTAGCTAAACTCTATTTGTCCTAGAACAAGGCAGGAGGAGTGAATGCTAAAATTTTCCAACAGTATGGAATGAACATGGATTATAAATGTCCCCAATCCTGACTTATTGGATAGCAGCCCTTGTGAGTGACAGAGGTCTGTCCTGCTCTTGATTGGGATGCCACAGATTGACAATTCCACCCTCCTCTTGCAGGTGATCTCTAGTACAAGGAGGGATTGCAAAAGGGTCCTAATTCCAATTTTCACACCAAAAATTGCTGGAGGGAGCTGATGGAAATGTCAGTGTGCTGTGTCCCAATCAACAGTAGAGCAGATCCTTATCACTCACAATGGCTGCTGCCTAGGACAGGGTTGGTGTGAGGGTTGAGTTAGGAGGTAAGTATACTTAGTTACTTAGTTAAGTATCCTAAGTAAGTATAGTTAACTGAGAAGTGCATCTAGAATCTCATCCTCTATCGTTTATGCCTTGCTTTTAATAAATGGTTTTATGGATTTTATTGTTTTGTCAGTTTACTCTTTTAAATACTATTTATGGTGTTGGTTTTTTTCCCTGTGAACTACATTAGGATTCCCAAAATAAACAGAAGTTTATTAAATCATAATTAGACGAAATGATTAAAAAAACATGTTGGATTAAGTTTAGTATGAGTTAGTATGAGTATGTGAGTGGCATACTCATGTGTAAGTCATGCTACACACGTGCGGTGAATTCATAGAATCATAGGCCCTTTCCACACCTTATCTTCTTCCAGTGCTGGGGTGCGGGGATCGCGCAAGCAGCCTCCAGTGAGAGGCTCTCGCATCTAGAGTCCTTCGGCTTTGCACGAGCTGGCTGCTAGTGTGAGAGCCCCACCTCTTCCTTCCACAGTGCAGCCTAGGAGTTTCTCAGGCTGTGCTGGGGCAGGAAGCACGACTGGTGCGGCTCCATAGGCTCCGCACACCAGGTAAGCGCACGTGGGGCCCGGGAACAATGTGATTGTGTGCCATTTTTGGCTTCCAGCTGAAAATAAAAAGATGCATGATCGGCGCCTGCCCTTCTCTGGAGCGTTGCGCAATTGTGAGTGCGTCATGCAGATCACTCCTCACAATCGTGCAATGCTCCAGGCACCCTTTCGCATGGAAAATGCCATGCGAAAAGGGCTATAGAGTTGAAAGAGACAAGGGCCATCAAGTCCAACACCCTGCCATGCAGGAATACACCATCAAAGCATTCCCAAAAGATAGCAGTCCAGACTTTGTTAAAAAAAAAAAAAACTCCAAAGAAGCCATCTCCATCACACTCCTAGGCAGTGCATTCCACTGTTGAATTGCTCTTATTGTCAGGAAGTTCTTTGTAATTGTTTGCCATGGCTTAACAGACATACTATTCTGACAGCAATAGAAATGGAGTTGTGCCTACAGCAATATTGTGCACTGGAGCTGTGTGTATTGCATCTGCAAATTACGCATTGCAATTGTATGTTGAGTATTATGGTTGCACATTGTGCACTGTGGTTGCAACAATGTGCAGTGGTGCCCAGACATTGACATGTGCTGCACAATGCTGCTGCTCTGCATGGAGCTAGCACAGTGCTGGTGTACTGTGCCTCCACATGTGGATATTGATGTTATGCCGAAGGGATGTTGAACTACCACCTTAGTTTGCTTTAATGCTTTTCATTTCTTGTTTTACTGGATTTTAAAATTTATTTTATGAAAAGAAAACTGTTGTAATTTAATTGTTCATACTCAGTGCTTCATAAGCAATCTATTACTGCTGAATGATTGGCTAAAACTTAGGAAATAAAGGTGAGGCCCTCCACTTGCAATTGCACTAATTTCTGCTGTGATTATTTGGGATAATTGATCCAGCTTTTCTATCTATGAGGAGGGACTATGAGAAGCCACTGAAGTCTACCCCTTAATCTCCATAGAGCTGGCTCTTTGCTTGTTTGTTTGAAGACATCCATCAGAAAACCAAAGTGTGATTCTTAAGATGTTGAATCTGCTACTTAAGATGCACGTACATAATATACCTGAATAAGAAAGCATATTCATAATTATTTTTTCTCAGGTCAAAAAACTGATTTCCTAACATATGGGAATACTGCTGGGAAGAATAATAGGCCAATGAGAATTTTGTGTATTTCTCATGTTTGATGCCCTGATGTGTTGTGCAGAAATTAATCTTGGAGGAAAAGTATTTTTTTCTGAAAAAAAAAACATAAAATAAAACATTAGCAACAAAACCTCCATATTGTTCTCTATGCAAAAATGTTTTTGTGCAAAAAGAAAGTGATTTTTCTCACAGAAGAAGTCCTGCATCAGGATGTTTAAATACATGGAGAATATGGCAAAGGAATATTCATTTTTTTCCACAGTGAGGTGGAAGGTGAAATAATTATTGGTCCTTGCATGTGAAGATGAAATTGTCAAGGATTTATATACCTACACCTGAATTCCTTAAGGAGGTAATTCTATCATCCATTCTTCCTTGACATGGTGCTCCCCAGACATCTTCAGTGACGACTCCTATCTGGGGTGTCTTTGTGGGAGGGCTGTGGATATTTTCATATATTTTCAGAAGCCTGATGACTTTCTGTGAGGTTTTGTGGGACAACATACCTGACTATCACACCTTTAAAAATAAAAATAAAAATGGGCAGCTTGCAAGGACTAATGGGGACATTAGCACACCACTGGTGTCCAGGGGTCACAATTTGTCCACCCCAAGATTAAAAGGAAATATTCTGAGATGAAGAGGAGAGTTTTCATTGTCTACTTTAAAATTCAGATAACCGACATATTCAACGTAATGTTGGCTCAGTCACCTGAAATGTTCTTGGCATGACAGCCTTGTGATAGACGGATGTCAAACTTTCCCTTATCTAGATCTCCCAGTTGACAGCATGGAAGACTCTTCTACCCTGGGTCTTTGAAGAAAATCCATGCTGTGGAAGGCTAGCAGAAGATTATTGTAGTTATACATTGAATCTCCAATATGGCAGTATAGTTGTGGAGGTAGTGGGGAAACCAACACAGTGCTCATACTTTTTCTATAAAGTGTAAATGGTGCAAATCAACCCTGATGTGTATGTCACTCAAACTTTGCTGATGTGTACAATAGTTTTATTTAAGGCTTGGCTGTGAGAGATGACTTATATCCATTTTTGTCAGTGTCTTTAAATACTCTGGGCTGAATTACGCTGAAAGGGGCTAAATCTGTACAGAAATTTGGCTCTATTCTCAATTCCAAAGCCCAGAGTCAGTCAATGGAAGATTTGTATTGATTACAGGAACCTAAACAGTGAAGCGCAGTTGATAGGGACTCATATTTCTTGTACAGAATTACTCACAGAAAATTCATCATTGCTGCTACTGAGCTGGCCAAGTTTTGATGTGTCAGCATTGTCTTAACATTGCGTTGCACTATTTTGGCAGCCTAAGAGTCAGTCTCATTATCACCCATTCTCTTTTGTTCACAAAATGATTTCTACAATCAGAACTTTACAGAATTGATTTCTACAACATTGGCCGTTTCCTCTGGTGCTGCAGTCCTGTGAGGGACCACAACGGCAGCAGTCCGTGAGTTGTGCTTTTGCACAACATCATCACAGTCCTGCTGCCAACCCATCTCCAGCCACCACAATCATGGAATATTAGCTTAACAGAAAAAATCCATTAAGCGCCTGTGATTGTGCAATTCTCTCATCGCTGCTGGCCATGACGAAGGGGCAGAAGCAGGTTCACATGCTTCCTTCCCTGGCACATCACAGGAAAGAGTAGCTGCACTGTGGAAGGAAGCCATGCTTTGCTCATGCTCCCTTCTGCAGTGAGTTGGTCAGGTGTAGAGGGGAGCATTTGCATCATGCTCCCATCCTGGCGAAGGTGCTACTGGGATTGTGACAGGATGTCCACAGCAACTGATGAGGTGCACAAATGGCCATTGACTGGGTTGGTTAGCATCAACTAGAATTGACCAATTGAATAAACATATAGGTCAACACATAGATAAATCTCATTGATTCAGTGGTCCACTCTGGTTAGGAAATAGATTTAGTATTTAGACCATAAGTATGATTCTTTTGGAGATGGAGAAAAAAGGAGGTGAAAGGGAGAAAAGACTCCACTGTTTGTACACAAAAGATGCCAGAATCCATATTATGAAATGCTCACTGAAAGTATTGCTGATATTTGCTGTTACTTACCATTGAGTAGGCTTTGACTTCTGGTAACCCTATGAAATGAAAGACTGTCAAGAGATCCTGTTATTGACAGTGCAGCTCAGATCTTCCAAACTCAATATTTTTGTAATGTGGTCTTTCTCTTTTGCTACCTCTTTCCACTTTCCTCAGCACTATTGTCTGTTTTAGTGGGTCATGGCATCTCCTGATATGTCCAAAGTATGACATGCATAGCCCATAGATGCATTTACAATAGAGGAGGCAGAGAAGCAAAGATATTGTTATGTTGATTACAGTTAGGCCTACTTCAGAAATGTTTTCTTTTCTCTTTCTCTCAAAATTCTAGAACTTCACATTTCCATTGAAAATAAATTGTGGAAATTTAGCACAAATAAAAGGAAGCACTTCTTCATCCAGCATATAGTTAAATTGTGGCATTTTCTACCTCAACAAGCAGTGATGGCTTCCGAATTGAAATCTTTCAAGGTGATTAGATTAGATCTAGTAACATGGTCTGTTTGAGGTCCCTCATCCACAGGATCAACAACAATAAGTTGAAAATGGCTACTAGTTGAGGTGACTATTAGTTAAGATGGCTATATATCATCTCTAGCATAACAGTCAGCATGCCTCTGTATCAGCTGGCAAGGGAGTTCAAGATGAAGAGTGCAAATGTGCTCACTTCCTGCTGGGAAGCTTCCTACAAGAAATGTAACTCCTCTTCAGCATAGCTCCTCTTGTGTTCTTATGTATGACAATTTGCTGCAAAGGCCAAAAATGGTACTCTTCCACACCAGTTAAGAGGTGCAAATATTCTTTTTGAAGGAAGAAGTTCTCTTCCTGCTGAAGGAAAGTCCTAAAAAACTGTGGTTGGCATCACGTTAGGTATTTATGTCATTGTAAACTGGTTTACAATCATGTAAAAGTGAACTGCGACATTGCACAATGCTTGTATTCTCAGGAGGAGATCAGAGATGTAGCTACATCTCTGGGACCATTGCACAAACAGAGCCAACAATGTAGCCATTGTACCATGGATCTATTATGTGCTGGGCATCCAAGTGCTATGGAATCTAATGCTCAATGGGACGCTATATGCCATGGGACTCATTGTGTAATAGGCAGTTCCCTTGCTCAACAAGACACTGCACTGGATATCCCAATATGCAGCATCACAATTCACTAGAAGTGTTGCACGTCCTGATAAGTATGTTTCTACAACATCATAAAGTAAGGCCACTGATGGAGGAGATTGGCCTCTACATTTTCTGAAGTCTATTTGTAGTTCAGAACTTATTCTCTGTAAAATTTGTGCACTGCTGGTTGGTACAGAAAATAGCATCTTCTGTTCAGGGGGAAAAAAAACATTTTCTGCAAAGAAAATAATATTTCTGCACAGAAATCGTATTTGCTATGCAGAAAATTTTGTTTTTTTCTGTGTAAAAAAATCACATACATTTATTGTGCAGAAGAAGATCACAACTACCACATTTTTTTATGTTCATTGTTAAGTGCATTAGTAAATTTAGGTCTCTCTGTGTGTATTTTTTCTCTGTGGAAATGTGTTCATATTTTGCTTTAAATGTTTCCTAATATACCTACCATTCAGTGCATGTTTCTTTATTCATATACTTCACATTCCTTTTTCCCTCCGTGGCACAAAATATACTTATTTATATTTTTCCAAGGAGAACATTTTGAGTTATGTGTATTTATTTGTGTATAATCCACAAAGAAAAAAGGAAAGGAAAAAAGAACCTGTCAACTGCAATTTCTACAAAATGATGTGCCAAGTATCATTAATAGTCTCATGGACCATGAATTGAATGAAATTGTAATAAATAAATAAATGCAATCAATTAACAGAAATTTCTTTTCCATCCCTAGGCTATGTACTGAACTCACTGACTCCTGTCCATTTTTTTTAATGCACTATATTCAATCTGGAATCTGGAGATTGTGAGCACAGTAGTAAAGAATAATGGGATGTTTTGTGACTGACCTAGATATATAAATGAAAATAAAATAAATGGCAGAAATAAAATTGAATATAAATAGTTTTGATGAATACCATGTCATACATTGTGTGCATGTCTACTTTTTTCCACTCTTTGTTAGAGGGTTCTCATAGAAGGTTTTCCACTCTTTGTTAGAGGATTTCATGGCAAGCCATGCACAAATATTTTGTTTGATTCATCCTCAAACCATTTATCATTCTCTGTAATGCCTGGGTGGCTGATTTCCCACAGGAAAGAGATGCATATTTTTTGTTGTAATGCATATTTTCATAACATTACCAAGTCTTCCATACATAATACCATTGAGGTTCAAATTTAAGCAAGGAAGAGCAAGAAGCCCAGTTCAGAAGACTGCTCAGAGTCTAGAAGCCAAGATGGATTCTTCACACCTGAGAAGGAGAGCCAGTGTGGTTTAGTGTTTTGAGTATTGGATTAGGACTCTTAAAAGACCCAGGTTTGAGCCTCAATTCAGCCACAGAAACTCATTGGATCTCCTTGGAAAAGTCACACTGCCTCAGCCTTAGAGGAAGACAGTTGCAAACCTTCTCTGAAGAAATCCTGCCAAGAAAACTCTAGAAAAGGGTTGCCATAAGTTGGTGTTGACCTGAAGGCCCAAAACACCAATGGCTTTTAGGGAGAGGACATTTTATTTTATCAAGATATATCTAAAGATGGCTTGGAATATTAAAATATTATTCCTCCTCAGCACTGCAGAAAAATTAATTTCTTTGTTTGTTCCAAGATGATTATTTAGGGTTGGACTGGATATATTCCCAGTTTGATTTAAACTTTTTGTTTTTTGTTTTGGAACAACATTGATTTGGTAAAAATAACTTGCACTATCCAAATGTTTATCCCTGATCTCATTTTTTTTTCCCCTGTAATATTACTCTTCCTGGTGAATGTTGTTTTGATGATGGGTTTGTTTCCCTCATTCTATCTCTGGCCTTATTTGGTTGTTCATAGTTAATGAAAGGATAAAGATGGGACCAGTGAGCAGAGCTACGAGTAAATCATTCTGTGTCAAGTAGTCTTCCTTCTTGTCATCTGTAAGTACAACATGAATGTTTGCAAGGATATCATGTCATACATTCTGTGCATGTCTACTGTTTTCCACTCTTTGTTAGAGGGATCTCATAGAGGGTTTTCCACTCTTCGTTAGAGCCTTAATTGTTCTGTATCTCAGTTTTGGGAGAAAAGTGGAATATAAATCAAATAAATAACTGAATGGATGAATAAATGGATGAATTGTGTATGTTCATCCTTTCTAGAGTCAGTGTCAGGCTTCTGGAAAACAAGACCCTTCGCTATACTCAACCAGTCTCAGGCCATTTCCGCACTACACTGCTATAGTGCCATTATCCCACTTTCAACATCCCATGGAATCCTGGGGTTTCCAGCTTAAGTAGGGACATTTAGAGGGCCTCAGTAAACTACAAACCCCAGAATTCCACAAGATGTTGAAAGTGGAATAATAGTACTATAACAGTGTAGTGCAGAAATGGCCTCATTCATCTTATCTGCTTTCCTGGCAATGCTCAAGAACTGTCCAATGTGGGAACAATTATCATTGTGCCTTGTGTAGGAATATAATTCTCCACACAGGCCCTTTTCGCACATTACCTGTTTGTGTGGCTGGGGGGGGGCACCTCACGTGAGAAGCCTCATCTGGAATGCTGCCGCTTCCCCGCTCCTTCGTTCCACAGGTCGCTTCCTGGTAGCGTGTCCGTCGCACTTGCACCCTGCCCCTTCCTTTTGCAGCACAGCCTGGGAGCTGTAGGCTGCGCTGGGGGAGGAAGCGTGACTGGGATGGCTGTTCAGCGAACCGCACGCAGGTAAGTGTGCGAGGGCCCCACGAGCATTGCGCAACCACGCAGTATTTGCAGCTTAAAGCCAAAAACAATAAAATGTGCAATCGTCGCACTTTAGGCTCGTGAGCATCGCATGAGTGGGAGTGCGTCATACGGACCGATGCTCCCATTCAAGGGGCCCTCGCACAAAAAAAAAAAACTGCGTGCAAAAAGGGTCATAGTTCCTTCTTAAAGGCAGCAACAAATAATTTCAGCAGTTTTCTTCCCACTGCAAGAAAGTTGTTGAAAACCAAAGAATTTTTAAATGCTATTTCCAATTCAGGATTTATTTTGTGGAAAATTTGTGCATGGTTATTTTGCAGAGAAAATAGAACTTTCTGTGAAGAAAACAGCATTTTCTGCATGGAAATTATATTTAAATGCAGAAATATCAAAAATTTGTTGCACAGAAAAGGCTGCTTTCCCCCAAATCAACCATGTGTGCATTTCATGCAGAATAAATCCCAAATTCTAGCATTTTCTGCACAGAGAGCTACATTTTCTGCACAGGAATTGATATTTCTGTGTCAAAAATGTCATTTTCCATGCAGAAAATGTTTTTTCTACACAAAACAACCATGTGTGAATTTTGCACAGATTAAGTCTGGAATTGTGAAGATTCTTGTTGTTCCAGTAGTCTTCTCATCAGAGTTTTTCGACACTTGAAAAATATGTTTTAAACCATTTTTTAAATATTTTCAGATATTCTTTTCATCCTGATCGCTATAATTTGAAACCGCCAGTCCTGGAAAACAGAATGCCTCTAGAGCTATAACTTTGGACTTGTTGTTACAGTCCACCAGCACACAAAGTAGAAGCCCATATTCTGAACTTTCTGGAAAAGAAAAACATTCCTCTCTCTCTCTCTCTGAAAAGAAAAGTCTTCCTCCCATCCCAAATTTTAAACCAACTCCACATGGAATTCTTAAGATTAAAGAATACATTCTCCCAGTTTTCCTTTCCTTTCCCTTTTTGCCACTCTCTTTCTTTCTGTTTTTTTTAAAAATGTCTGCATTAAGAAAGGTCTTGTTAACTCTATTGTGGTGCCGTGCAGTGAAGGAACTAACCCCTCATGATCTCCAAAGTCAAGAATGCAATTCAAATGAGATTTGATGAAGAGATGTAGTGGGTCTGGTACATCAGTGCCCTTCCAAGCTTTCAACATTCTTTCTTCGAAGGCATAAATTTCCTTTACAAGGTCTGGTATTTCTAAGTCATCTGCTACATGGTGACAAAACCTAAAGAGGGAGTCAGATGTGTGCTGATATAATACTGGAGAATTTAACTTAAATCTGTAATTTTCTTCTCTCCTTCCCCCTCCCCATTTCCTCAGAGAAATTAGCTATTCTATTCACTGCATAAATTTTCAGGTTTTGCTAGCACGACACTCAGGGTGTTGAATTTTTTATGACAAAAATGCTGTAATAATTGTTGAACAGATGTAAGTGTTGAAGAGTGGGCTCTGGCAGACCTCATGAAACCTCTATTAACAATTTAACCCTCTCATTTCAACAGCACAAGAAGGAAAGAGAAAAGGAGGTCTTTTTTCCCCATTTTGATGCCAAGGAAGATATATGAAAGGTTCTCCCAGGTGGAGAAAACAAGTGTGAGCACTTAGCTCATTGTGTTAATCATGTTTTCCCTAAGAGGAGGAAAGAAGTGGGATATGGTAGCCAGAGAAATATGCTACTGTTGTGATTATTTAGACTTAAGTTGTTTGATGCTGGAAGTAATAGGGCATTTTCACAAGTCATGGTATAAGCATCTTTTGATCCAGAAATGTGTCACATATCAGTGTTGCTAATGTAGCATCGTTAGAGTCTAACTTTTAAAAATGAAGCTACATTTGAGATGTTTTACATTAGATCTACTGTGCTTGGAAGTTGGGATATTAAAAAAAAATCATCTCAATTTTATTGAGATTCCCCAAATTTTCTCCCTGTGTTTCATACTGGGTTGTAATATTGTGTTTTCTGCCTACACCAGCATTCATGCAATAAAAATGCATTTTCCCCTAATTTATGTGTTTTTGGTTTAGTTTGTCTAATTTACACAACTTTGACTAAAATGTATTTCTGCTTGAAATACATATTTTGAATTATGCACATTGTATGCATTCACATTTTAAAACACACACACCATTTTGTGTGGACTCTATTTCTCAGAAATAGAGGAACACATTTTCTTGTAACAAGTTTTGGGGGGAGTCAAAATGCTGCTTTCACTGAGACAGTTGAGTCCCACAAAATTGCTTTCCATCCTTAGTTGGAAATGTAAAGAGCAATTCAACAATATCTGTGAATGCTCTAATACATCTTGGTCAAACTCATATTTTCAAGAGCAGTTTGCTACAAATCTACAGTCAATAGGTAGTGGCCTCCAAAGAAGACTCCCTGGCACATGGACCTATATGTTATACATGTTTGCAAATATGTGTATAACACGTTCATATTCATTCATCCATGAAAACAAGGTTGTTCTTCTGAAGCTGGTGAAAACTATATCATCCTGCTGAGCTTTGCAAGGTTAATGTTCCTTCCTAATTTCACTGTTGCTCTTTCGTTTTATTGCAATGAAGCATTTTTTTAAAAAAAATCTGTTTCTGTCTTTGTTGTGTGGTTTGATGTATCTTAAAAAATTTTTTTTATTTTGTATTTTATTTGTGTGCCACCTTGAGGGTTCATTGAGTAGAAGAAAAATCCATAAAATACTTCAACTGCTATTAAGAAACTCCATGTATCTCTCTCTATGAGCTTGCCTGACTTTTAACATCTTCAGGGAAAGCCTCATCTTTGTTGGGGAATTGAGAGATTTTTAGTAATAAGTCTCCCAATCAGCAGAGTATTCTGTAATGCACAGACAGAAGCTGAACAAATCACCAGCTCCATTTCTATCACTCCACCCCAGACACACTTAATCTGGCTCAAAATAAAACACAAACAGTTTGGTTAAAAGTATGTAAAAAAGATTTACTCACCAAATCCTGTGCATAGTTTACACAGGTTCAAGTTCTTGAAGAAAGGTTAGAAGAAACATAAGAACTCACATACTTACAGGAAAATGTTGAAAATGTTGAAGAGCACATGCTTGCAGGGAAGCCAAAGAACAAAAAAGGAGAGAGAGAGAGCATGGGGAAGTGGATGTTGATCAAACAATAGGAAGTTTACTCTAGGCAGTCCCCTCTATGCCTACAATAAACATGCAAACTAACCAGCAAAGGTTGCCACTCCCAACAGTCTCCGTCACCATCACAAGTGTGTTTGGAGAGGACATAATTGATTCTTCTCGGTGGTCATTTCCAAGCCTGGAATTCCCTTCCATGGGCAGCTTGGTTGGCCTACTTTGTGTTCTCTTTTCCGCTTGCAGGCAAAGCCTTTTTTAAAAAAAATTATTTATTTTAGCAGCTCTTTGGCACTTAATTTGTCATAGAAAGGTCTTTTAATGGGGCCTTTTCATGCTTCTGTCCTTTTTACAATGCATTAATGTGTTTTTAAACTGCTTTAATTTAGTGTTTAACAGTATTGCTTCTTTATTTTATTTTTTAAAAAAATATATCAGAGAGCTGTTAGCTGTGCTTTAAGCTGGTTGGTCTAGATCTGGATTAGTTCTACAACAAAATGAGTGAGCCACCTTGGGTCCTGTGTCAGGAGAAAGGAGGGATATAAATTAAATAAATAACTCAGGCACAGGAAATAGAAGCCTAAATCCAGTTCTTATTCCCAGCTAAACTATAGCCATTGACTCAGTGTACTTCAGTAAGGGCTGTCCATTTCCCATTTGGCAATTGATTGAGTGGATCTATCTCACTGGTAATCTCACTCACTTGCAATTGGATTTAGCTCTTGACATTACTCTTTCAGCCTTCTTTCACTCAGACATTTTAGGCCCTAAAGAACACATTTTGTTGCAGAACTAATCCAGATCTAGGCCAACCAGGTAGGCATTTTACAATACTGTTTCCTGGATACTTGTGAACAATGACCATTTCCTCACTACACTGTTACAGTGTAATAATTCCACTTTCAACATCCTATGTAATCCTGGGGTTTGTGGTTTACCGAGGTCATAGAGCTCTCTGGCTGGAAATTCTAAATGTCCCTCCCATAGGAGTTTGAAAGTGGAATAAGAGCACAATAACAGTATAATGCAGAAATAGCCAACATCTCTGACTTTTAGCCACTTGCCATACACACTTTTAAACAGTAAGAAGTATTGTCCCAACAAATCCATTGCTTTTTGCCACTGGAGTCTCAGGTTATGGAGCTAATATATTGGAACGCAAAATGGCTCACATCATTTTCCAACATGCCATGATGCTTAAAAGCAGAAGTGATATATTGTGTTCTCAGGTGGTTGGCCCTGTTTGGCAGAGGGGACTGGCATTCTCCCGAGGTTTAGGAAATACAAGATCTGTGAAGTTAACATTGACTCTAACTCACTCAACTGGAATTTCCAGAGGTGAGAAGACACATATACATTTTTGGAGTGTAAGTTTTCAAGTCCCCATGGATGAGAATTAAACTTTCATTTATAATGATAGCTAAATCCTTGCTTTAACAATTATAATAGGAAGCTCCCAAGGATAGGGAGCTATCCCAGAAAGGTACTGTCCTGTGTTACCAACTAATCTCGTTTGGTGGTGGGACACAAGCAGAGGACAAACATAAAGTGCAGGCATCCTTGTATGGGAGGAGACAAATGAAGGATCTTCAAGTTCCTCTGAATTTACAGAGTACTGAGAATAGTACAGGCAGCCTGAAAATAAAGATGGAGTTAATTTGCCATTTCGTGACAGTGTCTGGTATCTTTTTCTGAGGAAGAAATGTTTAAATCAGTGTCTGCAGATGGATGAAATAATTACTTACTGAAAACTAGATACGTACATGTCAATGAGATGTGACAGGTAAGATGGAAATTGCAAACAAAACAAAACTTAGGAACTAGGCCAAACATTTGTATTGATTTTATCCCAATGTAGCCGGTCCTGATTTCCCCTGAGGAATTGGAGAAGTGATAAGCTTGGAATGGAGAAAGTGTGGCTTCAATATGATACATGCACTCAACTGAACTGTGGTTCAGAGGGAATGACCATTAAACCAGTATAGGCACATCTTTCATCTTAGCAGATGTACAGATGATTGCATAACTGCATTTAGCCAATACTTGTGGGCAATTGCCAGGACCTGAATGTTAAGTATATAAAAATAACATAGGAAGAAATGCTAGGCTTACTCAAACAGTAAACAAATGTTTGAGGAATACTGTGAAGAAGAGACAGTATAGCTGTTCAGTCTTGAAGAACTTCACACCTGTCAATGTATCATGATTGCTTCTGGGATGGTGGAGACATGAATGGCTCTTAGATTTACATCTCAAAGAGCAATGCACATCGGGAAACATGTCTTTATTTATTGAAGGGAGAGAGAGATAGAAATGGGGGGTGAGATGCCATCAGGGATTTGTAACAGTATTGCATGTCCACCCAATGATGAAAGTGTGCAAATTCCTTAGAATCAAAAACAGTAAAAAATAAAATAAAATGGTGTCCATTAAAAATGGTGGTGGTGACAGCCTATCATTGTCAGACCTACTGACACATCCAAAGCTGCCAAAAGAGCTATCTGAGGAGTTATGCTTCAGAGACACATGTCATTATTAGAAGAAAATCTCCCATAATTCTGTTTGCAGCCAGTGAAGAAGTTGGTGGGGGGTACAGCAGGATGGGAATTTTGATTAAAAATCAAAAAATGAAAGACCGATACATTTTTTTTTAAAAAAAGCAGTAATTTCATTTGGTAAACTGTATCTCTAAAACAGAATTTTTATGAATGGATGTTTGTTGTAAAGTACATTGCAGCCCTTTGAGGAATTAGAACCTTGCAAATCCCAACAGGATCTGATGTGACCATCACTCCTTTGATTTGTGTGGAGCACAACTTCATTATCCATGAGCTCTTGCACTTCTCAGATGCTCTGGCACAGTTCTTGGCTAAGAAAAAAAATCACAATTAAAAACTCATATAACAATAAATTTAAGAATTCTTATTTTTACCGAGTTTACTTTTCAAAGTATAAATATTGAAAAATAGGTTGGATCCAGCACCTCCTAGGAGAAACCTTTAGTTTTGCCCCACCCACCATATATCTCCCGATACAGCATCATGTATCATGATGTATCATGCTGGGGGGGCACTTCTCCATTACTGACTTAAGCCCCAGTTCAGTCCACAAGTTCACACCGCAGACCTGCCAACTTTGAGTCTGAAAACTCAAAGAGGACTCAGCTTAAAAGCCAACTTTGACTCTAACCCTACTGCTAACCTTCCAGATAAGGAAATTCAAAGTGGTAAGGAAAATACTTAGGAACTCAGTCAATGCAAATATTAAACCACATGAATGAGAGCTACATTTGTAACTGTACTGGTAACTAACCCATTTTGAACCATCTCATTTTGCTGATAAGATTTCCAAATGTGTGAGACTGTCACAGAAAATCTCCTGTCCTGTGCTCCCACCAAATAACCTCATTTGGCCATGGAAAACAGAGCAAGGCTCACATGAGAAGCATAAAGTGTAGTCAGACTCATACAGTAGCATATTGGGAGCTGGGGTGGGCTGTTCAAAGCAGAGAATGATTTTTCCCTCTCTGTATATTGAATTGCTTACATTTAAACATCCCTTTGGTCTGCTATTTGTGACAATTAATCAAACACCTGCATGTTAAGTACATTTGTACCGTTAACATCACATCTCATTTGGCCTTTATTCATTGCCTTGAAAATATGGATCTTTCATTATTCTATGTCTTCATCTTGTCCAAAATGTGTCCAGGATGCAACAGACACAACAGAGAAGGAGCTATTTTAGGAGGTCCTCTCTTGTCCAAAATGTGTCCAGGATGCAACAGATGCAACAGGGAAGAAGCTATTTTAGGAGGTCCTCTGTGTAAAAAAATGTATAATTAATGGAATGTAAAGCTATTCTGGGTAGCACTTGCTGGAAACGGAAGAATGCTCAGCACCTAAAGATGTCCTAGAGAGAACAGTAGGGATAGTTTTAAGTAATTGCCAGTGTCCTGAAGTCTTCTTATGTCTTACAGCCCTTCTCAACCCTTCTGAGATGTAAAGTATGAGCTCTTCTTTTTTTCCCTTCTGGCCCTCTTATTCTCTCTCTTCTTTCTTTCTTTCTGTTTTTTCCTAAAAATGAAAACCAACTTATTTCAATGTTAGCTTATCACACTTACAGATCTTTCCTATCCCTACTGGAATTCTCACAATAAAGCCTTTAGTTTGTTGCTGTAGCTATTGGCGTCTTTACTCCTTAATCAGTATTGCTAGCTGCTGCACACTTACACACTCCATCAGGATTCAGCACTTTGAATAGTTCCTTCCTTTAAACTTTGACTAAAACTCCAAACAGATTTACCAGCCCACTGACATGGAAGCCATTCTCTTTGCTGTCTGTGAAGGCCAAGTAACGTGGCTTCAAATAAGACAGAGATGCCTTGGATTCCAAGAGGAGTTACTTTACTGCTCCTAATGGAGTTTAAATTTTACTGTCCTTTGTCTCAGTCCCACATGGCTAAGAGGGGATTGCTTTATGCCTGCACTGAGATCCCTCCAAACCAACTGAATTATGACAGAGACATCTGATACAAAATGTAGACCTATGAAACCTGTGATTCCAACATCGTTACTTTTCTTCTTCCTCTCCCTCCTCCTCCTCCTCCTCCTCCTCCTTCTTTTACTCTTGTAAGTTTTTTTTAACATCTTTTGTCTGATGAAGAATCCAGTGGAGCTTCAAAAGCCTGAATGGTATGTCTTGTGCATTTTGGGTGGCCAATGAAGGTCCTGCTCTTTTATGGATTTTAGATGGAGTGATAGATACTACAAAATAGTATGCTAGCATGGAGATCTTTCTGGCTGTATTAGAAGTTATGCCACCCTCTACCTCATGTGTTTCAAAGGTATAAAGAAGAAAGTCTGACACTCCTGTGTCACTTTGACACTGCCATTTCTAGTTTCTACTGCAAATTATTTGTTCCTTTGTATCTAAAGTTTTCTTGATTCCTGAAAGGCCAAAAGGAATACCCACACTCCCATGCTCTGTTTCCATGCTCTCAGTTATTGATCAGAAAAGCTCATGGCCTAGATTTTGACATGTTCTACTTCATGTTTCCCAGGGATATAGAAGCCTGGAGAAGGTTTTAACTTCACTGCTATCCCAGCGATCCTGCTCTCAAGAATATTTAAACCCTCTCCTCTTAGCAAACATGGATTGCTGCCATAGGAGGCTTCTTTAAACATATCTGCTCAGGCATCAAGAAGAACCTCCAATGAACCATCTCTTCCTTTGGAAATCACTTTCCACATTTGGTTAAGGATGTCAGATTGAAAACTGGAAGGGGCTCCTGAACCTTTAAAAGTTGTCAGATAAATGGGAGAAGCCTGTATGGTACTTAGGTTTATAGAAGTGTACTTATGTCTGTGAGAAATAGAATTGAGCAGGCCTTCAATGTCTGTATTCAGCAAAGGGCTGGTGTGATGTGACTCCATAGGGGAGCCAATGAAGTGCCTGCTGAACATGAGGCATCCCTAATGCACACTGGGACACTAACTAAGGAGTGCCAGTGCACATTGGTAGCTCCTAGTGTGTATGATGAATATCTTGCCAGTGCCTTGATATGCATTTTCCCAATCCACTAAGAGGGCTCCGTACAACTTCTGCTATGTTGCAAACTATGCAGAAAGTTACACAACATAGGCCACAATACAGAACGCTTAACCTTAGTTTATAACATTAATTCATTCCTGTTACTCACTGTTATCAATTCAAAGTAATTTGTTATGGTTACTCATTGTAGTGGTGAAAAAAATAACTCATGTCACTCATTTCTTTTTGTTGCTTTTTCATCCCTTGGGGTGTGTGAGGTCTGGAGGATTAGTAAGAGAACAGCACCCAATGTGAAAACTTCCTGCCAAATTACTCTAAGAATACCATGAGACATCCTTAAATTTAAACTGGAAATCTTATTTCTTATATGAATGAAGTAACTTTTTTCCCCACTGAGTGCATTATTGAGGAAGTGTAACTATTGCGCCCTTGCTGCAAAATGAATTCATACATAACTACCTCATTTTTCTTTTTTGCAATACATATGGTGCTTGTTGCGTGAGTTACAATTTTTAATTTATGCATCTAATATTCTCGGTAGCAATTATTTTTGCACAAATCAAAGCTCGAGTCACTCAAACCTGAGCCACACGAACACAAGAGAAGATAGCTTGGGATGACATTGAGTTTCCTGATTAATTGCATTCCAATCTAATGCCCTGTAAAACACAGATCTAAAAATGGCATGCCAACATTTTAATTTTTTTAACCTAATAAAATAATCAAGTTATTTTTTTGACCTGTAACTTCACATCAGATTGAGTTTTCAGCGTATTGTAATTCGTATGCCTTCTCCCCTCTAGCACTAGGTTTGTATCTGTCTCATGGTTTTCAGTGTTCTTAATGAGCTGTTAACAAGCTGTCAATTACCTATGCAAATTAGGAAGCAGAAGCAGAAATGCAGGGCTTGCTGTACCTGGAGGTAAAGTAGCCTACCTTGCCATGTTAGGAAATAGATCATCTCAGTTTTAATAGGGTGTCTGTGCCTGAGTTTTTCTTATTGTATAGCCAGTGCATTATTTATCTTCTAATGAAAAGAGAAAAAGGAGATGGGTGGGTTGACAGCACTGGAAGAAAGAAGGGGTCATTCAGCTTTGAATGTGACCTTCTAACTGCATCCAGCTCACCTATGCAATTGGCTAGAATATGTCCAGTCTTTGGACTTATTCTTGATCACAGATTAATGATTAGATGGAGGAAAGTAGTAATACTGTAACAAAGCTATGCATCTTTCTGCCAGAACTCTATGTGATTTTTTTTTTTTAGGGGGGGTGGATTTTGGAATTTAATGATAGTCCTCAAATTTCATGCAAATGTAGAAGTACACCTCGAGAACTATTTTGGGGGAAGAGTGAGAAGAGCCAGCATCATATAGTGGTTTGAGCATTGGACTAAGATCATGGAGACCAGAGTTTGAGTTCCACTAGCATGGGAATCCACTGAATGACCTAGAGTGCATCATACATACTCAGTGCCCAGAAAACCTTATGATGGGTTCACCTTATGGTAGCCATACGATGGTAATGACTTGAAGGCACACCACAACCAAGTGGTTTGAGCATTGGACTATGACCCTGAAGACCAGGGTTTGATTCCCTGCTTGGCCATGGACTCTCTCTTGGTGACCTTGGATGGACCACATACTCTCAGCTCCAGAAAATCCTGTGATTGGTTCAGCTTAGAGTCACCATAACTTAGAAATGACTTGAAAGAACACAACAAACAAACAAACAATCTGAGATATTCTAAGGACAGTAAAACAATTTCCCAAGAAGACCAGCTCATTTTTGAGACAAAGGTATGATGAGAATCCTCAGAGGTGAGGGGACATGAAGGGAGAAGAGAGGAATTCTTGTCTATTCTCTCCTTCCTTCTCCATCACCTTGAAAGGACATAGAATATTATATCAAGGTACAGAATCTATGTAAACCATGAGAAATGCAGTTCTCCCAAGGGCTATTGTAATTGGTTGGCCAACATCATAACAATTTTCTGTGAGGGGAGAGGTGGGAATGGATGAGTGTATATTCAAATATGCACTTAGTGCCAACAGAATTTTAAAGAGATTTACAGCAGATCAGCAGAAGTTTATGGAATGAAATGCATGGAAGTGAACAATTCTAAACTATTTGTGGAATAGAATAGAAGAGAAGAGAAATCCATTTATCTCCAATTGCTAGTTGAAAGATTCATGTAAGATTATCCCAGAAAAGCCAGAAAAAGTGTTCAGGGCAAAGCATGGTTTCATTACAATATTTTTAGTGGAATTTGACAGAAAGATTGAGAGAGGGGTGGGGGGGGTCTACCTGAATTTTTTATGCCTGCCTAAACCTGTCGTCTAAGCCTTCTCTCAATGGCGCTGTAATTTTCTTGGATTAATTCTGGATTAGATGAAAGCAGGGGTGGTCAACCTGGAGTCCCTCAGCCTAATTGCCTATGGCCTTTGGTCCAATTTCAAAATCTATTTGCAAGCAACCAGTTCTGGTGAGACAGATCTGGGCAGTAGAGGAGGAGAGGAAAAGAAAGAGAGAGAGAGAGAGAGAGAGGAAGGGAGGGAGAGAGAGGCTATTGTAAAAAGAGTTAAAAGGAAGAAATTGACAGAGGGTGGTGTTCTCTCCACTATGGTCCCAGCCCAGACCCTTTTTGGTAGGGAATTCTGGGAGTTTTAATCCCCATTCACAGAAAGCTTTGGTCCTGTCCTCTAGCAGCACATGACCTCTAACAGGGAAAGCCCCAAGAGAACCTGATCTTCAGAGAAAAGGTTCTCCATTACTGGACAAAGAATAAAAAAGGGAGGTGGTGGTGAACAAGAAAACTGGTCAAAGATTTTCTTGCAGACCATTATTACAGATCCCAGAAATAATTTACTGTTCATTAGCTTATTATTTATTTATTTATTTATTTATTTAGCTTGAACTTATGCCCCACCTCTTTCTTGGAATGGGATCCAAGGCAGCTTCCAGAAGTTTAAAATAAGATTAAACTGAAACCTTATTTTATAAAAATTAAAATAAGAATTAAATAACTGTATTATTTTTTTTAAAAAAAATCATGGTTAAAGCAGTTAAACCATATTTAAAACATAATTCCTAATAAAAGATTTTTTTTAAAAAAAAATAAAGTACAGCACACCATTTCATATGTACTTCTTCTGTGTAATTAAGAACTCAAAGGCCTGCCTGAATAAAAAAAGATCTTCATTTGCAAGTGTCCTAACCTACCCTCTGGAATCTGAAGTATGGGAGACAGGAATCAGATCACCAGACAACAGCATCCTTTTCGAGTCTGAGAAGCTGGAGGTTGAGGCAGTTGGGGGGCACCTCCCCAGCAGAATGTGGCAGATGAGGAGGATACACCTTGTTCTTTTGAACATTGCAGAAGAGATAAGGAGAGACTAGATAGGTCTCAACATCTGTTAAATTGGAAACACTGACTTATAAAGTGCCTGGTATCCAGAGACAGCTGCCTATAAATCTCCCACTTCTTTACTGGTGTCTTTTTTTGTTTGCAACTATTCTTTCTCAGTGACTGGCAGTACTCTTGGATTTTGCATGTTCTCAACCTTGGACTCTGTGTCTCACTTCTCACTGGCTTTGTTCATGTAGATTACTACTTATTAATTTGTTGCAGTTACATCCTGCCTTTCTCTTAAACAGGATCCAAGGCTTAGTATAGCTTGGTGTAATGACTTCTGGACTGACTGATGACCTTGCTCTCATTCCTCTCTTCCTGGATTGAATACTCTACAGCTTTTTGCTTTACAACCACTTGAGTTTCAAGTCACTCGTTAACTGTAGCATAGGACAGCCAGTAGAAAATGTGCAGGGACGGAACCAACCAAGGGTGTTCAAGAACCTGGGAGCAACCAGGGAGAAGCGTATCTCCTGTGACCTCATCAAAAGTGCTTGTGAAGGTGATGGAATCAAGTGAAAGCCCTCCCCTGCAGATCTTAAAGCTTACATTCTCATATAGAAAGAGAGAAATAGTCTCTCAGATAGTCTAGATCCCAGTTGCGGAAGGCTTTAAAGGTCACAATCAAAACTTTGAATTATGCTTGGAAATGAACTGGCAGCCACTGAAGTTTTCAACATGAGGGGGTCACAAGATCCCCGTAACAAACTCCGGTCAGCAGTCTGGCCACAGCATTTTGAACCTCCTGAAGCTTTTGAACAGTTTCCAAAGGCAGCCCTATGCAGAGCGCATTACAGTAATCCAAATAGGATGCGATCAAGATGTGTGTCACTGTAGCAAGATCTAACTTTTGGAACCAGTGCAGCTGGCTCACTGTTTATTACTATTTTATTAAAATATTTATATCCCACCCTATCTCAAGATCTTAGGGTGGCTTGAATAAAATCAATTTAAAACAATAAATAATATAACAATAATTTTAAAAGATTAATGATCCCAATGAGGTCTCCATGTACATTGTTGTTATGTGCCTTC
Source organism: Ctenosaura bakeri (assembly GCA_948474755.1). Classification (NCBI taxonomy): domain Eukaryota; kingdom Metazoa; phylum Chordata; class Lepidosauria; order Squamata; family Iguanidae; genus Ctenosaura; species Ctenosaura bakeri. Next base: position 128,408 of record CAOLHI010003162.1, on the reverse strand, counting down.
AAATTATTCCTTCTCCAAGAGGAGATCACACCACAACTGGGGTGCCACTGCAGAGAAACTCCTCTTTCATGTCCTCCCACAAGGTTTTTTTCCTTTTGGTGGATACAGCAGAAGGTCCCTCCAATAGATCTCTAGTTTTTACTCTGCAAATGCACTCCTGTTTACCACTGAAACATGGACATCCAGGCTCAGATCTGTGTCCATGAGTATGCCTAAGCTGTGAACCTGAGATTTCAGGGGCACTGTTACTGCGGTCTAGGCCTACCCGGAGATAGCACTCAATATCACTTTGTTATCAAACAATTCAGCTTTCCTCTGCCAACCTGCTCCACTTGTTTGTGAGGCCACTGGACAAGAATGCAAACAGGCATGGCCGATAATTGCTGGACATTCCATTCTCCACCCAGGCAGGCCAGATACAGCCGGTTCGTCGCTTCAGGGACCTCTCTGGCAAACACCTCATTGCATATGCACAATACTAACAAAGGCTCCCTGCCCCGAGCAGGCAACTTTGACAAAGCTGTACTAAGCGCTCCACATTTGCATACTGGATACACTATTGTTAATTCAGCTCTGATTCAATCATGCTAAATTCTGACCTTTCCAAAGCTTTGCCCCATGCCTAAAATGCATTTTTGTCACCAAGTAAGGCATGGCCCGCAGTCACAATTCACCCTATAAAAACCCCCAATTCCAAGACCTTCCTCAGATCGCTCCTGAGTTCCATCCAGCCTTGCCGCCGCTTTGCTTGGTGAGCTCCCCTCAGCCAATCACGCTGAGCTTCTTTATCGCACCCCAACTTCTCTCTCAAGGTCCAGGACTACGAGATAGGTGTCGTATCACCCATTTCCCTCTGAAAATCCCTGTCCCTAAGTCAATCTCTGATTCCTTAGTTATCTGTGTGACTGTGGTGTCTTTAATATTTGTCTGTATTTAATAAACATCATTTTTATTATTTTAACCCCTCTGGCTGCTTGACTGACCTGACCCCGTAGATGCTGGGTTGCAAGATCCTGCTAAGTTACCCTGCCTCTCGCTAGCTTTAGTGAGTGCTCCAGCTAATTTTCCCCAAAGTTGTGTTGTGGTTTGGTCATTTAGGTGTCCCTCCTGGGACCCCCAGAAAACAGGGTAACAGCACTGTAACCCTGTCCAGTGCAGGCTGAATCCATATTTCCTGATCTGTCTTATCTCTAACCAGGAGCACCTTGGTCTTGTCTGGATTAAATTTCAATTTGTTAATTTGTTTACCTTCATTCAGTTCATCACTGATAGCAGATAATGGTTTAGTACGGAGACAGCTTCCTTGGAATCAGATGGAAAGGAGAGAAAGAATTGGGTGCCACCTGTGTACTGGTGACACTGAACCTCCAATACTCTGGGTGAGCTCTTTCAGTGGTTTCACGCAAATATTAAACAGCATGGTTTCATGCAAATTTTAAACCAAGTCCTGAAGGACACCTCAGGCCAGTGGCCAGGCTGTCAAACAGGCAAGTCCCAGCACTACTTTCTGACCCCATTCCTCTTAGAAGGACTGGAACAACTGTAGAATTGCACCCTCAAGTCCCATACAAGAAAAGCAACCCAGACATAACCCAACAGTATCAAAAACTGCTGAGAGGTCCAGCAGAACCAACAGGGACACATTCTCTCATCTAGTTTCTTGTGTATATCATATTTAAGATGACCAAAGCTGTCTCTGTTCCATAACCAGGCCTAAAGTCAAATTGAAATAGATCTAAATAATCCATCCCATCCAGGAATACCTGGAGCTGGGAGTTACATTATCCATTACATAAGTTATATTTATATCCTGTTTTTCTCCAATGAGCTCAAGGTGGAATGCATAGTTTTTCCTCCCTACTTTATCATCACAACATTTCTGTGAGTAGGGTCCCCAGGTCTCTGGGCCTGTCCACAAGTCTCAAGACTGGCCCCTCTTCTCTAGTCCTCAAGGAAGGGGGGATGAACCTCAGATGGAGAGTGATACCTTGCTCCTTTTTATTTGGATGTCATACTTATTGCAGCTGTAATTGATGCTTAGTATTTAATGATGTCACCAAGGGCTTCCCATTATAGTATTTGTTTTGTAACAACATTAGGGTCTACCTCCTTTGACATCAGAAGAGGTTATCCCTAGGTCTCACACTTTTGGTTCTCAGTATTAAGCCTCAAGGTCTCACACTTTTGGTTCTCAGTAATTCTGACATGGCAACTCTAGCAGGCCAGGCCATGAGAGAATGAATGGGAGTCAATGGACCAGGATTACTGAAGTTTCATGGCTCAGTTGGGATTAGAATTTGGATCTCTCAAATCCTGTTCTAGCATGCTAACTGCTACACTACATCATCTAATCTACTGTAAAGTCAACATTTCACACCTATTATCAACCCTACCCTAGTGTGGGCCTTGGTTTGTTCTATGCTGTTGAATGGTTTGAAATAAGTGCCTTTTCCCACTGACAAGTAAAGTGTGTAGGACTCTTTTGTAACTCTTGTTTATTGTCCCTCTCAATCCACCATTCCCTTTCTGTTGAAGCCTCAGCCAAGAAAATGCCACCTTTAAATTCTTCTCTCTTTTTTGCCTGGCTTACAATTGATAGTTCTCACGGTAAAGCATTTTCTGATAGTTTCTATGAAAGATGTTATATAAAATGAAATGGTATTGTATTTATGGCCAGCACTATAATAACGGTCTATCAGCATTTCCATTATAAACCCTCTATTGTTGAAGGTTTTAAAACTCGCCCATAAAAATTCACTTCGGACTGAAGCCCAGTGCACAAAAGCATAAACAAATCTCTGTTGCCATTTCTGAGTTACTGTTGTGCACAAGAATGAATGTTAGGTATTTAAGGCCATTCTTCCAGTTACTGGGGTTTGTAAGTGGCATTCTGATTTTTTTAAAAAGAATATTCAGAGTCCTGTTTTCAAAATGGGGTGTACCTTGTGAAAGCCAGCACTTACACACACAGTGGGTGATTGCACACCCCAGTGACGATTTGCACACACAATTAACCAGTCTGATTGTATATGCCAGCCTTTGTCTCCTGGTACGTCATCCTGAAGGAGACATATTGAATATAACATTTGAGATCTTGCTCCTTGTGTCTTCTGAAGCCAAAGGGAAAGTACAGATTGACATTGATGATCCACAAGCCATCAGTTTTTGAAAATTAGACAACCATCAATTTGAAATATCTCACCAGAAAAAAAAACCCTAAAAGGGAATATATTAAAGAATGCTTTTGAAGTGGGATGAATCCGTCAAGCTGGCAACAGAGGAATCTCTAACTAAACTCTCCTTTTTGCTGATCAACCCAATCATTTCCTGGTCAAAACATCAGCACTAAGGCTTAAAAAAAAATGTTTCTTCTTCTTCTGTTGCTATGTCAGATAATCCTTTTGTTCCATCTGCAAACACTAGGGGGTAAATTTTTATCACGATGCTTAGGGATTTAGCCATAGGACTCCCATTAACGTTAATGGGAATCACATAGCTCAAGTGCTCTGCATTGCAATGAATATTTACCCCTTCATTCTGAGCACTCAGTAGTTGAATTTTTAATTATATTTACAGATAAATTCTATAACCAAATAGCAGGTCCTGGTGCAGATTGTATTACAAAATGGAGCAGATCTCAGACTTCATTCTAATGGATAACCTAGAGTGATAAGGTTTTTATTTCTGGCTGATTTTTAAAAATCAGTTTAATTTGCTCTTCTTGAAGTGGAGGAAGACATATTGAAATTTATATTTCTGACTGATTTCTACTGATTTTGGAACACCAGACATTAAATTTATGTCCAGGAGGAAAGAATAAACACAAACAATTGTAACTCTCAATGATTTCACATTTTGGAAATTGTACTATTTCTGCCTGCAAGATATTAAGGCTGCTTATAGAATTAAGTAAACTGTTATTGTTGTGTGCCCTCAAGTAATTTCCTACATATGGTGCACCAGTCATGGGTTTTTTTTAGCAAGACTTGTTCGGAGAGGGGGTGTCCTTTGCCTTGTTCTATTGCTGAGAAAGTGTGACTTGCTCAAAGACACCCAGCAAGTTTCCATGGCCAAGAAGAGATTTGAATCCTGGTCTCCAGAGTTGTAATCCAATGCTCAAATTACTACACCATGCTGGTTCAAGTAAGCTGTATTACCTTATTTAAATTAATCTCTTTATATGTGACCCAAGACATCTTACTGCATAGATTAAAACAGAGTACAGCTAGAAACCTGATAATAAGAAAAGTAATGAACAGTTAAATAAGGTAACCTGTTAAAATTCCACAATTTCAAACAATAAAGAAGTATTCTTAAAAACACAAGACTAAAAATACAGCATGCATATCACTATTATAAGACCATTCTGCACAACCAAACAACTAAATCATCTGTTTAAATAAGAAATGTACATTCTCGCAAACGTTGATCAGAGTGAGCTCCAATCTAGACTTAGGGAAAGAGAATTCCACAGCCTGGGAGCAGACACAGAGGAGGCCCTTTCATATGTCCCCACCAGAAGGGCCTGTGGCAATAGATGAATACTGGGATATCTCTCCCAATTGGATATTATGATATGGCATGTTGTTTGTCTACCTGGCAATCTGCCTCTTACACTGTCCTAACTATAGGGTTGATCAATGAGTCATCAAATTTAGTATGTTATCTGATGAAACCAAAACAATGGGTTATTGCTAGTCCAATGAAAAGAGAACCACTGAATCAATTGCTGGAAGCTAAATCAACATTTTTGCAAGTCCAACTAATGCAATTGGTCTATTCTATGGGTCTAGTCTATTGGGACTAGCAATTGAATGCAGGCCAAAAGTCATAGCAAGATTTTGATTCTGATTTGTCAGGTACAGTACATTCAGTATCTCTCAAAGTAACACTTTGGTTTGTTTTTCCCCCCCCACACATGAGCACTTATGAACTTGCTTTGACCAACTTTGCTATTTAAACTTCAGCTAGTATCTCACTAATTTTTTGAGCAGATTCAAGACTTACTGGCAAAGTTTGGCTTTTTGGCAGAAAATTGCTGCTTTTGGTCCGATCTGCATAGAATTTGGTGTGAAACAATTTAGTATAGGAAGTATATACTATATATATATATATACATACACACACACACACACACACATACTTTTGCTTCATCTAAATCAGAAGTGCCATCAACTATTTCATTCTGAGTAATGCTGCATGAATGTCCCAGTATGGTACAAAATGTAACCTATGAAACAACCATTGAAATATTCATAACATAAGCAACAACAATAAAATAAGAGATACAAGATTAGTCAACAGGCAAATGCTTGTCTTGATCGCCCTGTGAAAGAGGAATAAAGATGAAGCCAGTTTGGTCTCCTCTGGGAAAACCATACAGCTACAGAAACAACCTTATTATGGTCATTACAAGAGTCAACAGCAAATACTTACCTACTTTTATATCAATTTTCTGGAGTGCCAAAGCATTTAGGATTGATCTTCAGCAACTGTTGTCAGTGCTTATTCATTGTTTCCATTATGTTTTCCACAGTTCCATATTTCTTCTTCTTTCTTTACTGTTGTAATTTTTGCTTCATTTATGAATCCTGATGTTTAGTCCGCAATGATTCTCTATATGGAAAACTGGGCTTAACTTTGCTAGATGTAGAATCTTGACCACATAGGGAAAATAGATGGTATTCCATGCAGTCAACCTATTTTGGTTAAGTTAAGGTTAAGTTAAGAGGTAGTACAGGAATACCTGGCTATTCTAAACGAATTCAAGTCCCCAGGGTCAGATGAACTTCATCCAAGGGTGTTAAAAGAACTGGCAGAAGTAATCTCAGAACCACAGGCAATAATCTTTGAGAATTCCTGGAGAACTAGAGAAGTCCTCCAGCAGACTGGAGGAGGGCAAATATCAGATCCCATGAATTAAGAGGTCTCTTGTACTTAACTCCCTTGATGCTGGAGCACTCCTACCCCCCAAGGCCATTTGGTGGCAATGTGCAAGAGTTTGACAAAGGACAGGATTATTCAAATAACAGATGCCTCTGCTTCAGCAGCTGGGTGCAGGAAGATGCCATCCTCCTCCTGAAGGACTCCTGAGAGGTCCAACAGAGTGCCTTTCACTGCTTATCAATGCCTCCTTTATTCCCTTGTCACTTGTTGGCTGTTGGAGAGTAAGGAAAAGGTTCAGGGTGCCAGCATGGACAACTCAGCTGAGTCCTACCATCTGCACTTGATCCTATAGGACTTGCTGCAACTAATACAACTAATAGTCATTTAAACAAAAGGAATGAGGCTATGTTTAGCCAGGATCCAACTACAGGGGAAAAGCTCAGATGACTCAAAATCATTTTAATGCCTAGTTTTAAGTTGCTGATTATTTTAGAGATGCACTTCATGTCTTTGGTCCCTTTCTCCACCCCTCAATTATTAGCATTTGATGTTCTCGATGTATTCTTTTCTTTTTCAAATGCACTAATGTTCATTTTTCTCATGTTATATTCAATTACATTCAACATTCCTACAGAGGAAGAATCCTCATGAGGCAGGCAAATAGTCCCAGTGAAGCTGAGAGAGAAAGGAGAGAGAGAGAGGAGGAGGAGGAGGAGGAGGAGGAGGAGGACCTTTATTATATGTGAAATATTTCTATTCTTTATTTCTTATATTTTGTCTTACTTCAAGTGTGGCTACATTAAGCCTAAGGATTGGGAAATCAAGCTCCAAATATATAATTCATATTGAAAGGTAAAAATCATCATCATCATCAGCACCATCATCACCATCATCATCTTACCTATCTCTTCCCAAGCATCAAGGCAGGGTACAACATACGTAAAACGATTTTAATTATGCCAATTTAAAATTCATAGGTTAAAATTGACTGGGTAGCCCTGGCAAAAGAGACAAGTTTTTAAAGTTTTCCTTACCTAATAAAATCCTATGAAATTCATGGAGTCACCATAAGTTGATAGGTGATTGTAAGTCATATATGTACACACATCTTACATAGGATACAGGATTACTTAGGCTTTTTCTGCAGCATACCCCATTAGTGTGTTCTGTTACAATCCCAGCATTGCCATTTGCACAATGGTAGCAGGTTAGAAACACTCTCTTCTGCCTTAAGCATACAAGTAGTCATATTGTCAATAGTGTTCCTTCTGTACTACAGCATCGTTGGCCACTCCCTTTCCCGGTCTTCACCCCACCCCACTGCCCCAATTATTGGTGTTTTTTTTTAAAGCTGTACTAGTGCAACAATTTGCAACAGCATGACATACCAGTACACTATTGCACTTTGTGCTATAATGCTTAAGAAAGTTTTTTTTAAAAAAAAAAGTTTTAAGACAAAGGAGAAATTTAAAATAAACACAGGTGATCGATTTTAAAGTTACTGTGCCATGGGAGTAGATGAGGAAGGACAAGCTGGGCACACCCACACCCCACCCACTCCTGGATTTGTGATGACAGGAAGTGCTATCAAGTGTTATTACAGTACTGCACTGAGCCAGCTGATGAGATTGAAGCACTAAAGAAGGCTCATAATGGATTTTTTTCTGGAAATAAGGCAGTTTTTCAATGCTTCAACATGGGATAGCACCTGGGTAGCAACAGTGTCGTGCAGTAGCATGACTCTTGGGCCCTTTTTGCACATTACCCAGTTGTGCGGCTGGAGGGGAGTCTCTCATGAAAAGCCTCAGCAGGAACACTGCCGCTTCCCTGCTGCTTCGTCCCGTAGCTTGCTTCCTGGTCGCACGACTGTCGCGCTAGCGCCCCGCACCTTCCTTCTGCAGCGCAGCCTGGGGGCTGTAGGCTTCACTGGGGGAGGAAGCGTGACTGGCCCGGCTTGTCCGACACACCGCACGGCAGGTAAGTGCGTGAGGGCCCTGGGAGCATTGCGCGACTGCGCATTATTTTCGGCTCCCAGCCGAAAATAAAAAAATGCGCCTGCAACCAGCTATAGGCTCGTGAGTGTCATGTGAATGGGAGTGCGTCATACCGACCGATGCTCCCATTCACATGATGCACAAAGGGCCCTCTTGCAACAGAAATTGCATGCGAAAAGGGCCTTGGACTGGAAACAACCCACTGCTGTTGCAAGATAGCAACGTTGTGAAGAAATGGCCTTAGTCAGCAAACTGAATCTGTACAAGATAAGAAGGATGAAATCTATCTAGGGTACAAAGGAGTAACAGAACTGAAATTTCACCTATCAAAAAATAAGAACTGTAACTAACTTCAAATTTCAGATCTTTTGTATAAAATCATGAGGCTTATATTTTGAAGGCAGTCTTCTATTTTCATTAACATAGCCCAAGATTTGGCTTTCCAAGCAACTACGGGGTATGGTGGGGAAAAAGAGGGGGGTTATTTGTCAACAAATTCCCAAGCATTGTATTTGAATTCAGCAGGTTGAAACTGGAAAAAAAATATTGTTGGATTTCAAAATCTGGCCAGTTCCTTCTTCTACAGTCCAAAGAATATATGTGTTGAGAAGCAGGAGCCAGCTGCAGACATACCCTCTGGTATGCATAAAGCAAGTTAATTATAACTGATACCTGTCAAAGAATCAATTTTCTGTACACACATTTTGAATGTATGGAGCCAATTATGGAAGAGAAATGGAACTTTCCATTACTTAATACATGCTATTCGGTCTAGCTCACTGTATATAGTTTCATCCATAAGGTTTCTTATTCCTTGCCTTTGCATCTGGCTACTAAAATGTAAATAAACATCTTGCCCCTTTCATAAATTAAATGCAAACTGTCTGGCTTAGAAAATGAACATTTCAACACTTTCAGACACACAATGACATCACATCAATATTTAAAACCATTTTATGCATGTATTCCAGGTTGTCCAACTTCATTAGGGGCATTCATCAACCCTCCGGCTAGAGTATATTCCCAATAGAGTTGTAGGCCTCAGGCCCTACCAAACAGAAATTTAAACTAACTTGCCTTTTTAATTCACATTATTCTCAAATATTCCCCCCTTTTTTAACCCCCTGCCATGACTAAGGCATTTTAGACCTCGCTATGATTACAAGAATGTCAACGTTTAACCAACAAACTCCCTATAATTATGTCAGAATGTGTGTGAATATCTATCAAACAGGCCCTTCTCTTTACTTTTCAACTTTGATTCTTTATCCTCTGTGCCCTGCTTTTGTTTCCCTTTAAAGTAATCTTCTGTTGCTAAATAATAAAGTAATTATCTCAGCCCTTCCCATGAAATGTCTAGTGGTTGTTTTTCTGGTCTTTAAAAATGTATCCAAGCTGCAAAGCAATTACATTTCATTCCTTTTGCATTCATCCTTTCTTCTTTCCAAAACAAATCTCTTGATCTATTTTTTATACAACTGAAAATACATGGTGTGATGACTACCCTCCCCTCTGCCTTTCAGGTGGCATCATATCTTAATATATTAATAGAAGTTTCCCTTCCACAAATAAGGTAAATGGCATTCTTGCTTTTCTTTTAAAAACAGTGATAGTACCTCTGCTCTACACATCAGAGAGAACCTATGTGACTTTCACAACTCAGGTGTGGGTGCTTCCTTCAAACCTGATAAATCTTGGAGTGTCCAGTCTTCTCTGCATCTGTGGGTCAAAGGGGACATCACATCTAGAAGCTTATCATCACCAAGTATAATTACCAGTACCAAACAAGGCTGTGTTCCAATTAGGGTCTCCAGGTCTCCAGGTAGGGAGACAAACATCAGGGTGAGAAGCACTAGAGGAACGGAAACGTTGGGTTTTACATGTAAGGTGACTTTAATTCATTAAATGATGGCTGGGCTAAAGGCATTATTGGGGATTTTCCAGAAATCTCATGATCATTGCACCATTTAGAGTACAGTAGTAAGTGGAGCATCAGAATTTCAACTTCTGAGCAGTGCTGGAAGGCTGATGGTAAGAGTCCTAGCAGAAATACAGGGTCTGGGAAAACTCCCCAGGTATATGCTGGGCCATGCTGGATCTGAGGCCTCATGAAAATGGTTGCAAATGCTACAGCTGCTATACATATATTATCATTTTTCCTCGTCATAAAGCATTCTGACTTTTATTCACCATGTTCTGAGTTACCATATTACCTGTTTAAATAGATGTTCCCCAAATTTTGGAAAGTTCATATTCTGAAGCATAACTGCCAACATGAGAAAGAGTCACTGATATCCATCCTGTGAGGTGAAATTTAAGATGTGTAGATATAAGAGAGAGAGAGAGAGAGAGAATGTGTTCTTTCCTAAATGGTATCCTCCCTTAGGAAGTTGCAAGGCCACCGGTCCTAAACTCCTTCAGTGTACTGAAGAGGGAGCAATAGTTGGTAGAAAGCACAAAATAAAATAACCTGGGTTATTGAACAAAGGATAGTGGGAACTGTGTTTCGCCAAGTCAACGACTTTCCTGAGATTTTTTAAAAAATATCTATTGCAAAAGGAGTATTCATTATCTTGTTACACAATGACCCCCCCCCATGTTTGCAACTGATCTGATTCTGCTGTAAAAGTGAGATAGTCTCTGTCCTTCAGGCCACAGAAACACAGTCTTCTGCTGGCTGAGTACTCCCACCCTTCTCTAGCCACTAATTAACTGTAAAGGCAGTTATACTCATGCAAGAGATGAGAAATAGAAAGGGTGCATAAATAGGGCAGAAGTATGTGGGCAGAGCATTGTACATATAGGATCTCAACCATAGCACACAGCACTTAAACAGTCTGAGATCTAAGTGTTCTCACGGTTATGATATGTCTGGTGAGAGCACTAGATATCCTTTTAATATCAAATAATTTGGACTTTGTTTGACCTTTCTCTGCCACCCTACTCCACGTGTTTGCAGAGGTCCACTGGACAAGCACGTATTGGGCGTGGCCGTTAATGGTTATACATTCCAAACCTCGTTCAGGCAGGCAACTTAAGCCTCTCTGATGCTTTAGGGAAAAACCTTCTTGCAAACCGGCTTTGTTCGGTGCGTATCTTTACAAAGCCGCATGGCCAAGAGCTGAGCCATTCCTTTATGTTGGGCCATCAGCATACTGGCCATACTATTGTCATCCAGTGCTAAACTCATCATGCAAAATCTGACCTTTTCCAACTCCTTTGTCCAGTTCCAAATTTCCTTTGTTCTCACTGAGCATGGCATAGCCTGTAGGTAAAATCCACTCTATAAAAAGTCCCCATTTTAGGGACTTCCTCAGAACACTTTGGACTTCCATTCTGCCTTGCTGTCGGTTTGTCCAGTGAACTCCCCTCAGTGAACCACACTGAGCTTCCATCCCTGCAACCCCATCTTCTCTCCAGGACTACGAGACCAGGTGTCGTATTACCCATTCCCCAAAGCTCTCCATTTCTATTTCTCAGTCAGTTAGTGTATGGCCCTTTTCGCACCTTACCTCATTGCGGCAGCGGGGAGCGGCACTTGTGCAAACAGCCACTCACACGAGCTGCTCACGACAGCCCTTTTTGCCTCCCACATAGCCTTCCTTCCCACGCAACCGTCACACGAGTGCCCCGCCCCTTTCTTCTGCAGCACGGTCTGGGAATTGTAGGCTGTGTGGGGGAAGGAAGCGTGACTGCCCCTGCTCACTGAAGCACCGCACATGGCTTAAAGCCGAAAATCAAAGCATGCGTGTGCGCCCTGCTTCAGCCTCGTGAGCATCGTGTGAGGGGGAGTGTGTCATATGGAGCGATGCTCCCACTCACGCAACGCTCAAGGGGCGCTCGCGCAAGAAAAAAAGCATGCGAAAAGGGTCTATGTCTTGTCTTTCATGTTTCTTGTCTTCAATAAAATATTATTTGTTGCTTTAAAACCTTGTCTAGTTGCTCTCTGACCTGATGCTGTATACATAGGGTGAAATATACCAGCTAAAGTTATCCTGCCTCTCATTAGCTTAAGAAAGTGCTCGAGTTTCCCCATCTTGTGCTTTTATTTGGTTATTTGGGCGCCCCTCCTGGGTAACATAAGTCCTATAAAGGATAATACTACTAAAGCTAATCTTAGTGTGTCCAAACAGTTGTGCACCAAACATATGGTAATTTTAGATGTATTTTCACTTGAAAGACGTTTCATAGAACTTAGAAACTTCATGGTTTAGCTTGTACTGCATATATTCATTTGTGTTAGTTCAGAGAAGATGGTCACCCAGGCTTTAAAACCAGCACACACCAATAAAATCAAACATTCTCTCCCTTCAGCAGTGCTTGCTGGGAGACTTGTCTTCCTCCCTGGAGATATGGAGGCCCCTCCATAAATTGAAAATCTGCATAGTGTGAAAGGACTCCAGATTGGCTGGATTATATGGAAGAAAAAAAAAAAACAATCTGCAGTTTAAATCAGTTCCATATGAGAAACACCCCAGAGAGGTGGTATATTGCAGCAAAATGGTGCAAGGAAGGGGATGGGCCAACACTTGGTAGGCACATTTTGGGTTCTCAAAACTACAGAGAAATTGCTCTTTGTTGCTACTGCTATGGTCCTCTGATTCACCGTGGGACTCTGCTCTTTCCAGGATTGAGGCTTGAAGGTACTGTTTTATAGTGGTTCCATTCCCTTCTGGATGGGCAAACCAGAAGTGAGAGTTGAGGGACTCAGCTGAGGGACTCCTGCTTAACCCCTTGGCCATTGGTTTGTGGAATTCCTCAGGTCTCAATTCTGTCCTCCATGCTATTCAAAATCTACATGAAACCACTGGGAGAAGTTGTCTAGAGGTTTAGGGCTAGGTGCCTCCCAGATAACTCTTAATTTTATTTCTCCTTTCCATCTAACTCCAAGGAAGATAGTTCTGTTCTTAACTGGTGTCTGGTATCAATAATGGATTAGATGAGGTCAAAGAAGTTAAAGCTCAGCCTAGACAAGATAGAGGTACTCCTGGTCAGTCAAACAAGAACAGCGGTACAGCCTATGCCGGATGGGATTACTCTCCCTCTGAAGCCTCAGGATTGCAGTTTGAGCGCACTCCTGGGCTCAGCCTTGAATCTGGATGCCCAGGTTTCTACAGTGGCCAGAGTGCCTTTGTATATGTAAAGCTAGTGTGCTAGCTGCACCCATTCCTGAAGATATTTGATCTGGCCATGGTGACACAAGTCTTGATTACATCCTGTCTGGATTACTATAATGAACTCTACATGGGGCTGCCTTGGAAGAATGTTCAGAAACTTTAGTTGATACAAAAATCTGCAGCTAGAGCATTAACTGGGGCAGGTTACAGGGAGTATATAACTTCCCTGATCAAACAGCTCCACTGGTTGTCAGTTTCTTTTCAGAAAGAATTCTAAGTGCTAGTTATGACCTATGAAGCCTTGTATGGCTTAAGTTCAGGCTATTTGATAGGCCATATTTCCCAATATAAGCCAGCCTGCATCCTGAGATCCAAAAGAAAGGTCTTTCACTCAATCCGATTACCTTCCCAGATAATGGCTGGCGAGAACACAAGAGAGGGCCTTCTTAATGATTGCCTCTGCAGTTTGGAACTCCCTTCCTGGAGAAGTTTTTCCTGCTGTCCTTCCATCAGCAAGCCAAAACTTTTTTATTCAGAATCAAAAAAAAGGGATGCTAAGGACTGTATTTTGTTAACAGTTTTGTTTTTAAAATCTTTTAGAGGATGTGTTTTTAATATTTTTTTTAGTTCAATTCAGTTTAACGTGAATTTTTGTATGTTTTTAACTGTAACATTTTTTAATGTATAAGCCGCTTTGAGTCTGTGTCTTGGGAAAAAGGCAGGATACAAATGACGGTGATGATAACTTCTGAAAATTTGTTTGAGCCCTAGTAAGTATTTATATGGTGTTTTACGTTCTGAAATGTTTGGACTGATTAAACTGCAGAATGCTCTTAGAAAAAAAAGGGGGAGCAGAGGACTAATGGGTTGAAGTGCTCCAGTAATTGCTCAGTGTGGCATGTGCCCAGAACTCTGATCTCTTCCAACTGCAGTGCTTCATATTTTTAAGAGCACTCCATTTTGGAAGTAAGTGGGGAATTTAGGCCATGTGCCCTATAGGCCAATTTAAATTTCTGAGATTGGCTCAACAATTGGAAGAGTACTCCAGTAATTTTTTAATGATTCTTCACCATACATGCTTGCAATTCCATTTGCTTCCAAATGGCAATGTCAGGATTTTAATATTGAGAACTGAGAGTGGAATACAAATGTATGGTATGGTTTGTTGCAATGTTGTGCTTCCCCCTGACCTAACACAACAAACAACAATGACAACAACAAATCAAACAAATTGATTTTTAAATGCAGTGATTGAGGAACTAACTTTTCTTCTTTACAAAGAAGAGAGCTTCCCCCTTGATTCTGGATTCTCACTCCTTGTGCCCCCTCTTATTTTTCACTCATTAGGTTTGAGGAGGATTTCCCAGAAACTATGTAGAATATGGTGTTTGGGGATATAGAGCAAAGGGCTGTTGAAAATCACCTTTCATGCATGGAGAAGCAATTTAGGGTCCAAGCTATTAGTCTTAGCTAGACTTTCTGAAAGGCTGGTGGAAGGAGGAGCAAGATTCTGCCCACTTGTCCTTGTTCCCACCCTCCATGCCTCCATTCAGCCAGGGTTCTGAATAGACTCAATGTACAACACTCCATGTGACTGAAAACCCTGGAAAGATCATAGATGTGCATGTGATACATTTAAGCATAGGCTCCATTCAATTCAGATGAGTGATGGCTTGTTGTCAGCAAAGCAGGGAATCTGGTCTGTGTTTCACTCTGAACTTCAAAGGAGTTGTCTAAAGTGCTGAACACTTTCTTCCCAAATAGATTCAGCACTGAGGTTAGCTCTCAGTTTTGGATTTAAACAGGTGCAGATTCACTACCCCACTGACATGGAAGTCACAATCCACTGCTCCAAGACCTTTAGAAGAATGCATGGTGGGAAAAAGAGAACTCCAGGTTCAATCTTTATACTCCTTTCCCCCACTTCAATGTGTTTGAAGAACAACTGAAACAGGCTCCCATATGATAGCAAAAAGAGGTTCCACATTTATCCATGATAGTCTTGCCTCCCAATCCAAAGCAAAGGCCCAATGATGTAAAGTGATGAAAAAGACCAAACTGCTATCTGGTACTTCCAGACATGGTGGACTTAACCAGAAGATCATGGTACATGTGGGGATGCCCCATGTATATCCATAGATTTATTTACCATTAGGAACCCTGGCTTTTTGTTCATAAAGTTTCTGAATCACCATCACTGTACAAAAGACAAGAACCACAGATGCTGCTTATTTGTAGGGCTCCTGTTTTTCACATGTTTTTCATGTGTCGTATTCATCATGAGTGAACTTCAGCTGTGGAGAACAAAAAACACATAAATTGTTAATCCTTCTTGGTTTCACTGATAGAAACGTAAAGAGCACATATTCACCATTATTGGCATCTTAGACAATGAAAAGACAGTTTACCAATGCTGCAGAATTTACCAAAGATATAGAGGGGCACCTCTCTCTCTCATTTTTATTTTACAACTATTCCTTTATTTTTCTGTGACTTATTCTAGGCCAAAATGAATTCAATACTCAGCCTATATTGCTGCTTAGGACCTCATGTATAAGTAGTATTTCCCTTATATGATGATGTCTTATCACTCATCCTTCTATCTCTCCAGGTAGCCAGGGATTGGTTCCTCTGAGCATAAAATATGGTGTAGGAGGAATTCCATTCCACAAGATTAAATTTTCAGCTAAATGACTCTAAAGTGACTTGAGGTGTGCTTGCAAGAAAATCATCTTGGGAGCATGTTGAAACACCTACGCCGCCACTAGCACTGCTACCTATAATCCTAACAAACATATGAACATGTTTACATATTATTTACAACACAGAGAGAATTTGCCTCTTTCAATCTTTCATGGTTTAGTGAAGTGAAAGTCTTATTGCCCGAGATTCTCAAGGAATAACATAGATTAGCAATTATTCCTGAGGGCCAGCTCTGCCATGAGACAGATGAAAAAGGCATGGTTCACCAACCTTGTCTCTTTTATTTTGAGGGACTGAGGGTTCATCATTGGCAAGGAAATCTGTATCTACCTGATGTTTCTTCAAGTCACGTTCTGGTTACCCGAGTTGTGAACAACCGTATTTTCCAGATAGGCAGATTAATATCAGTGTTTCCTTTGAATATCCATAAGGACTGGAATTTCAGGAAATTTATAATGGGAGAAAAGACATGTGCTTTTATGGTCATTTCCTCACAGCAACGCTATTTCGTGTTGTGCTATAATCCCAGGTCACGAAGGGAACCCGTTAGCAACACTCCCCTCTGCACCTGCTCACTTCATGTGGAAAGAAGCACAATGGCACCACCTCTTCTGTCTGCAGCACAGCCAGGCATTTTCCATTGCTGCACTATGGAAGGAAGCACTGACACTGCACTTCCGTGACTTTCACACAGCTGGGAGTGATGGGAGTGCCACACAATTGCAGGCGCAAAATGGATTTTTTCCATTTTGCAAAAACTGCACAAGTGCGACACTTGGGGATGGGATGACAGCGGGCCAGTGATGACGTCATGCAGAAGCCCGACTTGCCAACCGCTGCCATCCTGTCCCAGAAGCGGCACAGCCCCATTGTCCAGAAATGGCCCATATCTGTCTCTGTTGTTTATTAGCATGCAATCTATATACTAATAATCCATATCTGCCTGATGTTACCTCAAGTCACCTCCTGTTTACTTGAGTTGTCAACAACAGTATTTTCCAGATAGGTAGATTAATATCCACATTCAGCATGCGTATCCATGAGGACTGGAATTTCAGGAAATTTCATAATAATATTGGAAGACTAGACATGTGACTTTATATCTTTCTCTGTCATTTATTAATATGCAAAGCAGAAGTATTCTTTTCGGTATTTCTTGGGAGGATCATTTGTATCACATACACATTATTTAGTCTAGGTACCAGGGCTGCTATTTTGAAAACTGGAGAAGGGTCTTGTACCTTTAATGGCTGTGTAGAAAGGGAAATTTCAGCAGGTTTTGCTTGTCATGAATCCAAAAAACAAGTTTCACTCTGGCTACCCAACTAGGTACATTCCTCTTTATACCTTTTAGTAGAGGTCTTATCACACACATATCCATTCCAGGCCTATATTTCTTACTAGTGTATATACTCGGAATTACCTGGGATTTTTTTTTCTCATAGGTAATACTTGTTAGAAAGATTTGAGATCCTATGCCTCTAATTCTTCAAACTGTCTTGTCCAGTACCTGTAACTTTACCCCATATTCCCCAATCCAATCTGCATTTAGAATTATTAACATAGAGAGGTTGGGTTTCTGCCCTCCTCCTTCTTGCTGCTAGGCTTCATCTCCATAGCAACCAGCCTGAGTCCCAAGAGGTCTCTCACTGAGAATTCTAAAGGTCCCTCCCTAAACTGGGATTCCATAAAATCTTCTCAGGCAGCCAATCATATGAGGTCAGGTCTTCACCTGACACAGGCCATTTCTGCATTAGCCTGTTATAGCACGATGATTCCATTTTCAACATCCTCTGGAATCCTGGCTGGCCCCTCCCAAAACTGCAAACCCCAGGATTCCAGAGGATGTTGAAAGTGGAATCATCACGCTATAACAGGCTAGTGCGGAAATGGCCACTGACAAATTCACAAACTTTGACTTTTATATATTAGATTTTACATTTCACATATTTCAGATTCTTGCACAGAGATACATTACATAGTCATTGGCAAAGTATACATGTAAAAAGAAACATCTCTCAAACTTTTAAGCCACGTGGTATTTACAGTACATTGCACTGGTAAAGGAGCAACATTTGACACAATATCAAAACTTATATTGATCTACTGGGGAAACATATACAATTCTAACAGGCACCTGGGGATGCTATTACACAGTTTACTCAGGCATTTTCAATATACTTCATCAATTCAATATAGTCATTGTGTTGTTGCTGCTGCTGTTGTTGTGTGCCTTTGAACAGTTTCTGTCTTTGTTCGGTGAGGGGAGAGGATGGAATTGCCCTTGCCTTCCTTTGAGGCTAAGAGATTGTGACTTGCTCAAGGTCACCTAGTAGTTTTCCCTGGTCAAGCAGGGATTTGAACCCTAGTCTCTTGGAGTCGCAGGTCAGCGCTCAAACCACTACACCACACTCGCTTTCATAACTACTATTACAGAGAGAAAAAGTTGTATCTATGCAGGGGAAATAATACTGTGCTCACACATTCTGAGGATTGCATACAACCATACTGCCTTGTGTGTTCTGGTATGGTCTTTTAGGAAATCCGTCTCTTTGGTGGCATTTTCCCGGTTTTTCTCTTTTTTTACAACCCTCATAAGACTTTTGTGGATATTTCTCAACCAACCATGGCAATGAGTTTTTCCTCATTTAATCAGTGGGGAGCAAGGGATTCCACTAAGATACTTTCCGTTTTGGCTTTCTGCCTCTGAGCTTGACTAAATGCTCTGCTTGATTTCTCCCCGCTTTTGTTGAGTTCTTTTCCTGTGTTTCTAGCAAGGTAACTACTCTCTGGATCTGATTACATTGCCTATTGACTATAGCTCTCAACCGGACAATTCTGTTATCAGTTAGCTGGGTGGCAATAGTCCAGGGCACATGTTTTTTTCTTAAACTATCCCCTTACCTAGGCACATCTCTTATTCAATTTAACTTGCATTATTTTCTTTCTCCAGGATAATGGTATGTTTCATGACTGGATTGCCCTGTCTAGGATGCCCTCAACAAGGATGGGTGGCACAGAACAGAATTTCAAAGTTTGTATCTCCCACTTCCTTTTCATTAATGGCTTTCAGTCTGTGAAATCTCCTTTCCAAATGAGGCTTTGGCTGTCCATGGTTTAATCTCTTCAGCTGCATATGTATTTATTTGGATAGGTGGAGCCCTTTGGGGAAATGTTGGTAACCTTTTTCAACTTGGCACTTTATTCTGACTGCTGGTTTTACTGTTGGCTTCATTGTGTGCTGGTGGTGGTTTTGTCGTGATTTTTAATCTGCTCATTTTATTATTTGGTTGGTATCTTTCATTTTTGTGTTCATAATTTGGAGATGTCCAGAGAACCTCAGTGACTGCTGGTTTAAAATGTAACAAATATACAAATTGATCCTATTTCATAAGAAGGAATCTGGAACCTTTTCCACACTGCATAATTACAGCAGTATGATTCTACTTTACCTGCAATAAGTGCATCATATGGAATCATGGAGTTGGTGAGACACTAGAGCAATTGGGCAGAGAATTCTAAGTGTTCCTCCCTCAATTACAAATCCAAGACAGAACCATCACAGCTAAAGTGGAATCATAATGCTGTAATTCTGTAGTGTGGAAGGACCCTAAGTGCCATGGTGACAAACTGGTGCAACATACTGTAAGTAAATGAGTACTTTGTGACATGTGTCCAGGGTTCTGAATAGGCAAGCAAGCAGGATTTTGTTACCTCGTAATGCTTTCCTGATCTCTTCCTCTCCAAAACATGGAAGTAAGCAGACACAACTTACCCCAGGTTCAGTTCCAGCAGCTTTATTAGCCCAGATGACAAGATGTCCAAAACCAGATAAAAGCTCTGTATGAAATTAGACACTGTGCCCATCAGCTCTAACTTAAGAGCTTTGCTTTCTTTTTCTTTGATAAAATAGTCCTCTTCCCCTCCCCCTTACACTTTACTTCTATCCTCCATTAAGATGTCTCAGTGTCATTTAGGGTGTTAATTGAGAGGTGGTTTAAGCTCATCAAGGCGATTATAAGTGATAGTTAAAAATTTCTATATATGGCCTATGCTGGAATCAGCACAGTAGGATTCCATTTTTCTTTTATCTAACTGACATTGGTAATAATAGATGAAATTATTACTAAAATCGCAGCTGCAGAGATGATATCATGATTGTGTGTGTGTATGTAATCTTTGATGAAAAATTAATTTTTTGAGAGGGCTAATTTAAAATGATTTAAATAGTATTATAACTGAAGTCCTTACTAGTAATTAACACCAGTCTCATCAGAAGTGAATACACTTTTGCAGCTGTTTCTAAAGGTACCTAGGGTATTTGTAACTTTCGCTCTCCCTCTCCCCTCCCCTCTCCAAGTAAAATTATAGTGTTTGGACTTTATTTTTACTGCACAAGGACCATTAAAAGAAAAGGCTGCTAATAGAAGTCTTTGTTCTCCAGAGGGGCCAAAAAAAAAAAAGCCCATCTTGAATTTGAAGAAACTCTCAGTATGTGAGCATAATTAGCCATTTTCTGCACAAGAATCAATGCCTTGCATATAAAACCGCAAGCGACTTCCAGTACTGCACGCCTCTCTGTGTGTACGTATACACATACTGTCAATACAAGTATATGTGTGTAAATCTGTATGTGTTACCCACATATATTACATACACACAACTTTATTGGCTGGGGGTTTAATTGGTTGAACAGATGGCTGATCAGAAGTACTTCTTCATCTTCATCAATGACTCGTCTTTCTTTCTCTGCATCAGCTTTCATCACAGTGGCAAAAAAAGGTACTCTAACGAGAAACAGCTGAAAATAGTTTTTTTTTCTTTTGGCACTTTCATCATGCTTTAAATGACAGAAGTGGATTTTTTTTTTGTCCTATATATAAAGACCTGCAGCAGAAAGTGTTTTTTTTTTTTTTGGGGTAAGAAATATAGTGAAATCCAAATAGAAAAGAAATTTGAATGAGAATATCGGAGACCCTGAGATTATGCCTCTCATCTTTGTATTTTTACTTTCTTCTTTTTTTAAAAGTACGTACTGATTTTTTTTTTTTTTTGACAAGATATATACTTGTGGTTATTCGCTCAAGCTGGAGAACCTGCCAATCAGTATTTCTTTTCCCTGGGTTTGATGCAGAAAAAGGGGGAGGCTGGGATGGGAGTTGAAAGACAACGCGATGGCTCAGAGGACTGGTGCTTTGGGTATCTGTTCATTAAAACTGCAGTTGCATGGCCATTTTCTGCTGTTTCGGCACTTTTTATTATACCCAAATCAAAGTGTGGCTTTTCTGCATTATTTAAAGAAATAAAATGGGTGCCTTATAAACAGAGATCCAGGTTCTGGAAAGACTTCAGTTAGAAATCACTGAAAGAAAACAGGAACATACAGAGCACCTTATTTGGACCTGCAGTACAGGAACAGGGGCAGGATGGCTCCTTTTTGACTCAGGAGGTACATGGCACCTATATAGACTGCCAAAGCTAGTGCATATGGAACTTCTTTACATATAGAATGAACAAACTAGTGCAGATGATTCTGACTTGCAGCCTCAAATATACTTCCCGTCTGGCATGTTCTTGATACAGATTGTGCCCATAATCATTTGGGGATGCAATTTGTCACTAATTTTCTTCTCATAAGCAGCAATGAAGAATTTTTAGCAATTTTCCTTTCACTTCAAGAAAGTCTTCAAATACTGTTGCAGTCCAGGACTTATTCTGAGCAAAAATTGCAGGTGGTTGTTTCAGCAGAAAACTAAATTTTCTGTGCAGGAAACAACATTTTCTATGCCGAAAATGCTGTCCCCTGTGCAAAAATACAACATGTAATTTTGCATAAAACAAGTACTGAATGGGCAAAGATTCTCACCAATCCAGGATTATTCTCAAGTTTTCTTGACCTTTAAAAAATACATTTTAACCATTTTCATTAATCCCTTGATAATGAAGACTGCTTCCAAAATTCTGGCTCCAAAATCCTTCCAAGGATTGGGTAAGAAATTCCATTTGGTTTGTATTTTCTTTTGAAGAATGGTTATACATTTCTTCGTCAGAGGGATGAAAAGAATTCAGGACTTTTTTTCCCCCTAAAAATGTAGAGAAAATGTGCTGAAATGGACAGATCAAATTAGTTTATGGCCGGTTTCAGGCTAGGAAGTTAGTAAATTTTAAAAGAGTTGAATATAATCATTCACAGCTTAAAAATAACAGACAAAGAGCAAAACTTGGGAACAGTTAATGGACAGTACCAAAGTTTATTCATCCTTAGAATAAGCCAATTGAAATCAATAGGACTAAGTCATAGTTAGGTGTTATAGTAAGTTTTGAGCTAAGAATTGCCAAAACTAGATAGCTGCATATTAACTGTGTTGCTGAGTCTATATAGTTCTGTATTAACTGTGAAAAGAAGGTAAGACCAGTTTTAGCTCAATGAATCTGGAGGAGGAAATAATATTAGTAAACATATCAGAGAAGATTTTAAATATTGCCACTCCTTCGGTGGAACTGTGAGATTTCCCCTGGATTTCTCCCTCCCCCTAGCAACATCTATACGTAAATCCAAACTCCAGACTGACTTTCAAAGTAGAAGGAAAAAAGGAACCTTTTAGTTAATGCTTACCATCATACATCTTTCACAAGGAATCGGAAATGCCAGCCCAATTTTTAAAACTCTTTTGGAAACAGCTTTTAAAAATAGGCTTCTGATCCAGAATCTGAAAAAAAAAAGAATATAAGTGGAGTTTAGATTCTTATGCTAAATGGGACACTTTACATTTGAAAATGTGTTCCCCATTGGTTTTAAGAGTGAGGAAAATGTTTCAGTAGAGAATGAGATATAAATTGATCCATAACATTTTCAGGAGCTCTCAAATTTAACTGAAACTGGGAAGGAAAAAAAAAGAAGGAAAATCTTTGACAGGCTTCAGATGTTCTGTCATTCAGTGCAGGATAGTTTCAAATCAGTGGAAAGAATAATGCTGCATCCAAGTGTTGCATTTTAGGAAGCGAGTTAATAGAACTTTAATGTGTTTATTTAAGACGCAGCAAATCACCATAAAACAAAGCAAAACCTGAGGAGACGATATTAAATGTCATGCTATTTGTTTGTTTTTCAGCATGCATGTCTAGTTGCATCAATGTCCCACTTTTCATTCTGGGTGACCAGAGAAAAAGGCAGACAGAAATCTCATCATTAGGAACTGGAACTGGTCTTTAACAAATTGAAAAATTCTCTTTGTTCATGGAAACATTCCAATCAAGGGCAGGAATATAAAGAATACTTGTAAATGTTGTGGGGGGAAACAGTCTCTGGACACATTGGAAAATGGTCAACTGCCCATGATTTTTTGCATTTGATATTTCTTGAAAAACTCATTTGTGGGGGGGGGGGAAGAAAAATTCCAGTGCCAAAACAAACATGGGTTTTAACAGCAAACAATGCACAAAATACAATGGTTTTTGTACAAAAATCCAGTTCGGTGAGAGAAAATAATAGCTTGTACAACTGAAATGGGAAAAATTATCAGAACATGTGCAGAATGTTCTGAACAAAAAACTGTTGAAATCCTTTGCTCTTCCAGGAGAAAATGAAGTAAACAAAGCTAGCTGAGGATCCTGCTGTAGAAGAACAGGGAACGTGCTTTTTATTTTCCTGATTGCACCTTTTCTTTGTTACTCCTAAAAGCCATGTTGGTCCAGAGGCAATATTCAGGAGAAAGCAGGGGTTGTAGAGGAATTTATTTATTTATTTATTTATTTATTTATTGAATTTATATCCTGCCTTTATCCCAAATAGGATCCAAGGCAGTTTAAAGGAAACAAGGATTCATCAAATACCACCTTGTCCCCTTCTTCCAATGGAAGAATGCCATGAGTACAGCTCCAGTCATATGAACTTATGGTCCAAGCTTCTGTGCTGTACATAACGGACTGTCACTTAAGCAGATGTGCCTTGTCCTTAAAGGATGGTAAAAGTAATACTTTTCTCCCTGGGTACTATAAGGCAGGGATGGACAAAGTGTGTCCTGGGTCTTTGTTACCATGGTTTCTAGCCTGGACTTGTGGGATATTAGATATCATTTGATATCAATAATTTGGCCTTCTTTACCCATTCCTCTCCACGTGCTTGAGAGGCCCCCGGACAAGCACACACACAGGCACGGCCGACAATAGCTGAACCATTCAAAACTGATCCAGGCAGGCCAGTAATAGCCAGAATGCCACTTTAGGAGACCTCAAGGCAAGTACCTTTTTAAGATCACATTATGTATGCATGCTGTTTACAAAAGACTCCCTGCCTCGCGCAGGCAGCTTGACGAGCCGAATACTCACCTGTCAAGCACTCCGTGTTTGCATACTGTCTACTATATTGACAACTCAGTCATAATTCAATCATGTAAAATACTGACCTTTCGGAGGCTTTGTCTCCAGCCTGAAATCCATTGTTATCCCCGGAAATGGACTAGCCTACAGCCACATTTTCCCCTATAAGAACCCCTGACTTTGAGCGCTTCTTCGGATTGCTCCTGGCTTCCATCCTGCCTTGCTGTCGCTTCGTTCAGCGATCCTTCCCCTCAGCTCCTTGTGCTGAGAATCACCACTTCTACAGACTTTTCTTCAGACTACCCGGGCTTCAGGACAGGTGTAGTATTTTCCATGCAAAACCTCCTCTTAAAACCCTCTATCCAACTCCTACCTTTCTTTCAATAGGTCTGCGTGAGTGTGTTGCATACACGTGTTTGACTGGGTTGTTCATCAACAAAGAAAACAATTATTATTTACTTCTGTTTGCTCATTGACTCGGCCTGACCCCGTAGACATTGGGTTCACGATCTCGCTAGGTTGACCTGCCTCTGGTATTGCTTGGCTTGTGCTCTGCTAATTCCCATTCCCCATTGTGAGCACATTGAGGTGTCCCTCCTGGGACCCCAGAAATCAGGGTAACACCTTGTATGTGGCCTGCAAGGCTATTTTCCTAGTCTATCATACCCTAGCCCCAATTCTTCCAAGACTCCAAAAATAGGGGGAGTGAATTTTCTGGTTAGAAAAACATCCAGGAATGATAGTTTTCCCTTTAAAGATTGGGAGCCATCTTCAGTCCCACTCCAGGAGAAAGGTAGCATATTAAATACATGAATGAACAAATGAATAGTCACAGCCCCCTCCAGCCTCCCCCAAAACCTCAAAACTTAAAACTAGAACTTGGCATTTGATTAGTTCCTGTTTTCATTTTTTACATGTCCCTTCTCTGGGGACTAATGGGGCCTGTGGAAAGTCTTGAGATGGAAAACTGTGTTGCAGACCCTCTTAAGGTGTCCATCCCTGCTCTAGAAGCATGGGGGCATCTGTTACAGAATAAGGGATGCAGAATGAGTCTTCAGATGAGCACCTGGCAAGGGACAGACAGTACAGAATGCTTGCTGGTTGCTGGAAAGTTGACATCAGCTGTTCTTTTTGGTTTTCTCCTCAGCAGCGGCACACCAGCATAAGGCTGATACGGTCACCCTGCTCCATCCCTCTCCCTTTGCCTTGTAATATCTGGAAGAAAGAACATGAAGTGGCCCACCTCTTTTGCTGCCTGTCTAAAGTGTTCAGTTAGCAAACCTGTATGCTTATACTCACCAATTCCTAGTTTGCATGTTTGCTGACATCCTGTTTGTTTGCTTTATCATATCAGCATTCTTCCTGCACCACTCTTAACATATAGCCACTTTTTTCCTTCTTATTTTTCTCTCCTCCACTAGATGATGCATTTGATTATGGACAAATATTGTAAGTAAAGCTACTTTATAAGTTTTACAAAGACAACTTAGTTTGTTTCTTTTTCTATTAGCCCCTCTGTCTGGGTCAGTAGGCATAGGACTAACTATTGTTCAGCTTCTGACTTGCAAATTTAATTTTTCTGCTTGAAAAATCCACCACTATCTCTCACACTTCCCAACACAGAGGAGGGACATGGGGTAATTGTGGGCTAAAACACAGAGCAGGGATCTGGGATAATTTCTTTTGTTCTACTTTTTAAAGAGACTTTCCCTAATTTTAAAGGCATCCTCTCTAAAATGCCATTTCGGTCCATCCCAGGGACCACTTCCTAATTGCAGGCCTATCCTCTCAGCTTTATATAGCAAAGAGGAGACAATATATCAAATATACTATTCCTTGGTCCCCCTATCCCAAATCTGCTTAACTTCAGATGATAAGTTCCTTCATGTTTCCTTGGAGCTCTGTTTCTAGACTTGAAAAGGACCTTGTTATTCTCCCTCATGCCAAGTAGGCTGCAAACATTTTGTGATGACTAGGGATGGATCAAGCTTTCTGTTGGTGTTCTTTGTCACTTTTGCAAGTGATATCCATAATTCCATTCAGGTCAATTTTCACATTAATCTGTGAATTATATATTTATTTATTAAATCCTCTCAAAAATATGTATGTATTTTTACAACCTCATTTAACTGTGAGCAGTTTCTCTTCAGATATGCATTTAAATGTCTATGTTCTCTCAAAGTATGTATTTGCATGTGTACTTCCTCTCTAAATGTGTGTTGGAAATGCATATTTTGATATGTTTAAATTTCTGAGAACTGCACTGCAATGTTCTGAGAAATCCAGGATCTGGTAGATAGCTAAGCTCTGATCAGCATATTAATCCATGAGGTTTGGATCAAGTCAGTTCCCATCAGCATTCACAAACATCTAATTACGCAAGCATTTCTAATAATGAGCCAGGTTGCCTCTGTAACGAAAGGCAAGGGCCATATCCCACATAGTGGTAACAGCTCACATGGAATACTGAAATGGTACATAGTTCCACATACATATTATATTCATGGAGGGAGAAAGAATAATACTCACCAGGCGTGTCCTTAGTATCATTGTGTACATCATAACGTTGGTAAGGAGAGCATATGTGTGTTCAGTTGTACGTAAGATCTTCATCTGTTGGGGCACTCTTTGGTTTGTGGATTCTCAAGATGTTAGAGAATCTGGGCCCTTACCACCCGATGTCACCGTTGCTGCCAGTCCAGGACGCATGCCATCACATGACATTGTTGCAGTCCTGCTGGTGTTGCATCCCCATCTGCTGCCACCATGCCGTATACTATTACCAGAAAAAATCTGGTAATGGCCCCCTTTCCTGTGACAACCCTGTTGATTGTGAGTGTGCACAACTTGTGGGGTACAGCACAGGAAGAGGAGGGCTGTAGTGCAGAAGAAAGGAGAGTGTCCCTAATGCTACCCATCTGCTGGCAGCCGGCCGGGCGTGGTGGGGAGCTTTCAGGTTCCAATCCCATCCTGTCAATGACACTGCTGGGATGTAATCGGGACAAAATAGTATTGGACCATAGTACAATAAGGGCCCTGGTCAGATAAATTCATGTGCATCTCCAGTCTAATTTAATACACGTATTTCGGAAAGTGGCACAGACTGGGGCTGGAAAAGACTACATTTTCCCCCCAGAAAAATACATTTACACATATCCATGATTCTTATGACACATTAGTTTCTCCATCTTCGAATTAAATATCATGTTTAACCTTGAAATATTACCATTACTTAGTATACTATTGTAAATATTCTACAGTTTTATATATACAAATTCAACTTCCTTCCATTCTCTTGTTTGGTCGATTAGCTATTCTTTATAGTGTCCTCCGAAACTTTCATCTTTCTAGTGGCCTGCCTGATTACGTTTAATTTTATACTTCCCCTCTTTCCCATGTTTTTGCTTACTGTTTTCATCCCTTCTCTTCTTTCTTCTTTTTCATATTTCCATCTGAATTGCCCTTTTTTGTTGCATATATCTTTTGATTGGTGTCATTTCCTCACGATTTTTTCCTTTTGTCTTACCTTTAAGTGCCATGGTTAGATCATCCATTGTTATCAATTCTGTTAGTTTAACCACCCATTCATCTATATCTGGAATAAACTTACTGGAAGAGACATACATATTGAGACCATACAGTTGTGGCCTGTATGGTTCCGCTTCTGTGTCTGTATTATGTATGTGGATATATATATATATATACACGCACACACACATCCACACAAATAGAAGTATACACACACACATAAACAACCCAATTGTTTTATTTAATAAAATCAACTCATTTGAAACATAGTGCTGGAGGAGAATTCTATGAATACCATGGAATGCTAAAAAGACAATTGAGTGGGTCCTAGAGGAAATCAGAAATCAGGCCTCAATTCTCAGTAATAAATGAGATGGACACACTGAGGCTGTCATATCATGAGGCTGGACATATCATGAGATGGTATGACTCGCTGGAAAATATGTTGATGCTCAGTAAATGTTAAAGGCTGTAGGAAAAGAAGAAAATCACACTCCAGGTGGATTGATTCAACTCATGAAGATACGGGGCTGAGTTTGCAAGACCGGAGCAGGACCATTGATGTCTGGAACTCTAGGAAGTCTCTCATACATATGATTAGCAAAAATTGAAGATGGCAGTAGTTAACAACAATAACATTATTTTACTACACATGGCTCTGGAAAAAATGTTGTTTTGCAGTGCAGTCTTCCTAGCTTTGATTGCAAGACCCAAAGCAGGACAAACTTCTCTATCCAAAGCCTTGCCAGGATCCCGTCTGGGTAGAAGGGAAGTATTCTCCTTCCTGTCTTTGTGTTTGTGTTCTTTATGTTGTAGGGTTTTTTCCCCCCAATTTCCTTTCCATTGCAACTAATGGAAGGCAGATTATGCATGCCAGCTTCAGGGCTGGTACACATTCCCCCCTGTATCAAGGACAAGTGTCTGTGTGTGTTTGTGGACAGTCACCCCCAATTTGTTCATGACATGCTGCCAATCTCTCCCTCTTCCCTGTGTTGTCTCTGCCACTATTGGACTCACAGTACTGTAGAGGTAAGGACTTTGGAGTTTTCTGCAAAGGGGGAGATGGAGTTTTCCAGGTTAGATCTTTCCTCCCTTACTCTTTCTGCCTCAGAGGGCAGGGATGGCATCTGAAACACTCAATAATTAAGAAGTGGTGGCCACAGAAGATTTTGGATTCCTTTTCTCCGCAGTTCTAGTCAGCACAACCAATGCTGAAAGGTGATGCAAGTTTCTGCCAGCAATTCTGGATGGACCATACACACCTCATCCTGAGACCTCTTCCCAGAGTTCATAGCATTGTAGGCTTATGTTTCTATTATTATGATTATTATGATGATGATGATGATGATGATGATGATGATGATGATGACGACGATGATGATTATTTTAAAGATATATTTCTTATACACACACACACAAACTGTACTGGGTTTCCTTTTAATATACTGCTACATAAATTGTTTATATTTTAAAATATCAAACCTGTTATTTAGCTGTATGAGAAAAAGTCATAAATGTGTTGCAGTATATATGGCCCAGATAGTGCAATGCAGTTCATCCTGAGATATTTTCTGAAATGCAGGTTTTTTTTCTCCTTTTTATTGTTTCCTTTCCACAATAATAAGACATGACTGAAGGGGGGGGAAAAATCAGTTTATAGACAAAATATAAAAGAAAAAAATCTAAGAGCTCTGCAATTTCTGGTATAGAAGCATATAAAAATAATATGATAATTTAAAATAGCTAAGAGCACTAGTTTATGTTGTTTATGCAGAGGGGAAAATGGCAAAAGTACAGAATTCAGCTAGCTGCATGGAATTTTTACATTTATTGTTCCTTCAATATGAAAATCATGCAAAATTATTTGGGAGAAGAAAACCTGTCACTTGCAAGGTAAGACTCTTAAGGAGGAAAAAAAATACCACTAAATTTTTCAGTGTAGCAAAATATCCAGCAACAGCAGCTCAAAGTCTTGTCTTCATGTTGATAACATATTTAAAAATACGCTTTATTTTTTCCACTTTCAAAAACCTTTATATTGGAATTCCACCTGCAAATATATAAAATACATTTTAGAAATCAATTTGATTCTAGCTAGCTTAAAATGCCAGGACAATACTACGTCAATACATTATTTTCTTCGAGTTTTCACAGTTTGTATGGCTTATTTTAACATACTTGCTAAGACTTGTGAATATAGGTTTGCCAACTAATTAATTTTTTAAAAAAATATTAATACCCTTCATTGCAGTTTATGAACTTGTTCATCTATTTTTGAAAATTAAATTTTATTTAACTCCTCCCCTGAGAATAATATAACTGGGAAAATATAGTCAAATCTAAAATACTTATAATAAATTAGTTCATTTGCTTTTACTTAGGCTCTAATAAAGTGAAAAAAATTGAAAGCAGGGAAGTGTCTTCTCTACCCTTCTCTCTGACATATAAACCAATAGTGCTAGGAAAACTACATTTCCCAGGACCTTTGGGGTCTGGCATTCAGTTCTAAAAATCTGTCTAGGTTCAATGAGCACTGTCAAAGAAATCTTCAAAATTATGTACGATTGCAAAAAAATGCAAATCTTCCTTTGATAACTACACAATGTGAAAATGAAAAAGAGAGAGCCTCCATGGTGCGTGCTGGTGATTCTGGGAACTGTTACCCAAAAAGTAACTTTTCTATGTTTTCCATCTGATTGGTGAGTAACTCCCAGAAAGAAACTTCAAATCCACACATGTTTCCTGCACCTTGCACAGGAGAATCTCCAGTAGAAAAGTCTCAAGCATAAACCACTGTCAAAAGACTGAGGAGAGACTGACATGCTGCAAAAATTATATAAAGCTTGACACTAATGGGAGAAAAATCTCTTTCTTTCTGGGAATGTGTTCATTTTTTTTTCTTCTCCAACACATCCCCCCTTGCAGTACAAATATCTACTAAGAAAGGAAAACCTACTGTGCTGGACTATAATTCCCAGAATCCCATTGATCCTTCTGGCTTCTGGTTTTTGGAAACTTAAGTTTTCCAAGCTCTTGTCAGGCTTTGAAACCTACAATAGGACTTGAACTGAGTAAAGATTCCCTGAGCAAAGATTTAGCCCAGGTTTAAAGTGAATGCAGGTAACCAATAATAAGACCCTTGTACAATTTGAATGGCATACTCCAAAAAACTCTGGTTGATGCTTAACATACTGTGTTTAATGATATAACCAAGGGCTACCCTTCTTTGTAATACCAAGGACAGTCCCCTGTGACGTCTCCAGAAGATATCACTACTTCTTAGGTTTGGGCCCTGAAATTGCAGGGCTTGGATTTGTACTAACCTAGTAACCCTATCTTCTTAAGTAATATGTGAGGGGCAAACAATTGATGGTGTGAAAACCAGTGATCAAATATTGTGATGTCTGTTGTTGATGATTTTTTTTTAAAGCTCAAAAACAGCTGTATGAGGGATCTGGATCAGATCTTTGCTCTGGTTCGCTCATTAGGTTCACTGCTATATTACTGAAGAGGGGATAGAAGTATTTCTCTGCTCCAAAGCTGATAGTGGTTTCTGCTGAATTCAGTGGGGCTGAATTTAAAGCTGTTGAAGTGACATGACATGGAAAGGAAAGAGCTAAATTACCTTCTGCCACTGTAGTCTTGATCTAAATCAAGATCTCTGGTGGCTTTTAAAGTTAAACATAAAAATATACTAGGGAATAAAAAAGAAACCAAACAAAATTCTCACCTGTCCTAAATGTAGGTAGGTATCCTAAAAGCTATTAAGATGTTTTTGAGGAGAAAAAAAGAAAAGAATGATTACTGTCTAATATTATCATCCTTTGGCATTCGGCCATTCAGTGAGTGTATGCTAATAAATATGAAACTCCCTGCCCAATTAGTAATTTCGTAAAACTGAATTCTCAAAGTTTCAAAAACCAAGTAATTTGAGTAAAAATATATTAGACCAAAAAAAAAATAATCTATAATGGTGCTGACCCTACCACCTTCTACAATGAAACTGGGGGCTGGCTGCCTTTCTGCAGCACAGTGCATTTTCAATGCAAGCAGACTACTCAGATGATTATGGACCCTGATCTTCAGTAGAACACTTCCAAGAGGCAGGGGGATGGAAATAGGAGTCAAAGGTTGGCTGATAATAGTAGTAGCTTCCACACACAAAATACGTTTTAGTGAGTCTGGTGCCTCTTTCTGCTAGTCTTTCATCCTCCAAATTTGCGTTGAATTCATTCATGATTCATTCAGTCCTGTTTTACTAATTGCTTTGTGTCATTTAGAAGATGTTTTCTCCATAAGCCTAGATGTTCAACATGCATTGCTTAGACAAGCAGCCAATAACGTAAAACAATGTGAGTCCACTTTTCTCATGAACCATCATCTCAGTCTAGTTAGGGTTTACATCAAGATCTTTTTTTAAAAAACAAACAAACAAACAAGGCCTATTCATATTTAACTTCCAGATATACTCTAAGTAGATGGAGAAAGAAGTACCCCTTTCTAGGTATCTTGGTCAAATAGAAATGTCTACTGCAGATGGAGTCAGCAAAGCACAGTAATGTTTGGGT
This sequence comes from Ctenosaura bakeri, assembly GCA_948474755.1. Lineage (NCBI taxonomy): Eukaryota > Metazoa > Chordata > Lepidosauria > Squamata > Iguanidae > Ctenosaura > Ctenosaura bakeri. Next base: position 96,293 of record CAOLHI010003162.1, on the reverse strand, counting down.
GGGACTATAAGAGTGTGGGCCCATTCTCTCCACTTATTGAATTTGTGCACAAAAACACATATAAAAAGGGTTATAGCTACAACCTATATGTTGCATATAGTCTGTTGGTCTTGAGTATCTGCACTTAATTCCTTCTGATCAGCCTTTTCTATGGACTCTAATTCTGCTGAGCCTCTACATTAGGAATGATAATATAACCTAAGCCAGAGGGTGGGCAAAGTGTAGTCCATGGGCAACTCAGGACCATTTGGTGTCCTCCAAGGCCCTCTCAGGGCCATTTTTATTCCATTTTTTCCCCAAAAAAAGTTCCCTACATTTTCACCCCGTTTCTCCATTTTGGGCCCAGGAGAGGTCTTTTTTTTTTTTTTTTTAAACAGGAACTGATTTCTGAGTCATTTCCTGTTGCACAGAAGGCCTTCTCCTAAAATGAAGGGGTGGGGTCTGGAATATGACAAAAATATTCCCATACCACCCAAGGGGATTTTGGAGCCAAAAACCTACAAAGTGGTACAGGGTGGCAATATGTCCTATCCAGGTCTTCTGAGGCCATCAACCTCAACAGATGCCAATCCCTGCTCTCAAAACAGTTGTTGCAAAGAAGCTTCAAAGTGATCTCATATACCTCTCCATTAGCTGGCAGAGGAAATCCAGCTTCCAATATTTTCTGAAGTAAATGTGAAGAATGTCTCCACTTATGATTAAAAAAAATGAGTAGTGCAAACCATTGTTCCTTCTAACTTAGTACTGTCCACACCATTGATGAGGAACCTTTGGTGACCAAGATGCTCTGGAGACTACAACTCTCACAATCCTTAGGCATTCATCAAACTGACTGCGATATCTGGAAGCTGGAACTCAAAACATCTGGACAGACAAAGTTTCTCCAGATGTACTCTTCACAAAATGGCAGTGGTTCTCTTTAGTTTCTTTTTTATCCCCACATAAAGTGCCAGAAGTTCAACTTGTGTCATTCCATCTTCCAACTGTACACTTAACCAGTAAGTTACATCCTACCATGCTGAATGCCTTTGTTGTTAGATGTTTAAGAAATATTGATACAAACAGATCTACATCTTCATGGTGTATACTGAATGCAAACTTTCAACAAAAAAATGATCAGTGCAAATCTATCAATGCCTACTATACAAATATGGCAAATATACATATAAATTAATACTTTGATGTATTTAGTATTTCCAGCTAATTATACCTTGCAGTCTCATGTTAATTCCCATCTGAAACATTTGGCTGTATTCCTCCTAATTCATTTATATTAATGAGGGGAGGATCCTCTGAGCAATAATCAGTTAAAAATCATGGCAAGCTTTGTTAATAAATACCAGATTGGTATACGATACTATGTTGGCTGCTTGTCCTTAATTAGAAGGCTCTGAAAGAAATACCAAGAGGGAAATACTCATAAATTTTTCTTTTAAAGTCTAACTGCTCTCTTTCTGGTATTTGCATCTTTGAAATGGAGAGAAAAATTGAGACTTTGAAATGCATTAATTTCCCTTCTACTTAAAACAGCTTATCATTAATTAAGATATAGATCTGATAAGTGAAATTTTTTTGACCACACTGGTATGGAGGGGAGAAAAATCTAGCCAAATTAGATGAATAATGCTAAGTAGGAGGTAATTGAAATGCATTATTAAATGGGGGGACAGGTTATAGGCTATGGATTTAGAATCCTATGAAGCAACCTGTGCTGAGATTTCAGACTTTTCCTGTTTCAAGTGTGAAAATCTTATTGGTGTACTAGGCATGCATAAGTTCTCCTGTGGCATTCCATTCAACATAGGGATGGTCACTCTTGGCGGCGGTCACTCTTAGGCACAGAGGAAGGAGGTGTGAAAATTAGAGGAAGGAAGAATAATTTAAGACATGCAGATGATAACATATTACTAGCAAAAAACAGCAAAAACTTGGAACAATTACTGAAGAAAGGATTATTGAAGAAAGATCCTGAAGTGTCAACCAAAATCATTGAATAATAAAGTTCAGATTGTCCACGCCATTATATTTCCAGTTTCTATGTATTTTTGTGAAAGCTGGACAGTGAAGAAAGCTGAGAGGAAGAAAACCAACTCATTAGAAATGTGGTGCTGGAGAAGAGTTCTATGAATACCTTGGGCTGCTAAAAAGACAAATGAGTGGGTCCTAGAGCAAATGAATCCTGAACTCTCCTAGAAGCCAAGATGAACTGAAGCTGTCATACTTCAGCTCTTTCATGGGAGAAGGAAGCCACTGGAGTCAAGCTTCCTATTCCTCCAGTGCCTTGCTTTGGTGTAGCCAAGTCAGTATAGGAAGGGTGGCTTAGATAATTGCCTGTACCTCAGGATAGATGATTGTCCTAGGCATTCCTCCCATATTGCCTAGACTCTGTGAATCCACAGGAAGCTAGACACTTGAGGACACTTGAGCAAACTTCTTCACCCAATACCTTTGCTTCCATTACCTTTCTCTGTGCAAGTACAAGAAGGGTTGAATCATTTCCACAATGGTCTATTAAATGAATGGAACACCCTGAAGGATTCTAACCTAGACTCATATTTAAGAATGTAGGAGAATCCTGGCTGAATAAAAACTAAGTCCAATATTTAGGTCAATATCCTGTTTCCCACAATGGCAGGAGGGATGGGTGAGGGTTTTTTCCACCCACATTGATGTTGATAAGCATGTACCGAACACTTACAATTTCTTCATATCCAGGATGGAAAGAATTTGTTTGTTTAATTAATTAATTCATAGAATCAAAGAATTTTAGAGCTGGAAGGAACTATAAGGTCCATCTGGTCCAACTGCTGCCCTGTAGGAAAACACAACTAAAGCATTCACTTTTGGTTAAAGACCTTCAAAGACAGGGCATCCTCCACACTTCAAAGCATTCTATTCCACTTTCAAACAGTTCTTATAGTAGAAAAATTCTTCCTAATGTTTAGATAAGACTCTCTCTTTTTTGTAATTTAAATCCATTAGTTAGTTTTCTAGTCTCTGGAGCAGCAGAAAACAAGCTTGCTTCATCTTCTCCATGACATCCCTTCAGATATTTAAAGATGGTTGTCATGTAACCTCTCAGTCTTCTCTTCTCCAAGCTAAACATATCCAGCTCCCTAAGTCATGGGGGGAAATTGAAACTGACAGATTCATCCATACAAGCCCAGGGCTTTTACTCATAAAACTCTGTATGGGCTTCCCCTGCTTATCTGACAGGTTCAGGGACTGGAGCATTGTCAGAAAGGGGAAATGGTTGAAAAGCAGAACTTGTGTAGGGAATATGAAGGACTTACAGAGACTCATTTGGGACTAACTACACACACGTGCTGCTTATAAAGTTTCTCAGTTGGCTTGATCCCAAGCACGTCTCCATTTGCAAAAGTTGCTGATGGAAGCCTGGTTTTTCAATGCTTTCAATATAGATTAGTTCTATTAATTTGACCAGGGGATCTGCTCTTTCTGTAGGCAAGACTTGGGACTATTTGAGTGTATGGGTGATCCCAACCAAGCCTCTGTCAGTGAAAAGAACTGACAAAAGAGTGGACTTTCTTGTTGAATTAACGGAACTTGTCCTTAATCTGGAGATGAAGTCATAGATAATAGGGCATTGAAAGGCAGGGGCTTCCTGTATGTGAATCCATCTGTATCCAGTTATGTTTTTGATCCTGAGTAACGTTTGACATCTTGTTCTTCCTGAAAGGCTCCTGGCCATACATACCAGAAGACAAGTACCATATAATCTTCTATATGCTGGTGTGGATGGGAAAGAATCACACTTCAAGTTACTTCTGCTGAATGTACAATATAATACACTCAAAGTATTGAATTTATATCTGATACACCCAAAGAACTGGAAAGGGAAGATAGATTGAACGAATTGACCTGAATCTTGTTGTTGCCCTATATGAGTGTAACTATGGCCCTTTCTGCACAAGGTGAGTGAATTGCTCTGTGCTATTACTTACCGGCTCTTCTTGGGTCCAAAGTAATGCAGACCTTCCCTGGACCCCTTCCACGGGGCTCCTCCATTACTGCAGGGCGAACCGGAGCAGTGCAAGGTCTGCAGATCCGCACTGCTCTGGCTGAAAATGGTGTCTTCCGGTGTCTTCATGGGAGTGGATCAATCGCTGATGCTGGCCATGCCCACAGCCCACCCTCCACTGATCACAAGCCTGCACATCTGCACAGGTAAGTAGGAATGCAATGGCGCGTTCCAGAAGATGTAAAGACCTGATTTTTCTGGTCTTTACTTAGTGCAGGGAAGGATTGGATCGGACTGAGGTGCAGAACTAAGTTAAATAGTCTGCACCTAGTCCAATCCAAGGTGCGGACAACCTCCGTGCCAGAACGCATTGGGCCATTTTAACTGCCTCGTGCGGAAAGGGCCTATGACAGAATAGCACTGGAGTGGGGGTAAATGTTAGAGCTAGCAGCTTCACCAACTGTAATATTATATGTCACTGTTTAGGAGTTTAGGCACATGTAATACTTTCCTATTTTTTCGTGTTTTTTCCCCACACTCTTTTCCAGCAGGTGATATGATAGCTAGTCTTTTATAGCATTCTGTAAAGCTGGGCCAAAGGTGTAATTTCAATTTCCATCTATTTGTGCTTAAGTTTGGAATGATCATGTTCTAATTATTATTAAATGGTGGAACACTTTTTAAACATCAAACACACATTTAAAAAATCAATTTGACAATTTCCCCTTTAAATGTATACATAACAAAATGATAGCCCTGCACACTAATATGAACAAATAATATTATAGAATTATAGAATACTATAGAAAAAATATGTCAAAAATATATATTTATTGCAGAAACAATTTATAATGTATACTTCTTACAGAATCAATGACATACAATAATTACATTCACAATATGTGAATCAATGGAGAAGGTGAAGCAGGCCCTTCCAAAGATTATGCAGCTACCCCACAGAGCTTGCAATACATCTTTCTGTGGTCCCCAAAAAGACAGTCAATTCTTCTAAGGTCAGTTTACAATCAATTCTTCTAAAGCCAACAGGAAGCAGGCTTGTTTCCTGTTTTACTAGGCTTGATCACAGCCAAAGCATTGAATACATATACTTGTATGTTGCAATAACCATTTAAAACAGGACGAAATTCCTTCTTCCATAAGATAGTACGTCTCTGCAAAATAGAACAATTATTCACAACAAATTGTAAAAATTCAAGGCTTATTAATTAATGCTAAGAGTAACACATACATGTAATCAGAACTCAAAAGATTCTTCCTGAAATAAATGTAATATCTGTCTAGGAAATATACAGGCTGGAGAACTCTCTTCCCAAGTTCTTCTGCAAGACCCTAAAGCTGATCTGAATGTGATTTATCTATCAACCTATCCTATCTATCTATCTATCTATCTATCTATCTATCATCTATCTATCCATCCATCCATCTAGCTATGGGTGCTTCCTTGCATCCCATTCCTCATTAATACATGCCTTCCATTCCAATTGCTAGTCCCAAACAGAGCAGACCCATTGAATAAATAACTCAACGGGAAGTCAACACTTTGGTACATAGCACTGATTCAGTGAGGCTTCTTTAGTTGCATTTGACAATCAGATGTGGGCTAAAGCTCTCATCTGGTGTACTGATCTGTTTTAGTCCTGGTTTTTTGGCAATTGATTTTACTTTCTCTGGCAAACAAGTCAAAAAGTTTGGAAGGACTCACTCTGATCTTACTGATTAACCACCTATTTATTAATTAAATGCATTTATTAATAATTTACCTGACCACTAGTATTCCCAAAGTGCAGTAGAATGAATAGATTAAAATTTCATTCTTTAAAAATGGGTTTTAAAGAATCTTAACGAACAATGTTTTTTTTTTAAAAAAAAAAATCTTGTACTTCTAAAAACCAAAGGCTGCAAGGCACAATATGGTTTTGGTCACTGCACAGAAACTCAACAAGGATGAAGCCAGTCTGACCTCCCTTGGGAGAGATTTCTACCACCAAGGTGTTATGACAGTACAAGCCCTATTGTGTATATTCACTTGTCTCTTGGGGTGATAGACCTTGAAATGGGGTCTCTTTGGAGTTCCTATGCTGTACAATTTGACTGATCATTATTTTGCTAATTAAATTTTGATTGTGTTCATGGCCTTGCAGGGCCTGCACTACAAAAGATGGATATAATTTTTTAAAATACATTGATTCTATGGGCAGGCAGCGTATTTGGAGGGAATCCTGTTCAACATTCCATTTTCTGTCTCTTTCCCTTTAACTCTAATAATTTAATGAAGTGATTTTTCTCCTTAATCTAATGTGCTAGGGATTTGCACTTAGCTTTTCTGAGTGACAATCTAATTGAAAGGAAGAAAGGGGAGAGACAGAATGTCACCTTCAAAAGTGAGATTTGAGGAAATATTCTGCTCAGTTTATGAAATCACTGGAAAATGTATAGTTCTTTGACTAATCTTGCAGATCTTCAGAGGGGCACTGAAGCTACTCGCAGGATTTTGGGGAACATTTTGGCAGTATCCCCAGAAGTATCCCTTGTGAATATGTTTTTTTTTTCTGTTCTTTCTCTATTCCTATTTTCTATTTTCTCTCTTGCTGTCTTCCACAATCATCATTGTATTAGGGATACTCAAGTATTTCACCTGAATGAGATTGAGCCTTTCCAAGTATTCCAACTGAACCATTATAAATTCTCAGTGAAAATGCTCACAAAAAGCTTGAGATCTCCCATAAAGGAAAACTTGTAAAACTTATATGTTGTTCACCAAATATACCAAAGCAGGTGTCAAACAGCAGCCCCTATTCTCTCTGTAGCTGGGTTATGCTATTAGCCAATTTGAGCATCATTTGGCAGGAAACTTCAATCCAAATTTAAGAAGATATAGAAGCAAAAATTGTAGAGATTTTTCCACGAGAGGCTAGCAATGCAATCCTATGTATTTTTATTTGGACGAAGCTACCAGCAATGGAAAGAATATTCACAATGATTCATTTACAGTTAAAAAAACAAAACAAAATAGATCTGCCAACAGTCAGGAAACTTCAGCAAGAAGAAGAATAAAATAGCAAGAGTTTTGTGCAGATTCTTTTCGGAAAAACTCTTGTTTTGCACAAAAGCTCTTGCTTTGTACACACGCACACCATGCTTTGTTGCACAGAAATCAGGTTTCCTGTGTGGGGAAAAAGACTGATTCCTGCACAGAAAAGCCATTTTCTGTTCAGGAAACATGTTTTTTCTGCAAAACCCCCCATGTTTTTCTCTGAACACTCCAGAACTTTCAAATATGGAGAGAAATATTCATTTTCTCCTGCAGTAGAGAAGACTCTACAATTAATTATCCTTGCATGAAAGAAGTCATAGTCAAGAATTTAAATCTCTAGAAACTACTTTCTTTAGTTAAATGTGCAAAAGATTTCAGCTTAAGGACCACTTTAAGATGTAGATGTGTATTTCCTCACACATCAAATATATATGTTTGATGAAGCAGGTAAGTACAAAATAGATCAAAATTTCTTGTTTGAATTAGAGTTGTTATCTAAAATGCTTTTGGAATCCTGTTGGCGTGTTCCAGCTGCAGTAGACCCACTAAATCAGTTGCTGAATGGTGAGTCCATACATAGGTAAATTTAATTGATTCAATTATTTCATTCTAGTTGAGACTAACTATAAGATTCAGGTCCATATATACAATAGACCCTCCATTTTGGGCCATGTTTTTGAGTGACCGTATCAGAAGGTGATACAAAAACAGACATGCTGAAGTATCTGTGTGCTTACTGCTGCCATTTAATATAATTGAATGTGAGTATGTACAATTTCCACTGTTCATGGAGAGTTTTCTAATGGAATCCCTGCATATATGGAGGGTCCTCTGTGTTGGTTTTGCCTCCTCAAAAAGTAAAAATGTGCAACCCAATTTTAGTATAATGTTGGGAAAGAATTTTTTTAAAAATAAAAGGTTTCTTAAATGTCATAGATAAACAGAAATTTCTATATTGTCGATCTCGAAAGTGCAACTCTAACAGCAATTCCATGACCTGTGACCAACTCTATGACAGTTTCATGGAGTTAAATTTAGCTTTGCCAAGCACAAGAAAAGTTGTGAGGCTGGCAGACTCCAAGGAAGAAATGAAATGGATAGGAAATGAATTATCTGAGACAAAGAAGCTACAAGATGTACTTTGTGGAAAAGAGCTCTTTAGCACCTACATTCTGGGCATGATGTGAGGAGCCAGGAGGCCCAATTGGAGTGGTGAAGAAATTGACAAAGTAGACTTGTGTCCTAATAATAACCACACTTTTCAGAATATTGACATTTACCTTCCAGTCTTTTTTTTTATGATATGATGATGATGATGATGATGATGATGATGATGATGATGTGTTCATTGGAGAAACGTGTTTACCAAAATGCATTTCATGAGAGAAATTTTTTCACAAAAAGTACTCCCAATAGTCAAAATATGTCCAAAAAAAAAGGGGGGGTACGTTTGGAGAATTCTGTACAAAAATTAATTCCAGCAGAACAATTTCAGGGACACTGAATTTGCTGTGTGAGGCAAAAATGGGCCAACATACATGTATGGTCAGGAAACTGAGAAACTGAACAAAATGGAAAGTTGGGCATATCACACTGTTGCAGCCCCAGAAAACTCTGTAATAGGTTTGCCTTAGGGTTACAATATGTGTGGAAACAACTTGAAGGCACACAACAACAGCAGCAGCAGCAGCAACAACCACAGCAACTCTTTTTGCATCCCTACAGGCAAGTTCAATTTATTTCATAAAGAACTGTAAAAATGCAGGAAGCAGGAATGAAGTGAGAAACAATCTTCTCCCAAACAGCTCTTCATTAGCAAAGAAGTTTGGGTATGATGGAAGCTGACAAGCAGAGAACCAGTTATATGAATTCTTAAGTAGTACAGTATCATAAGAAGGCTATATTAATTTCTTCCCTGGACAATTGGTTCCAAATCATGCTTTTTTTCTGATATGGCCACCTTGGTTCCTGCTCGAAGTCCTGAAACCAATGAAGGATCATTTAACACATTTTAGGATTGGCTGGATTTGAGTACGAATCCAAGGCTTGAATGTAAACTCTTATTATCAGATATTTCCAACAATACATACAGATTTGAACTGGATAAATTGTTCAGCTATCCTTCATCACTGAAGCCAAGGGACTAATGGAGGCCATCAAGCAGGCACAATGAGAGACAGTTTTAAAAAACTAGAGGGTAGGAAGAAGATGTAAAAAAAAGCCTCCTGAAGACTATATGCGAAACTACTCACGTACATACAAATAGGTGAAAATTCCCTTTCGGCTTTATTTACCTGAGAATGAATTTGAGTTTGAAGAGGACTTTATGTCGTTTCAGGCAGAGCACCTAAGATATAAGCAATTTTCAACAAGAGTACTACACATTTGTCTTTATAACAATTTGTATGTAACAGCTTTTATGCAAATGACACTAAAGTGGCACCTTTTTTTCTAAATTGGACATTTTTATGGTTATAATTTTCTTCTGTAATAACAGCAAAAAATGGCTGTCCCAGTGGAGTTGAGCGATTCATCTCTAGTGCTGTTTTTGTGAAGTTGGAATGACAAGGTTCTTTTCATCTGCACACAGGATGGCAAAAAGTGGTGTGGATTTTTTCCCCCTTTTTTGTCATCCCTGTCTGAGTTAGTGGAGATAGTTACATTAAGAAGTTTCAAAGTCCCCTGATACCAACCTTTCCTTCCTGCAATCATGTCACCTTTTTTCTCCTTACTCTGAAAGAATCATGCATTATATCATTAGTTATAGCATCTCAGTTGTCATTTATGCTGGTCTTTGGCATGACATGCTAACATTCCCATAATGTCAAATAGGAAACATTATAGAAGTGGATCTAATGGACTACATAGCATAGCAAAGCTTATGTATTCTTTGTGCAGAACAGCTACATCAAATACTAGATAACTAGCAAGTTGTTTCTGATTGACAGATCCAGAATTTCATCATGAGCAACACAGAGGCCTCACATCATCCTTAAAAATGATTCTTCATGGTTCCATTTTGTGGACTAGGGTCCTACAGAACCCATGGATATGCAGGAAATAAGTTAACAGGAAATACACGAAACAACAAGTGCAGGGTTTTTGCAGTTCTTTCGTTATGTTTCTGATTGCAGCTACTGAAAGACAATACATATTGGTTGCATTTTGGATATTGGATGAAATATAAATATTTACAAGAGAAGTATACTTTTTGCAGTATCCACATAAGGCATTTTTTTTAAAAAAAAATCTACCCGAGTTTTATTTCAACTAAAAACCCACAGACAATATGCTACTCTCCTTCTCCAAAGGCACTATATCAGCACTCTTTTCATCCAAATTGGCTTTGCTTTGTATGATAAAGGAGGCATTGCTTATTATCATTCTGTTGGTATCAACTTTCTTGTAGGCAGGTAGCTTCAAGAACATTGTGTCCCTGACTCCAGGATTATAATCACAGAAATTTAGCTAATAAGTGGTAGAGATGGACCCTAGTGGGGTATAACAAACAGGTTTTATAGCACTATGGTATTGTAAAAGAAAGCAATATAATCAGAGTTAATTCTGAAACAGGATTTGATCCTGAGTCTCTCATATTTCAGCCTTCATGAGATAGTCTTCTATGTGGTGGCACCATCATTTGCAGAACTTCTTCCACATAGCCACACACCTGGGGCAGGGGGGATAAAACAGATGTTGTGTAGTGGTTTGAATGCTGGAGCTCATGGTTCAGACCAATACCATGGAAATCAAGTGGGTGACCATGGGCAAGTTGCATTCTCTCAGCTTCAGACGAAGGCAAGGGCAAACCACCTTCTGAACAAATCTTTCCAAGCAAACACTGTGACAAGTTCACCTCAGGGTTGCTATAAGTCAGAAACTACTTGAAGACACAGAACAACAACATAAAAGAAAGTAAAAACAGTGCTAGGTTTTTTTGGACATCAAGTAAAACAAAAATTAGTCAAGATCCTGTACTGGAGTTGTGCCATACAAATCTCTGCATGCAGAGTTATGCATTAATTATGCCGTTCAGCCCTTGCATGCAGTGGTAATGTTGTGCAACTGAACCAAGACACTGAATGCGCAACTGAATGCACAACCAAAGCAGAGATGTAAATTTTCATAAATTTTGTTCTCCAAGGTCCATAACTTTACTTTTTCCCTTCCTTGATGCAAGTGTGATCTAAAGCTGTGTGGTTTTTGAAGACTATTCACAGTTTAGGACTTTGTCTATGCAAAAACATGCACGCTAGGTGGGCATTGAAAAAAAAAGGCATTTCCTGAATAAGTGTGCTGCCATAAGCACTCAGCCAGGGTGTCATGCACCATCTGCCCCAGAAAGCCCTAGAGAAGAGGGCATCCCTGCATCACTACCCACTGAGAAGGTCCTGAAGGAGCCCAAGCATCCTTGGCACAGCAAGGGGCTCCAGGAGATGGAAGTAGCAGCAGTGGACAACTTGATGGGAAGCCAGGTCATGGGGTAGAAAAGCAAGCAGGGATCCTTGATAACTCTATTCTTGTAACTGAGTGCTATGCCAGCCCCCCATATCAGCCCCCCTAGAGAACCAGAAGTGGGTCAGGCAGCTGGATGCAAGTCTGGATTGAGCACTGTCCCTGGCATTTCTGGTGCCATGGTGGAGGCATAAGTCCTTCCTTCTGAGCCACAGGAATGCTGTTGACTGTACACAGTGGTGCCAGTAGTATCTACAAGGGCCCAGAAATAAATATACAATATTTGATTGGAATTTTTTTACTGAATCAGAGCTCTGAGGAATACATTCTCTATTTAGTACATTTTGACTTGCAATTCTCAAAGTCCATTTTGAGTTTGAGATACAGACCATGAAGTGTAATGACTGTGATGTACATTTATGAAATCTGAGGCCAAATGCTTATCAACTGGAAACTTTTTGGTGCACTAAACTAGCGTAACAATTGGTTACGTTAGTAGTGTGCATGTTAAGGGAAAGCAGGAAATATTGTTGCTGTTGGGAGGAAACGCTGTTGACTCTGAGCAACCTATTTTTGCAGTGCCTGACTTCCAGCTGGGTTTTAAGAAGCTAGGCTATTCTGGAAAGGATGGCTTGCAAAATTACCAGAGAGTGGCAAGTTTTGAAGCTCCCCTGCCAAGAACACCTTGCGTTTGGACATTAACTCAAAGGTTGGAAAATACAGAAATAAGGTCCTTGGAGCTGGGCACCTTCCTTCCTAATGACAATGACTGACCCTGGGCAGTTGGGGGCCTCCAAGTGTCCATGGGCCTGTGACCCACATCCCAAATTCCTCTCTGTGATGGTTTCTCCCTGTCCCTCCTTCATTAGTCTCTCTCCTTCAATGTGGTGGCTCCAGAGGTAGATATGACTTCTAAAGAGTCTTGCCTATTTTATAAGCACTCAGTTGGCCTTAGAGTGACATGCCTACGTGAGGAACCACTGTTCGTAACACTTCCCTTTTGCACCCTCCTTCATCCCTGTCCCGTCCCCTGAGTTTTGCCTGTAACTTTCCCTACTCCTTGTCAATATGTCTTATGTTTTTGTATGTCCCTGAGTGATCATTTCCTTCTCCCTTGCATGCATTGTCGGTGGTTGGGTGCATGGTATTCACATTAATTGCCATTTGCCCAGATTTGTCATTATCTAGCACTTATGTCAGGCCCATTGCATGTTAGTGTATCCTGCATGGTTACCCATCGTGAAATGGAAGTCCTTGTTGCACAATTCAGCACTGTGGAATGGGTGCCCCTGGTGCCATGTTGTGCAATGGAGGCTCCTATTTCACAACTGGACACTGCACAGGATGATCCAATATGCAATGGGGCTTCCACTATGCAATGGGGCACTGAGCAGTACCCATATACACATTGTTTCAATTCAGTCATAGGGCTGCGCATATCATGTTAGAGATGTAGCTCTATCATCGTAAAGTTACATACCATAACCTCTGATGACCTTAGCCAATAGGTATATTTCAAAAGAAAATCAGAGTGTATATACATGTGTGTAGAAATTTAAGCAATACCTCACACTGTTTTTTCAAGTTTTTTTTTATGGGGGAGGGGAGGATCTATTTGACAGCCTACTGAACATTTTTAACTCTCATTTTATCTGTTTCTCCATTGTAAAAGACAGTACTATCTGGTCTGGTTACATCGAGTCAGCGACCAATTCATTTCTTTTTTAAGTTTAAGGACTAAATAATGAGAGAATAAAAAATACTGGCATGAAAAGGGCAGGTGGAGATTACAAGTTTAATATTACAGCCAGCATATATTCAGCCATATTTTCTACTACTCTAGCCCATTCCCTTTGCTATAAATGAGCTGGAAGGAATAGAGGATGTGTCTGAATATGTTTATGAAAAGCTGAGTTTCAGCTGTGAATAATATGAGTCTGATTAAAAACAGAAAGTATTCCCAGTCATTCTAAAAGTTACCTACCACAACATGCAAGAAGGAAGGGAGAGACAAAGTACACTACCCATGTCTACATTGTTGTTACCATTCTCAGGTTTAGAGTGAATTTCTGAAACCGAAAGTCTCTTTCAACCATGGAGGGTTTCCATGCAACGTAAAGCTCCAAATACGTAGTTGAGACTGGCTGTCTAAACATGGTAAGATAGTTTCTTGAAAATTCTTGAAATTCTCAAATGCTTCCTTGAAAGAGTTCAGTTCTAGATCGAGACCAACATGGTAAATGGTGTGTGTGTATGTGATCATAATTTTACCAATTTGTGTAAAGGAAAATTTGCATGAACTTCCTGCTTCTGTGAAAAATTATTGACTTTTTGTTTTGTATTCCAAGCAGAAAGAGACAGCAATGCTACTGTTTCTAGTAGTTTGTGAAAACTGGCAACTGTTATTGTATTTCCTAGATTCTGTTCATTTACCAAAATTGGGAAAAAAATACTTACAAAAATGCCAATTTTCCCCAAGAATGATTTATTTTATTTTATTTTATTTTATTTTATTTCTCTCTCTCTTTTTTTAAAGAGTTTTGTCCATTATCCCCTGTTTTGACATCAATCTGTGATCATTAAAATATAGATATGCACACATATGAAAATCTACAATTGCAGTTGTATGTGCTTTTCCCCAATGCACATGTTTTGGATGCAAATTTCTCATATGCATACATTTTTTGATATAATTTTCCCTTACATATATGCTTGTTTTCAATTTATTTTCCCAATGCCATGCCAGTTTTGAACTGTATGGCATTTTTATACTGGAGGTTGTAATGCAAAAATCTAAGGCCCTATCTGCACTTTACCTTCTTCCGGCGCTGGGGTGCAGGGATCCTACAAAGAGCCTCTGGCAAGAGGCTCCCACGTCTGGGGTCCTTCAGCTCTGCAAGAGCTGCCTGCTCGTGGAAGAGCGCCGCATCTTCCTTCTGCAGTGCAGCCTGGGACCTTCTCAGGCTGTGCTGGGGCAGGAAGCTGGTGTGGCTCCGGAGGCTCTGGTGTGGCTCCGGAGGCTCTGCATGCCAGGAAAGTGTGAGCGGGGCCGGGAGCAATGTGCGACTGCGCACCATTTTCATCTTCTAGTCGAAAATGAAAAGGTGCGCGATCGGTGCCTGCCGGCCCCTGTAGCATCGCGTAATTGTGAGTGTGTCGTGCAGATCACTCCTCACAATCGTGCGGTGCTCCAGGCGCCCTTTCACATGGAAAATGCCGTGCGGAAAGGGCCTAAGTCATGCATAATCAAAAGGATCACTTGATTCTCATTTGCATGCTAGTATGGAAAGTGTGGGCTGAATCAGTTCACTTTTAAAATTGGAATAGAGAAAATTCTCTTCTGACTGTAGTTACAGGTCAGTCACATAAATAAGATTATGTCTCAGGGTTGACCCAACAATGCTGGTATTATTAACCATTCTCTATGTACCACAGCAGCAATCTAGAAAGGGGATTGCCATATTTTATGTTCTCACGTGGTTTTCTCCTGTGTCCTTCCACCTACATTTCTCATTGGCTCAATGATGGCCAAGATCCTACACTGGAGTTGTATAGAGTAATCAAGGAGGAGAAGCAAAGAACAATTATGAGAACTCTTAGATTTAAACCTGTCATCCTTACCTCCCGTAACCTTCAGAGTTGTGGTCATATTAACCTATGGTTGTGTGGAAGAGACATATACATTCTCCTTTGAACTTCTTGGAGAAAGGGTGAAATGTAATGAAAATGTTATTCAATCTCAAATTTTATTAGAGAAAATAACTAATTAAATTTCTGGACCAATTCTCATTGCCACCTATATTTCAAACAGATGGCACGGCTCCAGCTCATTTGATAGCTGCACAAGAGGCAAAGATTTAAGAGATGAAGTGTTTCCATCTTCTATGGATTGTGTCTTCTTCTTATTGTTCTTGGTTTTTTTTTAAAGAAAAACTTTGCATAGATCATCAGACAAGACATAGGCCCTTTTCGCACGGGCCTTTTGCGCGCGCGATAGCCCCGTGAGCCTCGCGGGAGTGGGAGCGTCGCTCCGCATGACACACTCCCACTTCCGCCCGGCTCACGGGGCTGAAGCGGCGCGAGCGCGGGTTTTTTGATTTTCGCGTACAAGCGAAAATCACCCCGCGCTCGCGCAATGCTCCCGGAGCCCACCCGCACTTACCTTTCGTGCGGAGCCTCCGGGAGCCGGCCGGGTCGCGCTTCCTTCCCTCCGCCCCTGCGGAAGGAAGGAGCGGGGTGGGGAGGTAGCGCGACGGACACGCCTCCCGCTTTGCGCACGCGGGGGGGGAATCCGGCGCACGCGGGGGGAGGAATCCGGCGCGTGGGGGGGGGAGGAATCCAGCGCGACGCCGCCCGCTTCGTGCGCGCGCGGGGTGGGAATCTGGCGCGTGGTCTCCTGCTTCGCACGGGGGGAGGGCGGCTTGCGTGGCAAGCCTCCTTCGGTGCCGCTTCCCAGCTGGTTCCTTCGCCTGCGGAAGGAAGGAGGGGGAAGCGGGAGCCTCCCGGACGAGCCTTCTTGCGCTTGCCGGCCTCCCCCGCTTGCGCTAGAAGCCTCAGTGCGGAAAGGGCCATAAACAGTGCAACCTAATCTACATCATGCAAGACAAAGAATAGTGTAACCCAATCTAATATCATTTACTCTTCCACACCTTTGTGTTACGGATCATTCCACTCAGCCAGCTGTCCTGTATGCTGAAAAGTCTTTCATCTTGTCAAACTTTTCTATTTCCTCTTCCACTGTTTTTACAGCCAACAGGTACCTGCTTAATCAATTTCATGCCACTGTCTTGAAGCTCAAAAGCTGAAAGTACTGTCCACCCTCTTTTTTCAAACAGGTAGTCAACCTTTTCCAACCAAAATAATTGTAATATAGCCTAATAAATCAAGATAGCCTTGGACACAGGCATAAGAAACTCATGTGTTGTACTGTTGGAATTTTGGTGCCATTTCTCCAGTGATGTAAACTCGAGTCAATAAAGCCAGACTCAAGTTGGACTTAAATCACTTCAGTGACTCGACTTGAATTTGACTCGACCATAAATGTTGCACTGACTTGACTTGACTTGAGACTTGTATATTTTTAATGACTGACTTGATGCCCTTTGTTCAGTATCTTAACGCCTTCATCCTGAAACCTTATGACTTTGAACAACACCTCCATCTCTTTTTGCCTACTGGTCCCATGACAAGCCCAAAGTGTGGGAACATTTCTCAGAGGGGACAACAAATGGGTTAGATAATGGACTTAAGGCCTGCTCAGCAGCCTGTCCCTGCTGCATACCAGAGGAGCCTTCTAAAACATTTCCTAAGAGCAAAAGACAAGACCTGCCCCCAGAGTGCAGGACGCATTTCTCAGAGGGGAATAGAAAATGTGTTGGGCAATGGGCTTGAGGAAGAAGAATCCTTCCTTCTAAACCTTTTGATTCTTCAGTAATGGGGAGTAAGATAGGATCCTATTCCCCACTTCTGAAGCTGCAGATGGCAAAATTGCAAATGTGGAGAGCAGGCTCTGCTTAAATTGTTAAAATTGAATTTATTTCATTCTCTCCAATAATTCTGGAATTTTGATTAGAGTATAAAGTTGGCTTCCAGACTTGAGACTTGACTTGAAAGTCTCTTCAAGGACTTGAGACTTGACTTGAGACTTGGAGTAAAAGACTTAAATACATCACTAAATTTCTCCAACACTTACATGAGCTTGTTTTCAGATGCCCTGTATATTTTGCCCCACTGAGGCAAAAAGTCTGGACTGTCTTTAATTTACCAGGTTTCAGAATGAAAACTTGAACATAAGCCTGTGTTTTCCCAAAGCATGATTACTCCTGACTTTACTATAGTTGGCCTTCCAGATTCCCCAGGGTTAGGGGCACAGGACCCTCGCAAAAGTGGAAAACTCACAAATATCAAAATTTGTGTATGTGTCTGTGGGAAGGGGACTGAGGCATTGTGGGGAGAACAGGCATCCAGGATCCAAAAACCAGGTCAGGGAAAGGAGAGGGAAAGGGGTTCGGTTGGAACAGTGGCCCTGTGCTTCCTCTCTCTTGCCCTTCTCCTTCCTTGGGTGTGTGGGGGCATTAGAAGAGGGGACTGAGAAACTGAGTTGCAATCCATCCTTAGCAGGCCAGGCAACAGCTGGTACAGGAGGACAAGGAGGAGGAGGACATGAGGTGGGTTTTTAAAGGACTGTACAGCCTGATCTGAGCCACCAAGAAGGTGGTTCCCCAGGAAAACAAATGCTTGAGGTGAGGTGAGCAGGGCAAGGGTTAGAGAAACTCACAAATAATCAAATCTTGGAAAGTGAAAGTGAAACCCACAAATGTGGGGGGCCAACTGTAAATGCATGTTTTGTGCCAATTTTTAGTTTCCTAGTTTCCCTTACAAAATTCCCATTAGTAGAGTAAAATGAGTATAATCTGAAAGATAGATGAGACCACTGTGTTAGAATTCCAGTTAGCTGACACCAAAAGCAAGATCTGTATGTAGGTATGTTTGTTTTAATCATGGTTTACTGAGCTCTTCTACAGAGTATTAATTAAAGCCTCTTCTCCTCTCCTTTTTTAAAATGGTAAATACATTTGGTGCATTACCTAAGGGGACTGCATGAAATGAACCATATTGTAAAGGGAGAATTATTCTTGAGTTAATACAGGCTTCAATTTCAGCTGATGGGGAGAATTCTTTTGAAGGAACCTGGAACCAATCTTTTCCAGACCTTTTGGCAAATATGTTCAATTCTACTTTCATTCAGTGTTTCTGGGTGAGCCATTTGGAACCTCATGTCTGAGAGTCAAACTTCCTACGTTTTCCTCAGAAATCAGAATTGCTGTTGTTGTGTACAATAGACAGTGAACATATGTGCTTGTGTGCATATTTCCAAATATTCACAATTGCTTCATCTTGTACCCTTTCTCAGATACAAAGGTGCCTTTGTTGACAGATGCCTCAACAATTTCCTTTTCTCATTTCATACAGCAGCAACCGAAAACATACTTCACTCAACTACCCAGGTTGCTCCATTCTTTTTCTTCTCTCTCTCCTAGGGAATAAGTCTACACTTATTTTATTTCTGCATAAAAGTACAAATAATGTCAACATTTCTCCCCCACTGTGTGAGAATGTGAGAGTTCCTCCAACAGCTTTCAGTGACTGTTTTGCACTTCAAAATTGTTGTGCAGAAATTTCCTTGCTTTAAAGTATATTATTCTAAATTCTGTTTCTTCACAAGTTCCCAACTTTTTCTGCAGACAAATACACTAAAAATCTGTTTAAAAGAGCATGTGTTTTGGAGCAAATAATTTTCCCGTGAAAAAGGCCTAAAGTGCAAAGAATTTCCAATTGATTTCCAATTTCTGGAAGAGGAATCTTTATGGATACTCTTTCTATGCTCACATGAGTATACTTGACATTCCTTTTCCAGAATATGCTTTCTCATTAAAAGCTGTAGTCTAAATCTAACTTTTAGGTTGAACTAAAGAAAATATACTGAATAAAAAGAACTTGGTAAATCAACACTTATGCAAGCTCCATTGATTCAGCAAACGCATTTAGAATAGCTTTTCTTTGTTGAGACTAGAATTGGATTTAACCTGAAAGCTTTACCTTGGCAGAGTGTTCTCCACCTCAGAGTGACCCTGCTTTGTGCAAACAAACTTTTGAAAGCCTCACCCATTTTATGCGCACAGAAAATGGGAACAGGAGTTACAAGGGGAAGAAAGTCACATTTTTTTGGATGTAGGATCACTATTAGCAATGACAGTAGAGGTCTTTTACTTTGTTCCTCTTCCTTCCTATCACTTTAATCTGTATTAGCCGGAAATGCATTGGCAGTCTGGCCAATATTTTGCCTGCTCCCTAATGCCAAAACCTAAAGTAGTTCCAGGGTACTGAAGGGATTTCTATATAATTCATAGGCTGATATGCTATATCAGAGTTGCATAGCTTAAATTTCTACATGGGAAGATATGTACTGATACTGATGTACAACGCTTGTGTTAAGGCTGTGCAACTGAATGCAGACCACATTGAGGAAATGGATGCACAAATGAATGTCCATGCGCATCCATATACACATCTGCATGGATAATGACAGCACACAAATTATTCTGCTTCCATAAACTTGATTGGAAAACAGATGTTCTGCATCAAACAAAAAGATCGGCCGACTTCCATAGAAGAAATTGAACATGCATGAGATGCGACCTGGATGTCAGACATAGTAACTATTTTAAAGAGCTCCAAGGTAGTTTCCATATACAGTCAGCCCTCCACATTTGCGGGTTTCACTTTTGCAGATTTGATTATTCATGGATTATTTGCTGTCACCTCTGCTGCCTCCCTATGCCATTTTTAATAGGGACTGCAAGTCTCATGAGACTGAGAAACTGTGAACAAGGCTTGTAAGTCTTCAATAAAAATGATGTGGGGCAGCAGTGGAGGTGGCAGTAAGCCCCACCAGCCACTCACTTCTGCTTTGACAAAAGAACCTTGATGCCTCAAAGGAATCTACAGTGTGTTTTTGTGTGCTAAATATGGTTTGGGAGGGCCTAGAGTTATTCACGTTTTTTTCACTTTCACGGGGATCCTGCGCCCTGACCGTAGCAAAATGTAGAGGGATGACTGTGTGCATATAGAGTGAAATGCAAGCAAAATGTTAACAACCTAATGGCCATATAAGAAAAACAAAATACCATGGGCCCTCCTGAAGAGTTAGAGGCACAGGACCCTCATGAAAGTGGAAAAACTGAATATTTCCACTCCTCCTGTTCAAGTGTGCAAATGAGGGAAATAATGGATGTACCCTCTTTCCCTTCCCCATCCCATCCCCTTTCCACCTACCCATATGCGTAAGTGAGTGCACAAGGGAATGCAGACGCTCTCCCTCCTTCTCTGTGCCATCTTCTTATTCCCTACCCACCTGCCTGAACACAAGAGTGAGCAAGGGAATGCATGTGCACACCTTCCCTCCTCCAATTCCCCCATTCTATCTCCCTTTCTACCACCTGCCTACCTGAGGTCATTTCCACACTAGACTGTTACAATGCTATTATTCCACTTTCAACATCCTATCAAATCTTGGGGTTTGCAGGTTTGCCTTTGAGGCAAACCCTCAGATTCCATAGGATGTTGAAAGTGAAATAATAGCATTATAACATCTAGTACAGAAATGGCCTGAGTGAGTGGTTGAGTGTGTGAGCAAAGGAATGGACATACACAACTTCCCTCCTTGTGCTTCCCCCGCCTACCTGCCTGTATAAGCAAATATGCAAGGGAAGCAGAGGCACCAAAAAATAATCTATGAATGATCAAATTCATGAAGCAGTGGAAAACACACGCACACAAAAAAAAAGGCACACAGGGTAATGCAAATATCATTAAAAGTCATTAGAAATCTGAGAGAACCTACCAGTAACCAAACTGTGAAGAGAGAGAATGCTTTTCAGCAAGCAACTTTTTATTCTGATTGAATAGGGGCATAATAGAACTGTTCTTCAAAACCAGATATTATTGCATACTGTCCACTTCTCCAAGTAATAAGAAATTCCAGGGGGATACAATCTAGCATTTGACTTCTTTTATGAGGTGTAGTTATTACAGGCTTACGGCATGTGCATGTGTGCACACACATCCTGCCCTGTAGTCACAAGATCTCTGGACAGTGCACAGATAAAATGAATTTATAATAATATAAAACCACAAGAAAGAATGGCTGGAATCCTGTGGTTAGTCTCTATTAAGGAGGCCTATTGGAAAAAAAAATGCTGAATGGTGAGTCAATACAGAAATAAATCTTATTGATTCAATGGGTCTACTTAGGACTAACAATAGGACTTAGGCCAATATTTTGAAACATGAAAGTAATAAGCAGATGGTGACAACTTATGCACTACAAATGTCAAATCAAGTGTCCATCACTGGACCACCAAAGAAGCAGTTCATTGTCTCAATGTGCCTTCCAGCTAACTCTCTATCTCATTGTTTCAAAGGAAGATTCTGTCTCCCTGTGGTAGACAATGCTTCAGTTCATCCCTTGCACACATGGAAACACTGCATTCTTGTGCGGGGGGGTGGGGGGGTCATGACTCCCTCCTTTTGTAACATTTCAGATATTTCCAGAGTGATTTTTTCTATCCAGCAGCCAGAGAATTTTGGAATCATCATCCTAGAAGTAGCAACTTTATCTTTAGGCCTGTGAAGTTAACAAAGGTCAAAGGGCTTTCCTTTTGCAACATAATGTACCAAATTAATGTAAGAACCAGAAATGTTGTGCTGTTTTGCATAAGAAATCATGCTTTGTTGCATTTTGTTGTAACTTGGTTGGGGAAGAAAAAATCCTTTTTGTAGGCATTTTGGAAGATTTCCCCCCACATTTGGGGCTGTTATGCTGGATTTATTTTAAAAGAGAATAGGAAAAAAAAAATGTAATGGAGTGAGTAACCTGACTGATATTTGTTGTTCACATCAAGAACTGCAGCTCTCCTGCCCAGATTAGTACTGTTCTGAGCAAATATGAATTTTTGTATATTAAGTGGAGAAGGTCACATAGAAGTGTTTGTTTCTTATATGTGTGTGATAATTCTTACACATCTGGTGACCCTACTTTCATTTTTTTTTATAAAAAAAATCAATTTTCCATTAAACTAAAACCCACAACATTTTCTCTCTCCTAGCTAATAGTTCTATATGTAATAGGCTGTGGTGTACAACACAGTAGAAGTGGCTTATGTTTTAAGCTTGGTTGTGTTTTCTTTTGCTGTTGGTTGAATTGCTTTGGATGGAAGGAGGTGAAGACACTTCAACCTTTAAGCCCCTTTGACATTCACAAAGTGCTAAAAAGTCAGCTGGGGTCTCAGCTCTGACAAATTTGCATCTCTTTGAATACGATGCTTGAAAAGCCAAGCCGCTAGATTAAATTTTGCCATGGAGAAAATGAGAACGGCTTCCATCTCTCAAGTCTTCTGGGAGGATCTTTATGGTTGATTTACTTTTTTAAAAAAATAAATGTTTCTTTATGTGTTTCCTTCGAGTTTGTGTCCAGCCTTCCTCTATCATGCATGCTGTAACTTCTGCCAGTTTTATCAGCCCCACAGTAAGTCAACCCGGGCAGAGTACAAGGTGAAAGGATATTTCAATCTCCTCCACATACCCCTTCTGTGTTTTCTGATTAGAATTTGCGAGCAAACCTTGGAATAAACAACACCTGACATGACTTCAAAAATAATTTACATGGTTTTATAAGCTGGAGGGTAAATCCTATATACGTTTTCTCATGAGGCTGGCCACAATCTGTTTGCAAACGTGCTGGCTACTGAGATGCAGATAGCTTTGCAGGAACTGAAGTCCATAATACAGATACTATACAGAAAGGGAAGGCAATGTATGTTTTGGACTAAAATGTCCTAAATCTCTTCCTATTTTCCTTACTGGCTGAGGCTGGTAGGCCCTGTAGTGAGAAACATCTAGAGAGGGTATGAACATGGCTGATCCAAGATGTTTTGCTGCCTGAGGTGAAGACCTTCCTCACACCCCACACACACACACACACGTTTGAGACAAGTTGTATCATGCAGGAACAGCCAAGTTATTTTGGTAGCTGAGGCAGACATTCCCATAAGAACCATTTACTCTCCTAGTATTAATAATGCAACAGTGACAAATTAAACAACTAATAATTTGCTGTTCTCTTATAACACCCCAAATCAAAATGCTTGAGGTAGCTGAGGCAGAGTATGAGAGTTAATGGCAGGAATAATGCTGGATATCAAATTCCTTATGTCTACAGTACAGCATTTTCCTGTATGACAAAAAAAAATCTGGCCAAAATGACAAAAAATCTAGCTGAAGAAAAGGAAAAGCATTAATAGTCTAATTTATTCAAAAAAAGGTAAAAGGTAGGGGTTGGGCCAAGTGCAGTCCTAGTCGCGATGTCACCGCTGCCGCCGTTGGTGCTGCTCCTTGAGACCTCTCGACGCTCCGGCTCCTCCCGCCGAACCGGACCCGGCCATGACTGACCAGCTCACTGAAGAGCAGATTGCAGAATTCAAGGAGGCCTTCTCCCTCTTTGACAAGGATGGGGATGGCACCATCACCACTAAGGAACTTGGCAGCCTGGGGCAGAACCCCACCAAGGCTGAGCTGCAAGATATGATCAATGAGGTGGATGCTGATGGGAATGGCACTATTGACTTCCCAGAGTTCTTGACCATGATGGCAAGGAAAATGAAGGACACAAACAGTGAGGAGGAGATCCGAGAGGCATTCAGAGTGTTTGATAAGGATGGAAATGGTTACATTAGTGCAGCCAAGTTACGCCATGTGATGACAAACTTTGGGGAGAAACTCACCAATGAGGAAGTGGATGAAATGATAAGGGAGGCAGATATCGACGGGGATGGGCAGGTCAACTATGAAGAGTCTGTGCAGATGATGACTGCAAAGTGAAGCCTGCAGAGTGGGTTGCTGGCAATGCGCATTCTCCTTCAATACTTTTGTCCAACACACTCTCTCTACTTAAGTAACCTGGTTCTCTAAGCAAACGATCAGCTGTGGAATAAATCTGACCAAGCAATTTAAAAAAAAGAAAAGAAAAGAAAATTGCCAAAATTACTTGTTGCCTCTGAGAATGAAATTAGTGAAGAATTACATCCCAAACATGCTGCATGTTTAGAACCTACATGTGGCTATGGAAGTGCATGTGAAAAGTCCCATAAACACACATTCCAATCAGTGTATACAGATGGTGCATGGGATTAGCAGGCATAATCCTGTTTTCTCCATTTACATATTCATTAGTACTCTGGATATCTTTCTGAGCTAGGAATGCTCAAATAATTTGATCTTTGCAAACTCCAACTCAGACTGGTCTGAGACTGAGACTCCCAGACTAATATGCATCCTGGCCCTGGCCAAAAAAATGAACCAGAATATATCTAAAATGTGGATTTCAAAGTGTTTTAAAAGACATTTGCTGAAATGTGAATTTGCATGCCACTTGTTGGAGAATGTGGTTTAATTAGCCCAAGGAAGAGAAGGTTAAGAGGTGACATGATAGCTACATTTAAATATTTGAAGAGATGTCATATGGAAGATGGAGCAAGCCTGTTTTCTGCTGCACCAGAGTCTAGGAAACAGAGCAAAGGATTCAAACTACAGGAAAAGAGATTTCACCTAAATATAAGGAAGAACTTCCTGGCAGTAAGACCAGTTCAACAGTGGAATTTGCTGCCTCGAAGTGTGGTAGAGTTTTCTTCTTTAGAGGTTTTTAAGCAGAGGTTGGACAGCTATCTGTTGAGAATTCTTTGATGGTATATTCCTGCATGGCAGGGGGTTGGACACGATGGCCCTTGTAGTCTCTTCCAACATCATAATTCTATGATTCTATGATACTGTGAATTTAGGGCCTTTCTGCAACTTACCTTTTTCTGGTGCCGGGGTGCAGGGATTGTGCGAGCAGCCTTTGGCAAAAGGCTCTCGCATCCCTGTTGTTTCAGCTCCACATGAGCAGCCTGCTTGCGTGAGAGTCCCAGATCTTCCTTCCACAATACAGCCTGTGACCTTCCCAGGCTGCACTGGGGCAGGAAGCATGAACAGCGTGGCTCCAGAGGTTCCGCACACCAGGTTAGTGCACGCGGGGCACTGGAGTGATGCATGACCGCACAGCATTTTCGGCTTCAAGCTGAAAATGAAAAAATGTGTGAGCGGTTCCTGCCGGGCCCTGGAGCGTCATGCAACTGTGAGTGCGTCATGCAGATAGCTCCTCACAATCGTGCTATGCTCCAGGCGCCCTTTCGCATGGCAAATGCTGTGCGGAAAGGGCCTCAGAGAGGGAATGGGATCAATGTATGAGTAAACACAATGCAAAAATGACATTGACTGGTTTGTCTGTTGCACAGGCTTCTTGTGAAAGCTTGCTCAGGTGGTTCTATAAGCACATGGGACCCACTGTCCTTCTTTTCTGCTGAATCATCATATGTGCTTCCCAGTATTTGTTCCTGCTCTTGTGGTTCATCAAATTTCTTATCTCCATACTTGACAGCAACATCCCAGAAAGCTTTGATTTTGAGCTCACAATCACTTCTTGCCCTTCACACAAGAGTGCACCTACACTACACAGCTGTGCCACTTTGATACTACTCTGCCATGGCTCCTTCCTATAGAATCCTGGGATTTGGACTTTCATGCAGTACATGGAATTTTTTAGCAAACTCCCTTGAACTGCAGCATGAGAGTTCTCTAGGGCCATCTCTACACTACACTGTTGTAGTGCTGTTATTCCACTTCCAACATCCTGTGGAATTCTGGAGTTTGTAGTTTACTGAGGCCCAAGAGCTCTCTGGCTGAGAATTTTAAATGCCCCTTCCGAAACTGCAAACTCCAGGATCCCATAGGACAGGGCTTTCCAAATGGTGTGCTATGACACATTAGTGTGTCACCTACAACCTTGGAAACGTATGTTATTATTCATAAATCATATATTTTTAATAATATACGAAAGGTTTTCATGAGATATGTTCTGTCCTCATACATTTTGTTATTACAATTTATGTATGTTTCTGTATCTCTTATAAGGGGTTAGTTTAACCTCCAATTTTCTAGTAAAACTGAATTGCTGTGTTGCAAAATGATGAATGTCTAAAAAAGTGTGTCACCACAGCAAAAAGTTGGGAAAGCTCTGCCATAGGGTGCTGATAGTGGAATAATAGCACTATAATAGTGTAGTGCAGAGATGGTCCAGGAGAGAATTCTAATGACTTGCTAAAAAACAAATCACAAAATTCTATAGGAAGATGCTGCAACAACCAAAATGTTATCAAAATGTTATAGTTGTGTGATGTGGATATATCCCAGGGTAAAAGAACTTTGGCCCAAAAGAACTTTTACAGCAAGAGCGAAAAAGAAAATGTGCAAGAGTGGCTTGAGGCCTTAGGCAGATTTATAAAATGTAAAGTGTTCTACATACACTGAATGAGTCTCATGGATTTTAAAGAGGAATCTTAGGAAATATATGCATGTCAGATCACAGATAGTATTTTCTTTTCCTGAACAGATAGAATCTACTTTCCTAATGAAAGTTTGTCCAGAGGGTAAGTGGTTTATAGTTATTTGTGACACTGCTGCACCTAGGCAATAATACTTCTATACCAATATCTATGAAGATGTTTATTATAGTTCCCCCCCCCAATAGAGTAACTACTGGGGACAAATGGCACATTTTGAGGGAAGTTGCTGTTAAGTTAGGATAATTGTCTAAGTCCTATCCAACTTAGGTCACTCATGAACATTAGAAATAATCAGATATGCAAACATCCCAGTTTTTTTTCCAAGAATTTTGATATGGGATGATTACTTTTCTCTCTTAAATAAGGTGGTTTTAGGGGTGCCAGATATATTTCTTCAGTATATCCATCTGACATCTTCCGCCCCTTTTCCCTGCAGTAATTTTGAATCATGCATCAGTTGGAGTTCAGACACGGTGTCACCCAGAGATGATATGCATACAGCAAGTTGCTGTTGTTATTTTCACCTACACAAAAATTGCCAGTAAGGTCTGTGAGCAGCATAAGTTATGGACAATGAAATAGAACCGACTCTTTCTTTCCAGTGTCTTATAATTTTCTGGCAGATCACATCACATTACAGTCCATTCTCATCTTCAGCTGGGACTGAGAGAAGCACACAGGCTTTGATTTTGCCCAGGGTGTTTTTCAAAACAGTGAGGTGACACAAAGAAGCACATAAGCCAGTGTAACAGTGGAGAGAATAAAATAAAATCTGAACTAAAAAGTAACTCTGAATGCTATTTGATAGCCAAATTAAAATAGCAGAGGTTAAACATTCAAACAACATTCAGGAGACCACCCCACAAAAAATATGTTTTGCTGATACAGTATAGATTCACAGTCAGCCAGGATATACAGTTCTCCCTCCACATTCACAGGTTTGATCTTCACAAATTTTATTATTCACAAGGCATGTGCTTGCCTCACTCCCCCCCCCACTATTCTCCTCCTCCCATCGCTTGCACTCCAGGCTTGTGAGGCTTGTGTTTAAAATGAGTATTTTTTCCCTTTTGGGTGAGTAAAGCCCCTTCCTATCTGCTGGAGGTGCATCCTCTCTGCCATGTGGCTGCACATTCTGCTGTACAATGGCTACTGAGTGGTCAGGTGCTCTCTTTGTGCCTACTTTTTCAAGATGACCACTGGAAGTAACTAGAAAGCCAGAACCAGAGCCCTTTACTTCGTCATTTTTCTTCCACCTGGGTCTACTAGGGCCAGAGGCAAAGGAACAGGAGCAGGGAACTCTGGAGGGGAATCTTGGGGAGGAGTTATTAATGGCTTTTCCACTTTTGCAAGAATTCTGTGCCCCAATCCCTCAGATATATACAGTATCCATTTGTTGAATATGTTCTGGAGAAGGATCATTTTAGGGAAAACTGGGAGCACTTCTGGCCACTTCCTTTTTTTCATTTAAAGAGATTAAAAATACAATGCTAATATTGATAACTAGTAATGTTATTGTTGTTAACTGCCATTAATTCAACCTCGACTTATGGTGACCCTATGAATGAGGGATCTCCAGGCCACTCTGTCATCAACAGCCCTGCTTAGGTCTTGCTCAGCTCTAGTAACATTAGTCATTATTTATGTTACTTTTTAAAGTAATGGTCATTTCCACCCTACACTGTTATAATGCTATTATTCCACTTTCAGCATCTTGTGGAATTCTGGACTTTTATAGTTTACCAATGTTACTTCTAATATTTTAATGACAATAACATTAGCATTAGAACTTTTGTGCAAATCATTTTTTGGTCATTTTTTTCACAAACATTATTTTGAGGAGGATTTTTGTGGAGTTTTACATTTTTTTTAAGAAAAATGGGGTTGTATTATGTTATTTCCTATTTGTGAATAACAAGTAATGTGTTGTTCTTGAAAAACAAGGGTAACTCTTGGAGTAACAGTTCAAAATTTTGTTCTATAATTACAGATTTCTTAAATGGACTGCCTCCAGGGAGTTGCATAGGGATACACCATGATCTTTGTGACACCCGAGGCCTGAGTGCTTTTGTGTCACCAGCAGCCACCAGTTCCCTTTGCCTTGAAGAACCATCTCCATGCTTCAGAAACACGTGCCAGTAGCTGTTATATTTATTAACAACAGATCTGGAAGCAAAGGGATGAGACCAAATGTAGTTCAGTGGAAATGAACAGCTAATGCTAATCCACCTAGCTGCAATGGCTGCATTGTCTTGCCTCACATATTTCTACTGCTTGGCACACAGTTCAGCAATATTCCTTTAGCATAGCCCATGGGTGGGTTAAAGTTTATTTGGCAGACAGTGCTTGATGGGTCTTTTTGAATCATCAGCACCACTGAAATTTAGCTCAGGCAGAAAAGTCAATCTAGACCTGTGACACCTCACAAGGGTTTTGTCGCCGGCTTCTGTGGGAGGCAGACCTCACCCTCAAACATGCCCATCGAATACACATGCATGAAACCTATGCAGTCAGCAGACGCAAGCATAAATATGCATTTCCACCCGCTGGATGATTAATAATGCAACATGCAAGCATAGGTATTAAAGCAGCCGATCCTCCTTGTGCATCCTCATATATTTAAAGTCAAAGGAAGCATAGGCTTGCTTCATTAACTCCTTCCAAATGGCCCTAATGATAACAACAAGGCTGCCGTGAACATTGCATGTTCAAAATCTAAATGGACACGTAGATGATGCCTTTTGCCTGCCTCTTTCCTCTTTCTCTCTTTACCTTCCCAACGGCACTATTTCATTTCAGAAGAAAACTTATGAAAATTGTTGAAACATACACTACAAAGCATTTTTCTCCCCCTTACGCTTTTTTTTTTATTGCAGCAGATAGCCCCCAAAAAAGGCAGCGATGTCAAAGGCTTCCAGTCCCCCCTTTGACATTCACGCAGTGCTGAGAGTCAGCCGGGGTCTCAGCTCTGACAAATTTGCATCTCTTTGAATGTGACGTTTGAAAAAAGCCAGAGCTGCTAGATTAAATTTTTTTTTTCCGTCGAGAAAATGAGAAAAGCCTCTATCTCTCCGCCAAGTCTACTGGGAAGATCTTTATTCTGATTCTTGTTAGAATTGTTTATCACCCTGACAGACCAGACTCGGACGAGATAAAGGCGCTGCTCCATCACGGGGCCTGACAGTGGTAGGACATGCAGAGAAATGAAAGGAGCAGGGGAAAATATTATTAATAGATGCCGACTTGATTTGCCTCTATGGCACGTCAAGGAAGGGAGGTGTATGTGTGTCGGGTTGCGGGGGTGGGGGGAGCCATGGCTTGATTGCAAGCCTATGAAGTTCTGTCCAAAAAAGAAGCTATTTTTCATTAAGTGATAGAAGGGCTTTTTTCATGTTCTTTCCTGAGGAGCTGATAACTTATGCAGTTTATTCTAACCCTGCTGATTTCTGTCAGAGACAGAAAACTCCTGAAAGATGGCTTCAGCTCTTCCTTTTTTTCAGGGGGGAAAGGTGGCTGCTGTGTCGGAAGCCATAGCAGAGTGTCCAGGCCTCGACCTCAGCTCCTGCCAGGTTCCTTGGGGTGCCTATTTAGGGGCAAAGGATAATTAATATGAGCATCAGGCATATTCTAGTTGCCTGGGAATAATAAACAGTGCGTAGCTGTATGTGCTTATGTATGCCCCCGTTTCCATTTGACAACGTTCTAAGGGATGCACTTCAGAGGTAGGTGGGACCTAAGATAAAGTAGGTGGGGCCAAATGAGTAATTCTTATGCATTTTGAAATGATAAACACATCAAAAACTATCCCTCAAATAAGCAGCTAAGGCCACCTGCCTGCCTAGTTAAAGGATAACATCATTACTTCACTAGGAGGAAGAGAGGGAAAACTTTTTTCCTCCAAGGGCCTTTTCACACTATCTAGTTATAAAACTATGATTCCATTTTAAGGTCCTTTCCGCACAACACTCTTATAGTGCGATTATTCCACTTTCAACCTCCTAGGGAATCCTGGGGTTTGCAGCTTTGGGAGGGGCCGGCTGGCCCCTCCCGAAGCTGCAACCCCAAGATTCCCTAGGAGGTTGAAAGTGGAATAATCGCACTATAAGAATGTTGTGCGGAAAGGACCTTTCTGTCATGATTCTGTGCTATGGAATCCTATGATTTTCAATTTGGAGAGAAGCATTTAGAATCCCCTGCCAGAGAGTTCTAGTTGGATGCATTCCACAGGATGCAGCTATGACTGTTGAAGTGAAACCATAGGGCAACAATTGTGTAGTAGGAAAGGGCCCCAGTACATTTTTTTTGAAGACTCTCAATTCTTATCTGTGATTATTCTCTTAGAAACCTTTCACTAAATTTGAATTAATTATCTTTTCTCATCTCAAGCCTGCTTCTAAAAATAAACACTTGCTCCACAAATTGAGATAATGTCCCGGTCTCAAAACTGAGATAAATTCCTAGCCAGTTTGAATCTCATTATTGGGATACTGGGGATTCAATATCCAATAAATGGATAAAGTAGAAGAAAAATGGTCTATAATTCTGCAAGACTTCCTTCTTCCATCTCCCCTACTGTCTCTCAGGGAAAGGAAAGGACTCTTTCTCCCCTGTCCAGATCCCATCTGTGTGCACAGAGAGGTTGGGGAAGGTTTGTTTTACAGATTTCAATATGGCCTGATGATTAAAACACCCCACTCAGATCACTCCTTAACCTTCCATGAAGG
Organism: Ctenosaura bakeri; assembly: GCA_948474755.1. Classification (NCBI taxonomy): domain Eukaryota; kingdom Metazoa; phylum Chordata; class Lepidosauria; order Squamata; family Iguanidae; genus Ctenosaura; species Ctenosaura bakeri. Next base: position 65,081 of record CAOLHI010003162.1, on the reverse strand, counting down.
AGAGGAGAAAACTGCCTGAGAAATGTTTCAGACATTTTTGTTTTGTTTTAAAAAAATCTGTGTTAACGTTTATTTCAGCATAGCAAATGGCAGAATACGTTCCTGACCAAATTATTAGAGATTCCCTTCATGCAAAGTGGCCCCTAGGGACCATCTGCATTGAGAAAGTAACATCTGACCGTATGAATCTACAGATTTTGGACAAGATCTTGTATCAAAGTCAGTGTCTGTGATGATGGAGCTACATCACTGACATGATACACAACTATGCTAGTGACCTATGATAGTGCAGAACAGGGGTACAATATGATGGTGCAACATTGCTCTCTGTATGCAATGTATTCTGATGGGCAATGAATCTTGATGTATAACATGTTCCAATGTGCAAGATGTCCCCTTGTGCATCAGCACATGTTGTGGACTGGAACTTGTTGCACATTGGGACTGTTGAACAATAGCCATGTTGCTGTCTCTGCTTGTACAATGGTCCTAGAAATGTAGTTAAGTCTCTCAGGAATATGGGCTTTGCACAATATTCTGATTTACCTTCATGTGATCATAAATCAGTATAGGATGATGCAAATATGTATCAGGATGCCAGCCATTGTACTTAAGTGCGTTATTCATTCACTGTCATAGCTGATAAGAACCAGTGCCTCAAGAAGCAGTGGGTATATCTGTGAGCATGATACACTTTCTGTCTCTTTGCCAACAGTTTCTTCATAAGCATTCCTTATTTCATGTGCTCTTTTTTTTCTCCCACAAGGCATCTAGTGATGGAAGCCATGAAGAAGATTGCAGCTACACTGGTCCCTCCATCTGTGTGGGAGTTCCGTTCCAGCAACCTCTGCAAATAAGGAAAAAAATGTGAATACTCACATCTCATTGTATTCAATGGCAGCAAAGTGCACTCAGATACTTTAGCATGTCCATGCACATGTCACCAGCATTTCAGTTATAGGGACATGATACTTCGCATGAGCTGGAAACCAAACATGTGGAGGTCATGGTAAAAGAGCACCCACTATAGTTCATTTATTTATTAGTTTACTCTATATCTCAGGCCCTTTCCACATCCTACCTTTTCTCGGCGCTGGAGTGCAGTGATCATGTGAGCAGCCTCTTGTGAGAGACTCTCGCTTCCCTGCTTCTTCAGCTCCACACGAACTTCCTGTTTGCGCGAGAGCCCCGCCTCTTCCTTTTACAGTGCAGCTTGTGTGCGATCCTGCAGCATTTTCAGTTGAAAGCCGAAAATGCAAAGGTGTGTGATCATTGCCTGCTGGCCCTTGGAGCCTTGCACATTGTGAGGGCATCATGCAGATCGCTCCTCGCAATCGCACGAGGCTCCAGGCCCTCTTCTGCATGGCAGATGTCATGAGAAAAGGGCCTCAGTGCAGAAGTCACTGCTAAAATGCAATTAAAATGCAATTAAACTATCTATAGAATTTAAAACAATGCAAAATGTATCTGTTAATGAAATAACAAGGATGCAGCACACTATGAAAACCCTTTTCCTTATAACCAGTCAGTTTCTCAAAACCCATCATATTTTTTTCAAAAGTTTTCGCTTGCTGATTGAAAGACAACAAGGAGGGAGACAATTTAACCTCCCTGTAAATTAGGCTACGAAAGATGACTGGGTTAAATATTTTTCATCCCTTCATACCACAAGATCTGGGGGGGGGGCATATCAATAACTTCAATTTAGAACATTTTTTTAAAAAAGTTAAAACCTTGAAAATAAAGAGTGTAAGGGCATTTCCACACTACACGGTTATAGTGCTATTATTCCCCTTTCAACATCCTGTAGAATCCTGTTTAGGGAGGGACCTTTAGAATTCTCAACCAGAGAGCTCTTTGGTCTCAGTGAACTACAAACCCCAGAATTCCACTGGATGTCGAAAGTGGAATAATAGCACTATAACAGTGTAGTGTGGAAATGGCCTAAAATAATTTAGACAATTTAAGCAAACAAACAAAAAAAACCTGAGCAAGAAAGAGTTATTTAAAAAAGCTACAATCGCGGCATAATTTGCTACCATCACCAAAGATGGAAACATTTCAGTGGAAAATGAAAGGCACGGCTGAGAGGGCTCACAGTGGGTCAGGCTCAGCTAATTATGAGATGAATGTTAATTTGAGGACCCTGTCACACTGCACATTTAGAGTACCGTGCCCTCCAGCACTTCACGGATGGATACGGGAATGCGATTCGCCAGGCAACATCAGAGTGTAGTGAAGATGTCAAAAGATATTAATAAAGAAGAATACACGAGTTAGCAAAGGCTACTGCTGTTTCCTTTTGCCAGAGTCTACAGGAAGCTCAAGATTCTTTCTTCTTCTTGTCGCTCTGCTGAGTACAAACTACTTTTGTACTAGGAACTCAGTTTGTGGCAATACAAATAAACTGAGCACAAAGGGGGGGAACTGGAACATACTAAACACAGCTGAAAAAGTGGGATGATAGAGGATTAATCAGGACTGGCCTCCCAAATCAGGCCAGTTAGAGCGTATGTAGTACTGTTACCAGGCCGTACACCCCCACATTTTGATATGGTTTAATTGGTAAAATATATTAATTGGCAGATGTGGTGGCATAAAATATAAATTATACTTGTGGCTGGCAAGGCCATGTGGAAGAAAGGGACACTGGCTGGGAATAGGTGGGAGATGACCCCTGCATGGCCAGGTCAAAAGTTCTCTGAAATTAAACAAGAAAGCCTGACTTAATGGCTCTGAGCTAATCCTATTAACTGCCAACATCAGAAAACAATAAGGTGCCCAGGACCCCTACTGTGTACATATCCTACCACAGATAGCCCAGAAACCCCCTCTCAACCAAGACATTGAAACCAATCAGTCCATTCCAGACCCATTGTCCACAGCAAGTTCCCTTTGTCTTGCATCTGGAACCTTCACTGCCACAGGCTATTTTCAGGGTACAAATATCCCTGATTTCAGGATGCCCAGTGCAATCTCTCGAAGGTCTACCCATCACTCTGTCCATCCGGCTCCTGAATGAGCACTGTCCTTAGGCCACACCTAAGCCAAAACACATTTCTGCTCGTCACTACTCTTCTGGACTGGTAATTATAAATCCTCCCAAACCTCTCAGTCTCTCTATAATTTTTCTTCCCTTTCTCTTTCAGTTAGCTCTTGTGTAAATGCTTGACTATACGTATCTTGTGTGCATGCATGAGTGAATTCCCCCAATAAAAACACATTTTTAGCTTCCTTTTTAATCTTTGTCTGGCTTTTTGCTTGGTCTGACCCAGCAAACGTTGGGTAAAAGATTCTGCTGGGTTACCCTGCCCCTTGTTTTGCTATTGCCAGTGCTCCGCTAATTTCCCCAACCTTTGCATCTTGGAGTGAATCAAGCTGTCCCCCATGGGACCAGCAGAAGTCAGGGTAAGAGTACTATGCTTTCACTTCAACTGCCAAAGCTTCCTCCTGTAGAATTTTGTAATTTTGTAGACTTTGCAATCTGTTGAGGCTTAAGAGCCGTGTAGCTGAGAGTTTTACTAACCAGTTCTCTGTGTAGCTCAGAGTTTAAATGTCCCTTCCTAAACTGTGGATCCAAAGTGTCCATAGGATGGAACCAGGGCAATTAAAAGTGGAATCATACTACTATAGATGTGTAGTGTGAATGTTGGCTTGTGGTCTAGTTTCTACCTTTAATTGGCTCTGCCATTCCAAAATGAGGCAATTAATACTCTGATGTCCTCAGTTTCAAACTGAAATCACTCCATTTAAAGTTGGAACAGCAGCTCCAGCAAAATTGTGTCTCTCTTTCTCAGTGCTCCAGCTGAGACACTTGCCTGGGTAATCTCAGTTATTTTGTAGTGGAGGAGCAGAGAATCTCTATTCCCCTCCCCACTCTGCAGATAACAGGAGATTTAATGCAGACACCAAAGTGCAAAATCCCAGTCTGAAACTGAGGTAGTGGTGATGCTGTCTATACATTTTATCACCTGAAGCAGGTAAATCACAATTGCAGCAGGATAGTGTCTATGGATGGGATTTATCACATGACCTTGTTTCTCTTTTGTTGTACTCCTCCTGGGAGACTGTTTGAAAAGTGTTTCTTTTATTAACATCAAAGATCTCTTAACGAACTCCTTTGTAAAAGAAACACTTTCCAAATGGTCTCCCACCGGGAGAACAACAGAAAAAGAAAGACATCATATGATAAATCCCAGCCAAAGGCACTATTATCCTTCTGTACTTGCGATTTACTTGCCTTGTGTGATAAAGCTTTCTGTTTGAATCATAGATAGTATTTGGGCAAGATGGTTAGGAATGCACTTGCTTGTCAGATATCCTATGGTTGATTTAGGATTCTTGTATGATTATGATTGACCCTGCTGATATTGCAGTTGTCTTTTATTTCCTTGCTTTTTTCACACAGCAAGAGAATGAGAGAGTAATAGACTTTTAATAGCACTCATGTATTATTGCTTTCAATAAGCTTTTGGAATTGTGTGTATGTGTGCATGTGTACGTGTTTGAAAGGAAGTGCCGAGATCTGCAGCAGCAGCAGCAACAACAACAAGTATGTGATTTGTCTTCTGTTTTGTACTTGGAACTCCTCCAAGATTCAGAGAGGTAGTAGCCTTCCAGATGTTGTTAGAGTACAACTCCCATCTTTCCAAGGCAGCATTGCTAATGGTGGAAAAAGCTGGGGCTTGTAGTCCAACACTATTCAGAAGGTTGTATGATTACTGTCCTCATCCTAGATAGTGGTGAAGTAGAAAATCTCAAATGAACTAAAATTCTAAGTAAATAATTACATAAAAATGTAACGTAACTGAATGTAACTAAGGTCCTTTCCGCACTAGCCTGTTCTAGCGCGATGATTCCACTTTCAACATCCTCTGGAATCCTGGGGTTTGCAGTTTCGGGAGGGGCCGGCCCCTCTCGAAACTGCAAAGCCCAGGATTCCAGAGGATGTTGAAAGTGGAATCATTGCGCTAGAACAGGCTAGTGCGGAAAGGGCCTAAGATTCTTTGGGATTTATGTGTATGAACTTAAATCATGTCTATATAGTTATCATAGCCACTCCTTGGATTTGTAGTTTGGGACGAGATTGATAGTTAGCTAGTACCTGTGTCACAACAAACTAGAGATCTTAGAATCTCCTAAAGAGATTGAATTATGTACTTAAAATGGGCAGTCTATGTCTCAAACTATCCACTCAGTTGGTATTGTATCTCTTGAAATGAAAAACTGAAGAACTCATACACAGGGGTCCATCTTTTTTATTTTTATTTATTTATTTATTTGTATCCTGCCTCTCCATATGGATCGAGGCGGCAAACAACTTAGAAATAGCATGTATTTTGAAACATTTCTATACATGCCCCCAACAAGCTGGGTACTCATTTTACCGACCTGCGAAAGGATGGAACGCTGAGTCAACCTTGGAGCTGGGCAGGATCGAACTCACAACCTTGTGGCTTGCAGTACTGGCATTTAACCACTGCGCCACCACGGCTCCCATCTTCATATACCCAATGCCAGTCCTCCAAAAGATTTCACCAGCACCATCAGACTGCAGTCTCATACATGTTTATTGGGAAGTAAAGCTTCTTTTAAAATCAGGCCTGCTTATTTTCAGGTCAGCCTCCTTGTGATCAAACTGCAAGTCAGTGGAAAAATTAAACGATCAAACATGAATTTACAAAAATGATTTAAGTTTTTTTTAAAACACACACGCACACAACACAAACTTTAAGTCAACAAAGTCTCACAAAGCTCTTAACCATATTGTGAAAGCTTTACATACAGTTCTCTAACCTATTTGTGTTCAAACAATTGGTAGCAGGGCAATTTCACTGGATCTCTTCTGGGAAAGGAGAAATCCCAAACTGTTCTTTCATGAGTGAGGCTAACTTTTAGCAGTTCTTTCATATCTATTTCCCCAAGGGACTGAAAGAACAGTTTGTTGGTAAGTGGCCACTATTTTGAATCCACCAATGACCCAATGTCAGCAGCTTTCAAGGATTTTGTAGGAGCGTGTGTATATGGTCAGAACCAGCATAGTGTAGTGGTTTGAGCATTGGACTACGACCCTGGAGAGCAGGGTTCAATTTGCCAGTCAGCCATAGAAACCCACTGGGTGACCTCGGGTGTGGCACACACTCGCAGCCCCCCCAAAATGCAGTGATAGATTTGGCTTAGAAGTGACATAAGCCAGGCCCTTTCTGCACTGCATTTTCCAAGAGAAAGGGCACCTGCAGCATCACACGATTGTGAGGAGCGATCTGCACGACGCACTCACAATCATGCGATGCTCCAGGGGTCAGCAGGCACCAATCATGCACCTTTTCATTTTCATCTGAAAGTCGAAAATGGTGCGCGATCACACATTGCTCCCAGGCCCCGTGCGCAGTTACCTGGCATGCAGAGCCCCCAGAGCCGTGCTGGTCATGCTTCCTGCCCCAGCGCAGCCTGGGAAACTCCTAGGCTGCACTGCAGAAGGAAGAGGCAGGGCTCTCGCGTGAGCCGAAGGACCCCAGACATGAGAGCTGCTCGCCAGAGGCTGCTCGCGTGATCCCTGTACCCCAGCGCCGGTAAAAGGTAAGGTGCAGAAAGGGCCCCAAAAATGACTTGAAGGCCAACAACAACAACAACAGCATGCAACATGTGTGTGTGGGGGGAATAGGGGTAGCAATGAAAAAAAATAGTGAAGTGAAGAAATTTCAAAGAAAATTTTACAAAGTGGAAACAATCTCATTTTTTTAAAGAAAAAAAATGAGAAAAATTATCAGGAAAATATCTTGTGAGACATTTCTGTTCAAATCTATGTGGAACTAATCAGACTACTAGCTACCCTTTTCTGGTGTAAGGTTGTGCTTATGGAGTAAAGAACCAGGTTTGCTGTGACACTCAAGCTAGAGAGTCCAGTTTGGCGTGGTCCAAAACCTACTGAGCCACAATGTTCACTGGGTGACTTTGGGCATTTCTCAGCCCAACCTACATCTCAGAGTTGCTGTGAAGATTACAAATGTGGAGAGTATTTATACCTCTTGCTTCCTAAGTAGAAATGTGGATTGTAGCAGGAAGAAGGGGGGTTCATTTATTAGTCCAGAAATTATTAGTCCAGAATTAAGTCAATTCTGCTAGTGTTTTTGTGGAACCAATCTGTCATAAAGATAATTTTTACTCTCTTCTTCTCTCCTTCGTTTAGTTCTCAAAATATTTAAATATTTACTTTTCTTGTGATAGTGACAACAGAGGGTTAATGCTACTGTAGGTTAATGCGACTTTGAGACTCAGACCTGAGTTATGCATCCATGAAGGCCTCAATTTACATATTTTTAGAAAGTGGATATACTTGACAAGCTTCCTCTTTATTCAGCTCCAGTTTTGGCACATGCCAAAATGCAGAGGGCATTGAGCAGCAATTTAACCTCAGAAAACAAATTCTGTTTGGTACCACTGGTGTAATTTTAAAGCTCATAAATTTTAATGTCAGTACCTTAGCAAGTCCAATAGAAAATGTTGCCAAAAAATATCATCATTATTGTTGTTGTATTCTCTTAAATTGATGCATCTTCGTACCTGTTTGTGAGTAATTATCAAATTAGGTTGGGTTTGGTTGCCTCCTGTTCAGAGTATAAAAACATTTCCATCCCAAACATATCCACCAAACATATTTTGGACTATACTGCATTGTTGTTTTTCAGAGAAGTAAGGGAATAAAAACTTCATCAGTGTTCCCTTATTTCTTAGATTTACTTTCTAAAAGGTCATTTGACAGAGTGACTATTCTCAAGTCATGTAGATCAAAGTTAGGGAACGGTCTTCCAGAGGCTATTAGGTCATAATATCTGTCACACATTGTCTGAGCTAAATGGAGCTGAAGGTTACTGTACTCTAAATCCTATAGGACCATGTGTTCATCACCCCTCTTACAGGACTTTGTTTATTACATTCTTTTTTCAAGGAACTAAGGGTAGCATATATTAGGCCCCACACAGTGTCATAATGGCAACTCTATGGGTTTGTTGGGGTAAGTTTTGGGGCAGTTAGGCAAAGGCACATGGATTAACCTATGGTCACTCAATGGGCTTCATGGCTGAGTAGGCCATGGCCCTCTACAGATGTAGCCTAGCAGCTCAACCACACTATGTCACACTGGCTGTTCACCAGTAGGCAGATAGACAGATAGTAGACCTGTGTAAGTGATCATCCTGCATATATGAAGACTGAAAAGTGAGGTGAGGACAAGGGTGTGCACTGACTTCATGCCAGTGCTTGGAAAACACAGTCCTCTGAAGACATGCTGCATTTGAAGGCCTACATAGATCAAGTCCTGTGTAAAAAATAAAGAGGAATCAGAGGGAGAGCAAGAAGGCAGTGAAGTTGTCCATCTACAGTTAGTGCCTGGATGCACTCTCAGGTACTGAAGTCCTGTAGTCATGGTGTTCCTTCCTATAAAGAAGTGTATTGCATTTCAATTTCACATAATAATAAGCATTTCTAAATTTGCCTCTACCAGAATATATTACCATATGGAAATATTATACAAATATTCTAAGCCAGAGGGGAGTGGCTCATTGCAAACTAATGGCAGGGTGGTGCATTTGATCCACAGGCTGACCACATCTATAAGGATCTGACTTGACACAACACAACATGACTGAAAGACTTGAGCACCAGGATCATTTCTGCACTAGACTGTTACAATGCTATTATTCCACTTTCAACATCTTATGGAATCCTGGGGTTTACAGTTTATGGGGGGACCTTTGAGGCCCCTCTCTAAACTGCAAACCCCAAAATTCCATAGGATGTTGAAAGTGGAATAATAGCACTATAACAATCTAGTGAGGAGATGACCCAGTGTTTCTGATATTGCCATTTGATTTTTGTTTCATGAAAGTTCAGCTTTCTGCCCAGAATGTTCTGGAGTGATTATGGAAAAGTTTTTTTTTCTTTTCTCTCAGACCCTGGAGAGCTACTGCCAGTTAGAGAAGGCAACACTAGGCTAAGCAGAGAAATGACAGGACCTGTCCTAGGGCAGCTTCCTGTATCAATCACTTCTCTCTACCCCAATTGCACTTTAACATCTTAAATGCAGTGCCAGTCACACACAGCCATCTAATGGCACTAGCCGTTCTCTGAATTGTAGCTTGTGAGTAGAGAGGCTTGAGTTAAGATATGAAATGCAAATTGGCTTCATTTTTGTCCTTTGCCACTTTTATGAATATTAAATATACAGATAAAACAATTTGGAACACTTTTTGGAAAGGATCTTTAAACTCTCAATTTCAACCCAATAAAGGTTTTATTCTGGTGCAGCAAAGAGAAATAAAATTAAAATATATAGGTTGATATTGGCCTAAATGTAAGGAGTGTAATTGGAAATCTGCATTTTGACTGCGCTTTGGAGTGGAATTTTACGGGCACATCAAAACCCTCGATGCTATTAAATATATAAGGAATGTATTATCAGTCAAAATGGTATAAGGCCAATGCTGTAGGTATCAATGCTAGATTTTTTTTTTCCTTTTCTTTAAAGTGAGGTTGCGATGAGAAGATTTTGTGTCAATGCAAAACACATGAGTCTGTTGGTTTGCTAATAAGGAAACCTAGGCCCTTTCTGCAAAAGGCTGGTGAATTGGTTTGTGCCGTTTCTTACCAGATTTTCTGGGCTTGAAACAGGGTGGATTTTCCCTCATTTCCTTCTGCACAGCTACTGCGTATGTTCCATTCTGATTTGGAGGAGTGCGAGTTCATGAATCCACACTGCCTCTGTCATGGCCACTCCTGCTATTCCCCTCACCTCGCCTCATTGGCTGTGATTGGCCCTCTTTTTTTTTTCTTTTTTGCATGGCTTAGTACATCACTGCGTACTTGTGTAAGTCCGTACTACCCCCTGGTTCCTCCCATGAGACCTCCCCTGACCACCAATTCGCAAATGTACATGTCTGCACCACTGTGAAAGTACAAATCAGATCGATCCAGAAAACTGGAAAACCAATTTCTTCCAGTTTTCAAATAATGTGCTTTACCACCACATGGGGGCACATTTAGTTGGAATTATGTGCGGAAAGAAGGTAAATAAACTGAACCTAGTCCGCTCCAACGTGCTGAAGACCTCCGTGGCAAGACGCATTGGCCCACCTTAATAGCCATGTGTGGAAAGGGCCCTAGTTAAAAAAACAAACAAACAAAAAAGGTAATTTGGTATGTTAATATTTTAACAAAGCTCGGGAAAGTTATCTTTTCGAACTATGACTCCCAGGTCCTTTCCGCACCTTACCTTTTTCTGGTGCTGGGGTGCAGGGATCGTGTGAGTAGCCTCCAGCGAGAGGCTCTCACATCCCTGCTGCTTCAGCTCCGCACAAGTTTCCCAGGCTGTGCTGGGGTAGGAAGCATGACCAGCGCAGCTCCGGAGGCTCCGCATGCCAGGTAAGTGCGTGCGGGGCCTGGGAGCAATGTGCAATTACACCCCATTTTTGGCTTCCAGCCAAAAATGAAAAGGTGCGTGATTGGCCCCTGCTGGCCCCTGGAGCGTCGCACAATTGTGAGTGCATCATGCAGATCGCTCCTGACAATCGCGCAATGGTCCAGGCACTCTTTTGCATGGCAAATGCCATGCGGAAAGGGCCCCAGAGTCTCAACAGCCAGTGTGGCTATGTCTAGTAAAGTAACCTTTATAAGTTCAGAATTTAAAGGGCTGGCTCCTAATTACAAAGTGGTTTTATTCTGCAGAAAACATATTCGACATTATAAAACTATATATAGGTTAGCCAAACTTCCAAAGCACCAGATGACAATTTCATAGAGTTTGCTATACACTGTTCTTGGATGTTTGCATTTTCTACTGACACAGTCATCCAGAACACTGCAACAATATCCAACATTGCTTTGTTGGCTATTTTGACCCAGTCTCACACCACAAAACACCTTTTTCTTTTCCCTGGAAAGTGCTAGTGGATGCAGCAGTGGCAAAAGTTGTAGGGAAGGAGGAGAACAGCGGGGTTGTTAGTTTAGAATACCAAATATCCTCTTGATTTTACCACTATTCTCCCTGAAGCTGCTCCAAACTGAATAAGAGTTCTATTTGTGCTGTACCCCAAGGTTTGGCACTGGCAGACTTTCATTCTATTTGGAGCAGTAGTTGTAAATTAAGTAGATCAGTTGCTCAGTGCAGGCCAGGGTTGTTAAAATGCCCTGGACCAGTTATAAAAAATCCTGCTTGCAGTACTGGCATTTAACCACTGCGCCACATGATGGGATTACGGAGGCTGCCTTGGGAAGCAGCTTGCGGTGTAAGCTGAAGGTGGGGCGGTGGGGGGAAGTGCCAAGCCAACTGTAAGAGTTTGCAAGCAATGTGTGCATGCACACTAAATCCCAAGTGAGGCTCCTTAGTTCCCTCACATTCCCTACGAAAAGAAGGAGAAGAACTGATAAAAGAGTGAAGCCTACGCAGAAAGAATGGTATATAATTTAAAGTAATTATACAACAGTGTATGCACATTAATACACACACAATGGTATATAATTAGCAACAATTTAAATCTGCAATTTGAGGTGTGTATGAAATAAATAAATGTTATGTTTAGACTTGGTCCCATCTCCAAGATATTTCATTCTGTATATGTAAATATTCCAAAATCTGAAGGAAAAAAAAAATCTGACCTATGGAACACTTCTGGTTCTAAGCATTTTGGATAACAAAATGTAACAACAAACCAGATAACGAAGAATTTGCTGTTCTTTGCTGACACCCAAACTCGGCTGCCTGAAGTGACCACTTTGCTTTGTCTGATGGTAGGGCCAGATCTGGGTTTAAAGCAGGGTGGGAACTATGTGGGCTTCCAAATATTGTTGCAGTGCAACTCCCAGCATCCCCTGCCACTGGCTAGGTTGGCTAGAATTGCTGGGAATTGCCGTTCAACCACACCTGGAGACCAGCAGATATTCCTGCTAGTGGTTTAAAATGTGCATAGGCCAGCCATGCAACTACTTCTCCATGGTGGCAGAGAGACTGCATTAAGCCACCCTAATCACTGATTTCTTATCCTTTCTTTCAGGTCATTTACCACCAAAGTAGTTGATAAGCTCCCCTCTGCAAGCCATATTTTATAGATATAGGCTACAAGTGAAGCAGAAGCTTTCTTATTAAGTTCTGCTTACAGATCCACCTGGCATGAATTATATCACTGCATCATCAGAGAGCAGGGTGAAAAGAGAGGAAAAAAAAAAAGAACTTGATCTCGAGGAGGCCACCAGTCCTGAAAGACAGTATGCATAAATTATGACGATATAGCTGGCAGGGAGGAAGGAGATAAGCAGAAAAGTCTTGGCAAGGCCAAGACTTCTTCAGATGGCACTCGTACTTTTTAGTTCCCAGCCAAAGTACTTCTTAAGAGTCAGATGAAGAATTCTGGTCTGAGTGTTATTATGGACTCTTGCTGTGCCTGAATGTGGAGTTGCTCATTTAATTTAATAGCAGGTTACTTAGCTGAGAAGCCACAGATCTGGGGGCCTTGATCTTGCTTATTTAGGTTTTTATTCAAATAATGACCCGATTTGCATGCTTTTGCACTGTAGTTCATTCCTGAGTTGATTAGTTCGACACGAATTCTGCAGCACTGTTGAAGAGCTCAGATCTTTGGGCAATGAATACCACTAGATAATTTCCCCCAAACCCACCAAATAAAGACATTGTTCATAATACATTCATTCAGCAAACTTAGAAGTACATGCAGATACAAAGAAAGCGAGACAGACAGAAAGAGAGTTCCTAAGTAGGAGGATTAAATACAAATTTAGTGAGGCACCAACAATGTTAGTTTTCAACAATAAAAGTTTGGATGATGACACTGTGATTACAATAATAATGGACTGGTGAATGATAAACAGAAGTTCCATTCTACTTGCTAACCAAACTAAACCTTTTGAATCATCTTCCATAAAATAATATAAAATAACTAGCGTATATATCCAGTGTTGGCTGGGATTTTATTTTCTCATAGGTAATACTTGTTAGAAATACCTCAGGACTTACCTTATCTTACCTTAGGAATTAGATCTGGTTGAAACACACAGATTTGTGATCGTGTGTGTCCAGTACCTGTAATTTTTCCTCATATTCCCCAGTCCAATCTGTATACAGACTTATTAACATACAGAAGTTGGGTTCCTGAGGGAATATGCTGCCCTCCTCCTTGCTGCTAGGCCTTGTTGCCATAGCAACTGACCTGAGCTCTCTGGCTGAGAATTCTGAAGGCCCCTCCCTGAACTGCCAACCCCAGGATTTCATAGAATCTTCACAGCCAGCCAATCATATGAGGTTGTCTCGCCTCACACAGCCAATCATATGATCTGTCTGACACAGACAAACTCACAAACAGACAAACTTTGACTTGTATATAGAAGATAAATGAATTATTTATAATGTTGATATGGCGAAGATTATATTATAACCATGAAACATCAGATTTCATCACTACTAAATTTAAACTTGGAAACACAGGCCATTTCCGCACAAGGCGAGAGAATCGCTCCATGCCAGTACTTACCAGATCTTTCTGGGCACGGACCAACGTGGACTGTCCCTTAAGCCCTTCCACAGGGCTCCTCGTCTCATCCACAGTGAATCTGAGCAGTGCGAGGTCTTAGAGACGCACTGCTCTGGCTTCCAAAATGGTGGCTTCCAGTTGTTCGTGGGTCCCAATCAACCGCGAAGCTCGCCATGCCTAAAGCCCACCCTCCGCAGATCGCAGGCTCGCATTGGTGCGAGCCTGCGAATCTGCACAAGGGAGCAGGTACGAAATGGTGCACTCCGGAAAAATGAAAAACCTGTTTTTTCCGTTCTTTAAAAAGTGTGCTGGAGGACCCGTTGGGGGCGTTTCAGAGTGGACTGAGGTGTGGATCTCAGGTAAGTAGTCTGGACCTCATCCACTCCAAGGTGGAGACGACCTCCGTGAGCGGACGCACTGCATTGTTTTAATTCCATGTAGAAATGGCCATAATAACTAGGAACAAATAAGAATTGATGTCTTATTTCCAATAGACCTAAATAAAACAATTCTTAACAAATATCTGACCAAGCCAAACTATTTCCCACATATTTCACCGTGTAGGATATATTGTCAGCCCTACTGTTGGGCAAAGGGAGACTATGAGCCGTACTATTAGGCAGAGGGAAACAGACTCCAGATGCCACATACCAGACAGTGGCAATAAGATGTCATGTGGGGAGGCTGTGTTATAAAGTTGTTGTTATTGTTATTGTTGTTGTTTGAGCCCCCTTAAGCTACTCTATTACCTACAAGTGTGGTGGAGAATGGTGTCCCATCATCAGTACTGAAGTACAATTCATTTGCCAGTGCAATTGTCCTGCATGCTTGGAACGTGAAGGTGCTCCACCTTATTTTTCAGCTCAAGAATCAAAATGCCTTAGTCCACTCCCATTTGCCATAGAAGTGAAGAATATTGTTACATGTTATTGGAACAGTTGAAATTGTTTAAAAGAGAAACCCAGTAATATACATGCCTGTTAATTATTGATTTTTAAGTTTTTTTCCCTTTTTTTCCTAAAAGCTTGCACACAAAAAGGAGGAATTTTTGCTCCCGTATTAGAAACTAGATCCTATTACTCTAGAAAGTGATGCCAACATTACCATCCAAGAGAAGAAGAAAGATATTTTAGGGCTTTTTTAAAATTTGTGCAGGTGACTAATAATGCTCTTGAAATGTTACCTATTTAAAACTGATAGAGGAGGGATGTAAGTGCTCCAGGTATAAGGAAATTCACATTCATTTGGGCTCATTCCCTGTCCCTGGTACCAACTACAAGGTGAGAACTTTAAGTAAGGGGAAGAAAAAAAAGAAACTGATTTAAAAAAAAAAAAGTCAAGCAGTGAGTCTTTTCGTACATCTGACTTTGTCATCAAGAGACAGAGAAAGACTGCAGAGATTTTGCTTTCGGCTTGACAAAAAGGATCCCTATAAGTCTGCAGCCATGGGGATAATTATGTATGTATGAATACATACATTGCTTTTGAATTCCAGATCTACAGTAGGTGTTGTGTAGGAGGATACATAAAGCTTGTCACTTTAGACTTTATTGCCAAGGGTACCATATATACACTGTCCAGAAACAGAGTCCTTCCTCCGCTTATGAAAAGACAGATTTCAACAGAGTATTAACTCTTCTTTTTTCCCCCAGGTTCTTTATACTTATCTATATCTCTCTTTCAGCAGCCTTTGCATACACACCAGCCAACTTCCAATATGAATTTTATAATGCTGAGAAAGGTGCCATTGTGCTTAACAATGGAGATCAGGCTAGTTTTATGCTGCAGAACAAGTAAAGCAAGGCTACAATGAAATTCTCTCCCAAATGGAATCTGAGACAACATTGGGTTATATAGAATCAGTTCTTGAAACCAGGGAGACACTTACCCTACTGTGACAATGACAGCAATGACAATGGCTATTACTGGTAGTATTCATCAGCTTTTCAGTGGTGGCAACCTGGGTGTGAAATGCCCTCTTCTCACTGTCTTGCCAGGTGCTCAAATTATGATTTTTGTGGCAGCACTTAAAAAACACTCAGGCATTGCAATTTTAAGACATTTTGGTACAGGCTATCTGCTTTTTTGGGACTACAGCTCCTTTTAACACAGCAAGAATGTCTGAATTATAGGTGCTATAGTTCCAAATCACTGGCTATGCTGCAGTGATATAGACTTGAGTCGACTGACTCGGACTCAAGTCAGACTTAAGTCTCTTCAGTGACTTGACTTGGACTCGACTCGGCAATAAATGATGCACTGCCTCAACTCGACTTGAGACTTGTATATACACTTTGGACATATCATGCAAAGATATGACTGACTGGAAAAGACAATATTGTTTGGGAAAGCAGAAGGCAGTAGGAGAAGAGGAAGACCACATTAGAGATTGATAGACTTAATTAAGGAAACCATGGCTCTGAGTCTGCAAGACCTGAGCAGGACTGTTGGAGATAGGGTGACCTGGGGGTCTCTAATTCTTAGGGTGGGCCTAGATCAAAGTCAACTTGAGGGAGCTCAATAAACAAACACTGAACAATAATGTCACGGATTAGCCAATATTTTACACAGTATTATTTTAGTGAAAATAATTATAGATATTTAATATAATCACTTCTTTAAAACGAAAGGTGAAATGGGACATTTTACTGAATTTCTCTTAGTTATTATTATTATTATTTTTTATTTCCATCTCATGCATCTCTTATCAAATCAATTGTCCTTCATAAGTAACAGTGATGACGCAGGGTGCTTAAGCACAGGGGCCTTACCTTTACATCAGCTTGGTGGAGTGTAACTTCCAACCCTCCTTCAACCACATGTACAGGCAATCTGCACATTGCCACTATTATATTATGTCCCATAGTCATTTTATGTCTGGAATAGAGAGGTGCCCAGGCAGCATGTTTGTTCATTTCTGCACTTGGAAGCACAAGAAAACATCAACCTCTGGATCTTCTGGAGATCTAGGAAGAAAGTGTCTTGTTTGTGCTCCCAACAGCAGAAGAACAGTTGACTGCTGCTTAGGTACTCACACCATCCCCCAACTACTAAATCACCATGGAGCATGTTCTGGAAGCTGACACATAAACTGTGCATATGGAGTGTTGGACTAGAAGGAGATTCCTAAGGTCTCAGCCACTTTTCTGGGAAAGATGAAGACTGGTTCAATTAAGACTCAGGCTGTTTCCGCCCTACACTGTAATAGTGCTATTATTCCACTTTCAACATCCTATGGAATCCTGGGATTTGCAGTTTAGGGAGGGGCCTTTATAATGCTCAGCCAGAGAGCTCTTTGGCCTCAGTAAACTACAAACTCCAGAATTCTACAGGATGTTGAAAGTGGAATAATAGCACTATAACAGTGTAGGGCTGAAATGGCCTCAGCCTCCTTTAAGAGAGTTCACAAGTGGAAGCACTCACTCTCTTGGGTTCCAGATTAGTTATAGCAAAGTAAGGCAATGTGCAAGTTTCATAGCTAAAAATGTAAATTACACTTAAAGGTATATTCAGACACATATACATGCAATGCCTAAACCCTGGCTGACTACAGGAATGTTTCAAGAAGAGCTTGCACTCACCCTCATGAGAGTGAGTGAGTGAGCAACAGAGGAAGAGAGAGAGGAGTCTTTTACATGTTTATAAACATACCTGGAAGGTTTTCTGTTCACATGGTGTGCTTGCTTAGATATATCCTCACAATGGGTGGCTGAACAAATAGGGAAAGTTCTAGAGATAGCATGTATATGGTAGAGGCATGCAGGAAACCCTTGTTGTTAAATCCCTATTGTTCTAATTGCAAATTGGGTAAAGGGGAAAGAAAACACTTGATTGGAAAGCATTTTCCAACATGGAGGTAATTCCATATGGAAGTACTAGATACCCCCTTCTACAATGTTTTTAAAATAATATATGCAACTAAAGTGGAAGTCTGCAGCTGAAATCCTGGTGATCATACCTAACTGGAGTAGATCTAGTAAATCAATTATTGAACAGTGAATCGATGTATAAGTGAATCCAACTGATTCCATAGGTTTACTCTAGAATAGAATTTAGGCCCACAGCTGCATATGTCACCAAGATTTCAGCAATTATCAGTCACAGTACTTAGGATTATATTGTTGATTCTCTGTTCCACTCACTGAACTATCTGTACGTGTCACATGTTATTTGTTGCTGTTAAAGTTACAATCTTTGCCTGTGGTAATTGCTAGTTTGTATGTTTGCCAATTTTCTGTTTGTTTTTCCATTCCCTTTCTTTTCCTGCATCCTCTAACTTGTAGCCATTTTCTTCTTCCATCTCCTCTATAAGACTCTGTGTCTAACTATGTACAAGTAATATCAATATGTTTTTACAAAGAAGGTGGGTTAATTTCTTTTCCTCTGCTAGACCTGGGCCCTTTTCGCACTTTGCCTTCTTGCGCCAGGGGGGAGGATGTCTTGCGCAAGAAGGCTCCTCTGGGAGGCTGCCACTTCCCCCCTCGTTCCTTCTGCAGGCGCTTCCTGCTGGCGCGTCTGTCGTGCTAGCGCCCCGCCCTTTCCTTCCGCAGGGGCCTGTGGTAGCTGTAGGCTCCGCAGAGGGAAGGAAGTGTGACCCAGCCGCCTCCCCGACATTCCGCACAGCAGGTAAGTGCGCATGGGTGCCGGGTGCTTTGCGCGAGCGCGGGTGATTTTCGCTTCAAGTCAAAAATAAAAAAATCCACGCTCACGCCGCTTCAGCCCCGTGAGCACCACGGAAGTGGGAGTGTGTCATGCAGAGCGACGCTCCCACTTCCGTGAGGCTCACAGGGCTCTCACGCTAGAGAAAGCCCTTGCGAAAAGGGCCCTGGTGACTGTGTGGATGTGGGGTTGGTTCTTCCTCAGCTTTTTCCAGTTTGGTTAATCTGCTAGTAACATCTACTGCTATCTCTCACAACTTCAGTTTCTAAGCCTGCCAGCAGTAATCTATTCTTTCCCTCTGCCCCTACAAGTTTAGGCTTCTAATAAGCACCTTTATATAAATTTCTCTTTCTCCTCCCATCTTGTTAATTGTATCTGTATATCTCAATGATCAATATTCTCTGGGGCATTAACAATAAATTAAAGCCTTAAAGAATAAAACAAGTCAACAATAAAAAACAGAACAAAAGAACAACAACAGTAGAGAGCTAAAGGAACGGCATCGTGGGTGGGGAATCTTTAAGCTCTCTGACCATTTTAGTTTACAACTCCCATCATCATTTTACTTCATGTCTCAAGTCCTTGAAGATACTTTCAAGTCAAGTCTCATGTCTGGGAGACAACTTTATACCTCAACCTGTATCCCAGAATTTCTGGACAGAGTCAAATACAGTCAGTTTTAACAATTTAAGCAGAGTCAGCCCTCCACATTTGCAATATTGCCATTTGCAGCTTTGGAAGTAGGGCATAAGATCCTTCTTACTCCCCCTTCCGGAAGCTGGAGGCTTTTGTGACAAAGAGCCTGCAGCTTCAGAAGTGAAGTCTAGGATCCTTCTTGATCCTCATTACTGAAGATTCAAAAACTTGAGAAGGAAGGATCCTTCCTCCTCAAGCCTGTTGCCTAACACATTTGCTGTTCCCTTCTGAGAAATGCACCCTGCACTCTGAGGGAGAGTCTTGTTTTTGACTCTTAGGAAAAGTTTTAGAAGGCTCCTCCAATACGCAGCAGGGACAGGCTGCTGAGCAGACCCTGCCTCAAGACTTGTATATTTTTAGCAACTGACTTGCTGTCCTTGGTTCAGTAACATAACACATTCATCCAGAAACCTTACGACTTTCAACAACACTTCCATCTCTTTTTGCCTACTGGTCACATGACGATCTGTCTCAAGCTCTCCAAAGTGCAATAATTTCAATTTAGTCATCATGGCCTCTAGGGAGATTTCAGCAGCCTTAAACTTGTGCAGTGTAGTCCTATGTTTATTTGAAAATAATTCTTGTGTTCATTGAGACTTAGGGCCTTTCTGTACTACACTGTTATAGTGCTATCATTCCACTTTCAACATGTTGTGGAATTCTGGGGTTTGTAGTTTACTGAGGCCAAAGAGCTCTCTGGCTGAGAATTCTAAAAGCCCCTCCCTAAACTGCAAACCCCAGGATTCCACATGATGTTGAAAGTGGAATAGTAGCACTATAACAGTGTAGTGTGGAAAGGCCTTTACTCTCAGATAAATGTTCATAGGATAGCATCTTCCTGCTGTCAGCCCTAAGAATTTGGAAAGAGTACTTGTTTTACTACAACTCTCAGAATCCTCCTAATGAACATGGCCAGAATTCCATAACTGTCTTTTCAGATGTAAGCTCCACTGAAGTCATACCGAAAGACAAGTTTAGAATTCCATGGTTAGTAAATCAAATTGTTTTTAATTGATTGATTCTTCAAGAGCCAGTTCTCAGTTCTCATTTCTTGGAGACATGAGATCAAGCCTAACAAAATGGTTTGCCTGACAGTCTCAAAGACCACTGTTTGCCCTCCTCGTCTTCTTTGAAGGGTAGTCTTTGCCTAGCTTTCCTCTTTCTCATCCACACATTATATAACATCTCTAATCACCACAATCTACTTATTATTCATCTCTGGCCTCTTTCATCATCGTATGTCATTATGAATCATTTACAGATTATAACATTATTACCCACTTCTATTCCCTTATTCAGCAACTTCCCTGCCAACTCATATTATTAACATGGGCTACTCATTTATTTTCTACCACTTTTTCTTTTCCAATGAGACAAGGAGGCTTGCACTGCATGCTTCAACATATGCTGAAGAAGCAAAAGGTGTAGTCCAATATATTTTGATGCCTGTGGGGAAGGAAAAGAGGCAGGTCTCCTCCATTCCGTCTTCCGAAACTGACTGGGTTGGCACCTGAACCTTAGGTCAATGCCAGCCATAGGATAGGGCCCTTCATCGCATCTGAGGACACCTGCCAGCACTGGCTTTGTGGTAGGTTGATTTTTATCTCAGCCATTAACTCATTGGGAGTCTTTAGCAAGTATTATCTCTGCACTGGTCTTCCCATCTGCAGTAGGAGGAATAATACTGATTAATTTTACCTTACTGGATAACCTGGACTTAGTTCCCATTAGCTTCTCTAAACCTGACCTGAGCACTGCTAGTCTAAAACACTGCAGTGGATTTGGGATGACGATGATGATTAACTTTATTTCTATCTTGCCTTTTCCCCAAGACTAGGACTCAGTCTACCAGCACAATGAATGTTGTCCAGTCTACCAGTAGAATTGCTATTACTGCCATTTGTGATGGTAGCAAATTGCAGTAGCAGCAGCAAATTGCAGTGAAGTAACTTAAGAAAAAGAGAAAGAATCTGAGCTACAGTCAAGAAACCATTGGAAAGATATTTTCTTCTCTATAAGAAATGTCCCACCGATGGGGACATTTCTCAGCTCACCATGGGAAAAGAGAAATTTGAGAGGCCATCAAGCACAAGGATGTCCAATGGTGCTAGTATCAGGCAGGTTACTGCCACAGTACAACTTGAGTAACTACTAATATGATAGTTTATGGTTTTCTGTAAGGTCAAATGAAGATGTCTTAGCAATTTTCCATGAATTTTTTTTCTGTCAGTTCCTTTTTTTCCTGCAAAGTTCTTAAATGTTTACCTAGAACAGAAACTGCTAACTTCAGTTTAGGAGACTAGCAGGGATTTTGGGATCACAGGCACTTTGCCTTCAGTATTAACACAACTGAATTATTGTTTACCCCAGGCTTCCTCTACCTCTTGTTTCTTGCAGCTCCCATCATCCCCTCATTGCCATACTGGCTGGGGAGTGATGGGAGTTGTGATCCAACATGGGCAGAGGGCACCAGATTAGTGAAGGGTGTTAACTGAGGAATGAGAAGCTATAATGAATTCCGTCCAAATGTTATTTATCCAGCCATACAGCTCTCTGTTTAATACAAAGTAAGAGTTACAGAGGGTTGCAGCAGCACTCTCTCTTTGTCCATCTACAGGTTCCTGTGTTTCCCTGTTGGACTGTAAATACTTCCCACCAGAGATAACAATCCTGTTGGTGTTTGTGTGAATTTTTTATAGACATTCAAGCCTCACTTGGATGTGAACAGTGCAGCCTACTATCAAATGTGTGTTCCATGAAGGAGAACAAAATGTCTGAAAAGCACTATGATCACTTTAAGCCAAGATAAAAAAAACAACAAATTGATCAAAAGTATATGGTCTTGATATGAGTAGCTGACTTTTTTAAGATCTCCTGACTCATCCTCCTTTTAAGAAACCAGATTTTCAAGTGAGTTCTGTTGTTGCTTATCTTAGGAACTCCAACCAAATTAATGGGAAAATTATGCAGATGAGCCCAACTGCTACGATGCTATTGGTTTGATCAAGCTATAGTAGACCTACTGAACCAATTGCTGGATGATGAGACAACATGTGAGAAAATTCAATGTTTTCAAATAGGTTCACTCTAGTGGACACAAGCAACAGCATTTAGGGCAATGGGTTATCAGTGATTTAGAAGATATTCCAGGATTCCACTTACAATAGTTTGTTTAGAGAACCAGTCAGCCCACCTGGGCTTCTTCTCTCCCGTCTTCCTATGGTTAGGGAGCTAGATATGTTTAGCCTGGAGAAGAGGAGGCTAAGAGGCTATGTGATAGCTATATATTTAAATATTTGAAGAAATGTCGTGTGGAGGATGGAGCAAGCCTGTTTTCTACTGCTCCAGAGACTAGGACACAGAGTAATGGCTTCCAATTTCAGGAAAAGTGATTCTACCTAAACATTAGGAAGAACTTCCTGATGGTAAGAACAGTTTGACAGTTGACTGTGCCCCCTCAGAGTCTGGTAGAGTCTCCTTCTCTGGAGGCTTTTAAACAGAAGCTGGATGACCATCTGTTGGGAATGTTTTGAAGGTGTGTTCCTGCATGGCAGGGGATTGGACTTGATGGCCTTTGTGGTCTCTATGACTCTATGATTCTTCTTACCCTTAGAGAAATTTCATCCAAATGCTTCTATTAGTCTCACTGCAGATTTCTACCACCAAAGCTCCTTAGGTCTCCATCGAGTGGATGTCTCTAGACTCTAAGACCATTTCTGCACTAGACTGTTATAGTGCTATTATTCCACTTTCAACATCCTATGGAATCCTGGGCTTTGCAATTTAGAGAGGAGCCTCAAAGGATGTTGAAAGTGGAATAATAGCACTATAACAGTCTAGTGCAGAAATGGCCTAACAATGTGAAAAAGTATTATTTCCTCACACCAGTGCTCTTTGCTTTGGCTACTGATTCACTTCCTCCAGCTCAAATTAACTAGGTTGTTTGTACTTACTGCTTCTCAATCTTTTCCCAGAGTTATACCAGCAGCCCAATGTTTCCACTGGCATCTCTCAGACTGATAAAGTGCTGTAGTATAGGATGGCAGAAAAGGATTATCTCAACTCTTACATCAACATCATTTGGGAATCTGAAGGAAATATTCCTGGAAGTGTGTGTCTGTGTGAATTGATACATGTGTATACATCTCTGCATGCAAACACATTATGCATAGAGATATATAGAAGTTTGAGCAGTTTGAGTAGACTGACAGTATGATAATCGATGTGAAGTCTACAGTCATAACAGGAAATCATGCTATTTCTGCAGAAAGACTTTGTTTTAAAAGACAGTGTGCATATCATTGACCTACATTCCATCCTCACTTGCATCCTTTGTACTATACCTGCCAAAACCTTCCTGCCAAGAGATGCAGTAGATATAAAGGCAATGTATGTTGGTGCAACATCCTATTAAACATTCTGTAGACCTAAAAACACATTTTGTCACTCACTCCCAATTTTCTACTAACTCTTCAATGTGTTACGAGCCTGTAAATAGGTCATTCTACAATGGAAGCCCTAAGTTGTGGTACAAATGCAGAACTTATTTTTGTTTGGCTGCTACAAATGTCAGATCATGGCTGGAATCTTGTTCGTGTCTTACACTTGTGTAATTTCCTTTAAGGAAGCAAGTGAACATTTCTGTCTGGTGGGGAATGTCATGCTGAGTTCAAGGAGCCAGAAGTAGAATTGTGTACACAATACCATTTTGCATGCAGGTGTACATGTGGCAATGCCTATACATGCAAAGCCTTTTTGTCTGTGCATTCACTTTGAACGTTGCTGTTTGTCACAAGGGTTGTATAGCACAATTGATTTATGGAATGAAACCCCAAGGCAGGAACTTGACCATATCAAGTTAATCCTTCTCCTGAACTGAGAGGAGCTCTGATTTCAACAGAACTCTTGAAGACCTGAGTCCTTTATCTACTAGTGGGGGAAAAACAACTATGAGTTTGATGTGGTGGGTTTTCAAACTGTGGTCTTTAAGAAATGTGGTCATGTTATGGTCACCAGTGGTTCCTCAGTGATAAGATCAATAACTGAGGCTAAGTGTTCCAGAAGGATGGCTTATCCACCAGTCATACACCATTATCTATCCTGTGTCTTATCCTGCAATCTGGATGAATAAGGGGAGTATGAAGGCACACATTCATTTGACAGAAGGCTATAGGGAAGCCTAAACAGCCTGACCCCTATAAGATTTAACTGAATGGGCAAGTGTGGCAAACACTGGGCAGTGTGAGGATATTGACCTAATAATTTCAGATGTCATCTGCAAGTATGTTGCTCAGACTTTTGGCAATAGTGACTTGGATGGCAAATTCTGTTAGTTCTCATCACCACAGCCAAAGTGAGTTGCAATCCAATAACCTGTGAAGGGCTTCATGATTCCTAGCCCAGATATAAACAGTGTCACCATTTCCACACAACAATGTTTTCCTGCATCATTCCATTGCAATCCTGGCTGCACCATTGCTGGAAAGGGAGCACAACAGGAAACCTCCCTTCCACACCTGACCAGCTCCTCATAGAAGGAAGTGTGAGCAACACATGTCTGCCTTCTGCAGCACAACCGGGCTTTTCCCATGCTGTGCTGGGGAGGGAAGCGCCACCATCTTACTTCCTGCCCTCCTGCATGGCAGGTAAGTACGGGACCATTGTATGGTCACAGGCACTTAAATGATTTAATCTGTTAAGTGAATATCTTGCGATGGCGACTCATGTGGATGGGATGGCAGTGGGACCAGGACAATGTGTGAGAGTACAACCTGTGGACTGCTGCTATCTCATCCCTATAACAGGACTGCAACAACATGCAGAAATGGCCTGTGATAATGGTGTCCTGAAACTGATTATGTTTAACAACTTATGACTTCATAAAACCCATTCAGAACAAGGGCAAAATTTCCCACATTTTCACTCCATTTGTTAGCCCCTTCCAATCATTATGAGAAATGAAGGGTGTGTTTGCATAGGATGATCTGCTCACCAATATAGAATGACCTGACAGTTGCACCATAAGGCATTAACTTTGCAATAACTTTATTTGGAATTGGATATTTGTTATTTAAGACCCAGCATGGTGTTGTGGTTTGAGTGTTGGACTATGACTCTGAAGATCAAGGTTCTAATCCCTGGTTGGCCATGGAAACTCATTGTGGGCAAGTCACACTCTTGGAGCCTCAGAAGGTGGCAATGGCAACCCCCCTACCAGAACAAATCTTGCCAAGAAAACCAGGAGATAGTTTGCTTTAGGGTCACCATAAGTCAGAAATGACTTGAAGGCACACAACAATAACAACATTTATTACTTATTTGTTGGTGTAAGACAGTTTATGCTTCTACTGTATACTTAATTTAAATAAAGTAAAAAAAAATAAGGTTAAAAAAAACACATACATATAGGCACAAAAACATTGAACAGCAAAAGTGGAAGGTGAATTTCACAGTTAGGATACATGAAATAATACAACTGACTTCCTCCATGAATTTTAATCTGACTCAATGTTAAAAGATCCAGTTCACCTGTACATTAAAAAAAATGAGTATAATTCAACACCTACTGGGACAAATGGGTGAGTTTCCTTCAGCTGAATTACAGTCAACCCTCCACATTTGCG
The DNA here is from genome assembly GCA_948474755.1 of Ctenosaura bakeri. Lineage (NCBI taxonomy): Eukaryota > Metazoa > Chordata > Lepidosauria > Squamata > Iguanidae > Ctenosaura > Ctenosaura bakeri. Next base: position 39,565 of record CAOLHI010003162.1, on the reverse strand, counting down.
GGTTTCATTTGTGCAGATTTGATTATTCACAAATTATTTGCTGTCACCTCTGCTGCCTTCCTATGCCATTTTTAATAGGGTCTGCAAACCCTGTGAGACTGAGAAACTGTGAACAAGGCTTGTAAGTTCCTATTAAAAATGGTGTGGGGCAGCAGTGGAGGTGGCAGTAAGCCCCACCAGCCACTCATTTCTGCCTTGTGAAGGACCTTGATGCCTCAAAGGAATCCATGGTGGGTTGAATATGCTGATCATACCTTTTTGTGTGTTAAATATGGTTTGGGAAGGCCTAGAGTTATTCATGGTTTTTCCACTTTCACGGGGGTCCTGTGCCCCTAACCCTAGAAAATGTGAAAGGATGACTATCAAACAAAATCAGTATAAACATGATTTTGAAAGCAAATACTGGTTTCTCCCACAGTATTTTGTAATGTGAGTAACAGATACAACTGCTGAATTAGGATGTTGTCACGACAGCACATAATACAAAGTGTTCTTTCTAAATGGATAATGTTTTACTAGATCCTAAATTATTCCATATAATTGGACCGAAGATCACAAAGACTGCACATTTACAAGATAAATTGAAAATTAATGTACAAATAATATTGTAATTACCCAATCGCTATTATTTGAAGAATATACACACTATGGGGTCTATTCCTTCCTTGATGAGCAAGTGTGGCTCCCATTAATTTTAATGGGAGTTCAGTGTGTACATCAAGGGGAGAATTAACTCATGAGTTAAAGTTGACAGTGAGGATTAAGACCTGCACTTGTGGCTTTGATTTGAAAATGGAGCATAACTTTTGATATTTATCACTTTTTAATTGTGTATTTGTAGTTGAAGCAATTTGCAAACCATTGTTATTCCCTATCACTACAAGGCAAAGATAAATTGAATTATATAGCCCCCTTCCTGGACTCCTTGATGTTCTTTTCTGATTAAATTGAATTGTAACAGCAGTATCATAATTAATAATCTATGCTGATCAAGTCTGTCTCACTAAAGCCTAGTGGTATCAGATTGTAACGAAAAATTATTGTTTCAAGGTGGACAGTTTGTCTCTTTTTCCCAATGGGAAAAAGACAGTTTGTCTCTTTTTCCCAATGTGCTGATGACATCATTTAACAGTTTCAGGTGCATTTCAGGCACATTTTAGCAAAGAAATGACCAAAACACATAATGAAATAAAATAAGTAGGACAATGTAAATACAGCAAGGAATGGACATTAATGTTCTCTTTCTACTCAGCATATCTGTTATGCCCTCGATATTTCTGAAAGGAATGCCACTTGAATTTATTTTTTTTTAAAGTGGACTTTTTCATTTTGGTCTGTGCACATTTGATTCTGTCTATGGAACATCCCCATAGGTGCATGCAAAGACAACAAACCCAGACATGAGCTATGCAGGCTTCAGGGGGAGCAAGAGTTTGCTCATGTATCCTTAAACTAAACCAGTCTCATGCTTATAAAAAAGAGGTTATAAAAGTCTTTCAATCTTGATTTCATTGTCTTTTTCCAAACAGTACCTCAGTTTTCTACCTATTTTTGTTCTGTATTGGGCTGTGAGATTTTTTTCTTCCCACACTGCAATTTGTACACGTTTTTGTGTATTTCCCCCTATGTATACATTTACATATGTGCAGTTCACCTAAGGTCCATGTTTCTTCCAATTTACTAAAGGTGTATTTGTTTGCTTGCATGCATTTGAATTTCTACTTTAAAATTCACACATGCAGGAGTCAGTGTAGTGCAGTAGTTTGAAAGCTAGGCCCTTTCTGCGTGACACACCCAACCTGCCATGGGAACAAGAGAAGGACAAGACTGGGGTGACACTTATGCATGACGTCATCCCAGACCTGTCCTTCTCTCATTCCTAGGCAGTGTGATCATGCCACAAATCATTGACAGGTTTTTCCTGTCGATGACCAGTGATTGCACTGCCCTCCCACTGCGTGTCCACACTTACCTTCACTGTGATGATACTTGAAGTGTAATGGCTGCGCTCTCTGCCCCAGTGCATCCTGGGGCAATGTGTAGCTGCACTGCAGAAGGAAGGAAGAGGCATGGCCATCATGCTTCCTAGTTCCAGGAGGCAGCTTGTGCATAGGGGAGTGCTCCATCGTGCTCATCTCCTGGGAGAGCTGCTGCCACCATTGTCATCGGATGCCACTGGGACAGAGGTAAGCTATGGAAAGCGCCCTAGACAACATTTCTGAGAGCCTAGGGTTCAAATTTATGCTTAGCCATGGAAACCCACTGGGTGATCCTGGGCCTGTCACACCCTCCAGGACTTAGAAAAAGTCATGGAAGATCCCCTCTGAATAAAAGTTGTCAAGAAAACCCTATAACAGGTTTGCCTTAGGGCCACTATAAGTTAGGTCCTTTTTGCACCTTACCTTGTCGCGGCAGTGGGGAGCGGTGCTTGCGCAAGCAGCCGCTCGCGCAAGCCACTCACAACAGCCCCTCTTCTGCCCACATCGGCTTCCTGGTAGCGCGACTGTCGCACTAGTGCCCCTTCCTTCCGCAGCACAGTCTGGGAGCTGTAGGCTGCACTGGGGAAAGGAAGCGTGACCTCCCCAGCTCGCCGAAGCACCGCACGCAGGAAAATGCGCGAGGGCGCCGCGAGCATTGCTCAAGTGCGCAGTATTTTCGGCTTACAGCTGAAAATAAAAAAATGTGTGCTCGCCCCACTTCAGCCTCGTGAGCGTCGCACCAGTGGGAGTGCGTCATACAGAGCGATGTTCCCACTCACGCGACGCTCAAGGGACTCGCGCGCAAAAAAAAAAAAGCATGCGAAAAGGGCCTCTGAAATAATTTGAAACTACATAAAAACAAGAAAAACATGCACAGTCTTATGCACATTTTCTTTTTCTGAAAGGCACTATAAGACTTGTCTCAGTGAGTCTCCAAAAATGCCACTTTTGTTGAAATTGTCAAATTCTTTTTCAATCCTGGTAAAAGCCTGCATGAAATGAAGGCTTAATGGAATACAAGTTGCCATCAAAAGACTTGAAGATACTGTCTTGACACAGCACAAGGTCATAAACGAGAGAGGTTAAAGAATTTCATTTGGCTCACATCTGATGTGAACTTACCTAGTTCATGTACCTCAAACTTATATACAAAATAAAATGTAGAAAATTTACACTAATCTGAAAGCTGTGATCAAGTTTGGTGTTGGAAAAAAAATGCAAGCAACAATATATGTATGTTAGGAAAAGCTATACATGAAATGTGCATATGAAGAAAGAAATATCCAATGTCACATTTGCTAAGAGGGAGAATTGTATATATTTCAAAAGAAAAAAGAAAAAAAAAGGCATAGACCAAAAAAAAAATCTATGAGGCAAAATATGGCATGGGAAATGAATTTCCATTTGGAGGACTTTTAAAAACAGAAATTTTCAATTTGATACAAAAACAGGATGGTGCATATTTACTGGTGGCAATGGAACAAACTGAGAGTAAGCTAAATTGGCAGATTCAGCTATACCTATCAAAAACTGAGCTTAGTTTAAGGGTTGCAATGGCATGCTTTGGGCAATAATTTTAAGGGGTAAAATTACAGGCAGACAAGTAATTAATTATTTAGTTTCATATTTTTCTCATCTGTTTTTTATTTGGGGGCGGGGTTGGATTTTCCCCCGAGACATGCAAATTCTTTCAAGGTTCCTTGCTTTCCAATATCGTCTGGCAGCAAGGTAACCTAGTCACCTGGCAAAGAAATCTCATTTTCTTCAGGGTCAGGTCTAGTTCAGATTCTGACAGGGATTTTCAAATTAGAAAACCAAAAATTAAACATTCCTATTTCTCCCTTTCTGATAATTTAGTCTCTTCTCCCTTCTTAATAGCCAAAGCATTTTATGCTCATAGCCTCTAGAAGTTGAAATCAATGGCATTTATTTCCAAGGTGATGCATTTGATATCAGAATACCAATCCTTCTTTCCTCAGAAATATTAATATAGGTAAAAAATATAGATGATGTGAGCTACTGTAAGCAACTTTCAGTGTTCTGTTCATCTGTTGATCAGGTGACAAGTGTATAGAAGATGAGATTGTTTTGAGTAATATCTGAAGTAGCAGTTGAATGTGGCAGAATATGAAAATGCTGAGAAATATGAACATTTCTGATGGAGTATTTACAAGAGGGAGGGGAAAAATGCAGGAATATCAAAATCAAGGCTTGATGTGCCAATAAAAAAAATCATAAAAAGGCTCCTAATGCAACCACTGTATATTAATCATTCTGAAGAAGACAGTCCAAGATGTACGATAGCTATAGTGGTGACTTTACTTGTATATTCAGTTAAGATACAGTCTGAGGAAGAAGATTGATATTAAATCTTCAGGCAAGCAGGCACATGCTTTAGTAGAGAGCTCCTTGTGTCCTTCCCCTTTAGCTAGGCATGAAATGTGGTTTAAAGACAGGGTAACAATGTATTCCGGGAATAGGTTGTGAAGCTCTTTGGGATTCTTTAGGAATTTTCTGTTGGCTAGCAGAACATTGTTCCATCACAATATTTGGAATGTCTCCACCTCTTCCTTGGTTGGCTTTTGAAAGGGCCTGGGGACGGTAGAATATTATACCTCAACATGAGATAATTTCTGCTGGGCTGGGATGGGCAATGCATAGCTCATGAGTCACAGGATCCCTCTACTTGGTTTCTTGGTTCCCAATAATGCCCCCTTCCCACTGACACTACTAAATTTCTTGCTGTGGTGTTGAAATTTGGCAGTGTAGTGGCATTGCTAAATATGTGGGTGGCAATGTAGTGAGAAGCAGTATAGTTTGAGAGCTGGCCTGCAGCTGGCCTGCAGGAGACCAGGGTTCAAATCCCCACTCAGTCATAGAACATGTTGGGTGATCTTGGGCAAGTTACACCCTTTCAGTCTCCAAGGAAAGTAATAGCACAAACCCCTTCTGAACAAATCATGCCAGGAAAAAAACTGTGATTCAGTCTCTTTAGGGTTGATAAATTGGAAACAGTTGGAAGGCACACAACAACAACAACAACAACAACAACAACAAGTACAATATAGTGTCGGTTTTCAAAAAAGATTTTCAGTTAGAATAAGGTGAGGAAGAAGGAGATGGGTTTTACAAAAACTGAATCACATTCTCCATAACCGTCCAGGACTGCAGTTCAGTTTAAAAACAAAACACTTTCTTTTAGAAAGAAATCCTAGTTTCTTTGGATACTGCACAGCCAGGACGCTTTTCGCACCTTACCTTTTCATGGAGGTGGGGGGTGGCACTCGTGCGAGAAGTCTCAGCAGGAGTGCTGCCGCTTCCCTGCTGCTTCAGTTCTGCAGCAGCTTCCTGGTCGCACGAATGCCACACGAATGCCCTGCCCCTTCCTACTGCAGCGCAACCTGGGAATTGCAGGCTAGCGCTGAGGCAGGAAGTGTGACTGGTCCGGCTCCCAATGCACTGCATGCCAGGTAAGTGCGTGTGGGCCCTGGGAGCATTGCATGACCACGCACTATTTTCGGCTTTAAGCTGAAATTGAAAAGGTGCATGCGCGGTCCACATCAGGCCCTTGAGCATCGCGTAAATGGGAGTGCATCATGCAGACTGCTCCTCCCATTTATGCGATGCTCAAGGGGCCCTCTCGCTTTAGTAACGCTGTGCAAAAAGGGCCCAGATTTCAGTGGCATATTTGGCCCTGGGTGCTGTACCATGAAGGTTCAGGGGAGAGTGTGCTCCCACATCCATGGATGTTGCCCACTCCAATCCTAGCTGTATTATAGGAGAGTCTTATCACATAGGGCTCTTCTGCACTATACTGTTATAGTGCTACTATTCCATTTTCAACATCATGTGGAATTCTGGGACTTGTAGTTTACTGAGGCCAGAGAGCTCTCTGGCTGAGAATTCTGAAGGCCTCTCCCTAAACTGCAAACCCCAGGATTCCATAGGATGTTGAAAGTGGAATAATAGCACTATGATAGCACTATAACAGCATAATGCAGAAAGACCCATAGTTGCTGTTTTGGCTGAAATCCATGATTTGTTGCTTCTGCTTTGTTTTCTACTAGTCCTGAGAGTATTCTCTTTTACATTTTGGCTTATTGTTCCAGCATTTATTTCTTTGATTTATATCCTATATTTCTCTCCAAGAGGGATTCAGGGTGCTAGTTGTTATTGAACCAGGAAAACTGGGTACTGAAATGGCAAGAGGAGTTCACAAGACAGTCTTGAGATGGGAGAATAACTTCTTCAAATATTTGGGTAGAGGTGGAAAATTCTGAGAAATGTTGAATTCTGTTGTCAATTAATAGTGAAAGAAGAAGAGATCAACAGAATAAAAGAGGACGAGTGGAGGGACTGGGGGCAGAGCCCATTGATTTCTTCAGCAATTTTTATTTTATTTTATTTTATTCCTGACATAAACTCTGCATATTAGTGAAAGTCACATACAAAGATGTGTTCTGTTAAGGAGGACAGACTGTTTACAAAAACAATGTCAGGAAAATTGCTTATGAAAATGCATATGGATTTTTTCTCAGATTTTAAAAACAGTTCCCAAACTGATGTCAAAGTGGGAGAAATCTAACTTAATACTGGGGTGGGAGGGGGAAGAAAAAAAAAAAGGAGAATGGTATGAATAAATTCATCCATCCTTGCAGGAGGGTATATGGGTACAGATGAAGAAGCAGATGAAAATGATGATAGAAAAAGGCACAGAGAAGACAGAACACTAACAGGAACAAAAACCATGGGTGCTGAACAGCAATCAAACAACACACACATTGAGTTGAGTACATTCCCCCTACACAAGCACACACACATATACACCTCTCTGCATCCACAAAATGTACATTTGTGGAGGAATATCCAGATCAGCACTATTCAGCTTTACTTGGACACCATACCTCCAAAAAAGTTCATGAAGGATTATTTGCTTGCCTGTCTGCACTGCTTGAGTGTTGAGGTATCCATTATTGTCTTGTTGGATGGGGAAAAGAAGACCCTTTTAGTGTTCTTTGTACTCCAATTGAGAGAGGCACTGCTAGGCCCTAAAGTCTGTGTGGTCTCATGTCTTGCTTCCCACAGTGCCAAGGAGATATTTCCTGACAGTCCCTAAATAGAGCTGAAGGACAAAAATCCCTCACCCACTTTTGCACCAGCTAATTTTCAGTACATACTGCCATAGAGCCTGCATGTAGTTCTTTTCCTGAACCTGTCATCCTCCAGTTGTTTTTGTCTTTGTTTCGGAATGCTACTCACACCATTCTTGACTGTTGGATATAGTATTTGATGGTAACAACAACTGAAGTCCAAAACCTCTCAAATACCAGGATAGAAAAGATTTTGATACAACTATTATGCATATGGAGAGCAGACTCATTTCCTTCAAGTGTGGGACCTTATGTAGCCAAAATGATTGAGGTATCAGCAGATTTGGAAGAAACCAAAGGTAAGTAGGAGAACCAAAAAAAGAAAAGGGGGGGGATTTATCTAAAACGGAAGGAAGGAAATTTCATAGCATGGTGCAAATCAGAGCAATGAGGATGGAAACTTTCTCAGTGGGCACAGAAAACTGATACAATATTTGGGAGGATGGATTGTACAAATCCCATCCCACCTAAAAAATATGCTGCATTTTCTATTTGTTATTTTTTTTTGTGCTTTTTTTAAAAAAAATGGTTTATAATGTTAACTATTTGATAGATTAATCACTTTTTAAACTTTTGTGTTTTCTGATTTTTAACATTTTTTTTTAAAATAAGCCTCAGGAACTGATGACTCAGACTCAGGAACTGATGTAAAAAATGGAATATGAATATGCCAAGAACAACAACAATTTGAGAGGAACAGAGGAATGGGGAAGAGAGAAAATGGAATGAAGTATCCTGGAATGGGGCATAGTTGACTGGCTGACTTAGACTCTTGACTTCTGCACAGAAACATTTTGTTTCAGACATCACCTCTTGTGACTAGTAGCCACAAACATCTCTGTCCCCTGCATTCCCCCCCCTTACTTCATTTTAATGTCAGCTACAGTTGAGATAGTAAATATGTCTGGGACAGTTTTTCACCTACCATGTCTGTCCATTACACCTTGGTAAATGACACTATGAGTTTCCTGATCAATTCATAGACTCTGTTATGTTCCAGAAAGGGGATGGATGGATTTGTGAAACAGTGTACACATCCGTGTGTGTGTGTGTGCCTTTAAGTCAACACAGAAAAGAGTGGCTCTTTGCAATGATATAAAATCAAGGTTCGGAGGGTTTTTTTAAAAATTGCTTTCAGTCGTAGCAAATTAGTTATTACAAGTGTGTTAGGCTTTGATTTTTTTTTCTCTTAACTATATGAGCTTCCTCCTTCCTTCATCTTCCTGAAAGGTATGTTCAAACCATCAAATGCGCAGAGTTCAGATATCACCACAAGACTGCATTTGATGATAAAATATTTAATGTACAGTGATAAAAGCACAGAAGTGATTACCTAACTCTTTAGCTTAAACATGACCCACTTAAACAAATAGCTAGGGGGAAAAATAATTCCTGAACAACTTCAGAATCGGCATATATATTCCCATCAGTTTGATTTATAGACATATAAATTAATTGCACAATCCCACAAATATGTGTTTAAACAGTTAATGGTGTAGATACATTTAAATAAATCTCAGATAAAGGGACAACATCAGCCATGGGTAAAAAAAAAATCTTAAAGCACAATGGGCCATCTACTCAACTCCATTAAACTTAATTGAAATACGCTAGCAAATTTCAAGGGGAACAGGTATTAGACCCATCTAGAAAATAAGAACCAGGTATCCACAATGATGAGAGCTATTAAGGAGCAAAAGCCTTCACAAAGATTCTTGACTATATGAGATTCGTCTTAATGAGAATAGTGCCACATGGCAGAGGTTTAGCAGCACATGCACATCTCTCCCAATAGCTCAATTCATCCTGTTCTTATGGACATCGGAATGCATTAGCACGCCATGCCATTTAGTACTGATTTCCCCATACTGAACTTCATAAACTGCATATTTTGTTGACAGGTTGGCGAGTATAGGCTGGAATTCTGTTGATATTGTATGTATGTGTAAGTTTCCTTACACATGTGGTTGTAGTTTACTTGTACCACCTCTCCACATAAGCCCACATCTGGGATATGTGGTCTTCTCCATATTGGGAAAAGCTGTACATATTTGCATTTGACCAAAGCAATTACACAAGCTTTTTGTTCAGTTACTTTTTCGTAAGAAATTTCATTTGCAACTACACACACACACACACACAATTATAGCACTATTACTACACTGCCAAGGTTCCATCCTATGGAATCCTGGGATTTACCATTTTTGGGGGGCATATTTAGAATTCTTATCCAGAAATCTTTAGTATCTCACCAGACTACAGACTCTAGGATTCCATAGCATGTCAACATGGTAGTTACAGATGAATCACAGTGCTAGAATTATGTCATATGAATGGCACCCATAACATGTTTCCACTACAGGTCCTTTCTGCACAATCTAATAATGGTAACACATGTACTACAGAGCCAGTGTGGTGTTATGGTCTGAGTGTGGACCATGACTCTAGAAGATCAGGGTTCAACCACCACTCCCATTCAGGCATTCAGACCCCACTGAGTGACCTTGGGCAAGTCAGGCTCTCTCAGCCTAAGAGGAAGCTCGTAGCAAACCTCTTCTGAATAAATCTTGCCAAGAAAGCCTTAGTATAGGGCACCATAAGTCAAAGTCAGCTTGAAGGCTGATAAGAAGGCCAATGAGAAGAACTGTACAATAGGGAGCAGGTGACCAAAACCATAATGACAATCAAAGCTTTCCACTGTCAGTGCCTTCAGAATTTGTCACAAATTAAGGATCTATTCTGTGTGCCACTCATAGTGCCTCCTGCCATTATATTCTCCTAATTTCTTTAATTAAAAGGTTCCTATCCCATTTTTGTTGGGACTGGGGATGTTTATCTCATCCTGTTGCTCTGATCAAACTGAAATTGAACATATAATGGAAAAAAAAGCATGAGAAGTTTTCTCCCTTAGCCTACCTATTTTCACTATTAGCATGGTGATGGAGAGAAAATTAAAACCTCCTCTCTGCACATGCTTAGGTCACAATGAGTAAAACTTTCCCTGAGACACTTTTTATTAATTAATAAAAAAAATGACAGTTTGAGTTCAAGTGTCACAGTTAACACCACATGTCATTGGACCCAACACTAAGCTCTGCTGTCCATTATAGGAAAGTTAGCTGAATATATCCGCCTGAATAGCAGCAAAATAGAACGGTCTCACAGAATGTGGCTAATTCTCATATTGGCAGAATAGAAATCCTTAAGTTGTAGATGTGGCAATGAGCACTACAACTGTGCATGTGGCGTGATATATAGTTTGGATGTATACACAAATATCTCCATACTTGATAGATTCAATTTCCTTCCAATTTTATTTTTTTATATGGTAGGATTGTGGAAATCAGACACATCTGCATAGGGAGATATTAGCATATTATCATTGTCCCACAGTCTGTCATTCACTCTTAGGTTCTCCTGAACCCAAGGACAACTGTGCTGGATCAGACCAAAGGCTTATATAGTCCACCATTCTATTCACCCAGTGGAATAGTATGTCCTCTCAGTAGATCTTCATTTCACATTCCCATCAAACATATATACTATCTTGTCTACACACATGTGTATATGGGCTTTCAAGCCACTTGTCTACTTATAGCAACTCCATGGTTTTCATTGGGTCTTTTTAGCCAAGCAATACTCAGAGAGGGTTCACCATTGCCTTTATCTGAAACATGATCTAAACCACTGGTGTTCCTTGGTGGTTTTGCATCCAAGTAATAACTAGGCCTGATCCTGCTTATCTTTGGATCAGATCTAGTGCATTCAGGGTATTTAGGCTTTGCTGCTCCTTATATCGGAGATGACCCACAGGCAATGTGATCTGAAGGCACTAAAAGCCCTAGCTTTCATGAATTTATCCAGTACTCTTTTAAAGTTATCACTATTATCTTGTGACAACCTCTATCCATGTATGGAATTTCTGCATGACCTGCCACTGCAAACATCCCCCTTGGATGCTGGACTATTTTAAAATGAGGAGACTTACATGATTAATTTTCTAAGAAGCATAGAATGAAGACCAAGGGTTTTATGGATCCCATAGCTTTAACTTTTTCCCCTCCAGGATTTCCTAACTTGTCCTGACCACTCCTCTCTCAAAGCGGTCTTTGCCCTGCATGCAAATATCAGTTTTAGTGACATAATTCAGATCAGGATATAGGTAAAAAGCAACAGTCAGTGTTGTGTAGTGGTCTGAGTCTTGGACTATGATCCTGGAGACCAGAAGTCATTTTCTCCCCCTCCTGCTTGGCCATGAAAACCCATGGGGTGATGTAGGGTGTGTCACATACTCTCAGCCCCCCAAAACCACCATGATAGAGTCACCTTAGGGTCATCATAAGTCAGAAATAACTTGAAGGTACACAACAACAACAACCTCCCTTTAAGTCAGGAACCAAATACAGTCATGATTCCAGTATAGTTCTGGGTCCCTTACTGGTGCCTTTATTTTGAGAGAGAACTGTAGGAGATCCAATCACCAAGGCATCCAAGGCATTATGTAGTTTGGCCCTAAGGATGACCCCCTAAAGAAGAACAGCCTGGGTCAGATTCCACATCAATATCCCCTCAGTTCAGCTTCCCTCTTTGTACTAAGAGGATCATAATACTGGCATAACATATTATGGCATAACATACTGGGATAATGGATGTGAAGCACTCTGTATAGCATGGTGCTATACCAATGCTGCAATATTATGACTCACAGTTTAGTATCATGCCGAGAAAGAAGCATTAATAATCCATTCACAACCTTTCAGAAGCCCCACCCCCCACGCTTTACAATGAGTGCACCATATTTTTGGTTTCTTCAACTTGCAGTTGCAATCTGTCCTGACATAATTTACACATTTACACATTTTGCAGAGCAAAAGCGTGGCCGTGCCGTTTTTTTAATTCCAAAAAACATACGTGCTCACAGGAGACTCAGCATACTAGATTAGCAAAGCATATGATCCAGTTTTGCCAATATGATATCAAAGGCACACGTTTGATTTGAATGTGTGTCAAAATGTACCTGCTGCTCGTCATTGGAAAGCAGAAATGTGCTGATGTGTTAGCCTCAACTAACACGCGTGAGATTTGCAAATGCAGAGAATCCTAAGGGGCAGACCATTGGCCATTATTAAACATGCTGTCTACTTTTCCTGCTATTTTCTCAAAACTGTTGAACTTCATATCACCCAATACAATCAGATCTTACTTAGATCATTTGGAACTGTAATCGTAATTATATCAAGTGAATGCTGTTATTATAGGCATTGAATCTTTCAGCTTAACAAGAATGCCCTCCAAGACTTTATGAGCAATGTTTCTCTCTCTATTCTAGATAAATAAATATTATTATTAAAATATGTTAGCTATTATTTTTCATATCAGGGTTTGGTATGAGGACAAATAATATAGCTGCTTGGCTAAACATAGGCAAGTTTAGATTTTATCAATACCTGGAAAGGAAAGTGCCTGCAAGTCAACAGATGTGCTACCTTGTGTTCCATGATGGATATTTACTACTTCAGAAATATATTACACATTGTGAATTGGTTCAGTCTCATCAGATTGCAGAAGCTGAACAAGATCAAGCCTAGAACCCAAAGATCTGCAAGGGAAGGCTTTGTCTTGGTCCCACCAGGCTGGTGAGGATACAGGAGAGAGTCTTCTAAGTGGCTTCTCCCATCCTGTGAAATGTTCTTCCATGGGAGGCTAGGCTGACCCCCCTTGTGCTCCTTTCACCCCCTGACAGAAAACATTTCTCTTTTAGCAGGCTTTTATGTGAACTGGAGAGCTTTTTATTTATTTAGTAACCATTACTATAGCTTTCTATAATTTTACATGTTTTTTAATGTTTTTAACTTACTTTTGGAAGCTGTCTTCAGTCCGATTTTGGGAGAAAAAGCAGCATACAAACAAAAAACAAACAAACAAATAAATAAATACTTAACACTACTATGGAAGGCCACTAAAGATCTTCAAGCAGAGCTAGAGAAATAATCCTGCCTGAGTCCCCTGGGAGCCATTACTGACTGTCAGGATTGACAGTATTACAGGGAACAAAGGAATCTACTATCCCAGGGCAACTGATTCTTGGTGGTACTCACAGAATAGTGGCAAGATGTTGGGGGTCACAGCTGTCTATGCCATGTGGCCAGACCTGCCTCAGATACAGGGGAAGGATGCAGTCCTGCCACTATTGTTGAAGCAAGTTTCAGCTGCCAGTATGTGGAACAGGAAGGGGCATCATCTTGTTCTTTGCCTCAGACAGCAACATGTCTTAGGTTGGCCCTGATCCAGATGCTACTGCTCAGCATCTGGGCTGTGGAAGCTCCTTGCCCTCACTGGAAGATGCTCTCAGTGGTGGGGAAGGGGAGGGCTGGATAAGAAATGAAAACATGGAGGTGCCAGTTTTACTGAGGAACTGAAAGGATGGAATCTTCAATTGCACTGCAAAAGATTTATTAAGTCCAATGTGTTTCTTTATGACCATTCTTGAATAAAAATTCTGAGCCTTTTAAACCACTTTATCAGGAGATGACTGATACACCAATTGTACAGTACAAGCTTCGCCAGGGGAGGTCTGATGTCTTTGGCAGGACCAATTCCAACTTCAAGAGATCCTTATGGGTTTATCACTAGCCTGCATCCATCTTATCCTGACCATAATTCTCAGGCCCTCTGGACAATTATGGAAAATGTAAAATGATAAGTAGCTTCCAGACCAAGTCACCTAACATACTTTGTAGGGTGAGTTGTTTCAGGGTCATAATTCACTATGGGCTCTGTTCGAGATAGGGGGCCTTACACACATGACTAAGAACATTGACTGCTGATGCCTCCTGGTTTGTTTGCCTCCTGGCTTCCTCTACTAGTGTAGTATCATATAGTCTATATCGTAAAGCTTAGATTATGTAGTGTCATCCATTTCCTGCTTCTCCCACTGCCCAGTCCATCAGATAAAGACAGGACCCCAATTTCCAAACAAGACTGGCAAACAGTATATTCATACAGTAGCCGGGTCCTGATTCTATGAGAACAAAACTTTTGGTGACAACCTATCCTTGGCTTGCAAATAGCCACTGTAGGATCTGGACAAACATGTTTGAATCTCCAAATAAAATTCTTAACAGTTAATGGCCTCTGAATTTTCCAACTAATCATTGCTTTATTGAGTTGCCTTGCCAGTCCTATTATTTCTTTTAAATAGAGATTTAATGTACATGAACTAGCTGGGAATGAAAGGTGATCACTATGACGAAGGACGAATCAATAGAAGACCTTGGTGCTCTTGGCTATGTGTATAGGTCACACAAAAATGAATGGAAATGTCTTCAAGGTCCTTTCAAGCAATTACTTTAATGTGGTGGGTAATTAAATTCTTATAATATTAAATTTAGATATTTCTCTTTTTTTAAGAGAGAAATTAAAGTGAAGTATCAGAAGAACAAATTATAGCTTTCCAGACTAAGAGGACACTTTAATTTATTATAGTTTGAGGGGACTCACAAACTGCAAAAAGTTCTAGGGTTTCAACAGGGCTTTTTTCTTTTCCACAAAAAAATGATTTTCACAGGAAAATATAAAATAAGCTAGATAGACTTTCAGGGGCTGAGGAAGTTGGGAAAGTCTCAGACTGTCTATGTAAATGTACAGAAAATTTTAGATAACTACATTATATAGTCACAGATCGTTTCCTCGCTACACTGTTATAAAGTTATTATTGCACTCTCAATATCCTATGGAATCCTGGAGTTTGCAATTTAGGGAAGGGCATTGAGAATTCTCAGCCAGAGAGCTCTTTGGCCTCAGTAAACTACAAACCCCAGAATTCCACAGGAGGTTAAAAGTGGAACAATAACACTATAATAGTGTAGTGCAGAAAGGCTCCCCTCTACTTTTTCCAGTGCAGCACAGCTTCTGGCCTTTTCGAATGCCTGGAGAGAAAAATGGAAGTGGGGAAAGAAGCTCTTTGGTGCTTCTCTTCAAAGGAATGCCAATATAGTAGAAGGGGGTCAGTGCTTCTTTCGGTTTCTCCTGGGATGTACTAAGCTCTCACCTTTCACTTCTCTGTTCAGAGAAGGGGTGGTTCCTTTTGAGATAAAAGTTAAGGTACAGAATTAATTTTTATTAAAAAAAAAAAAAAGAACCATCCCCTTCTCTGAGTAGAGTGGTGAAAAGTCTATTTGAATGGCTGGGTAGGAAAATGGCAGTGATGGCAGCCAGGGGTGGCTGGCCCCCTGAGGCAGCACTGGTCCTTCAACTTACCCACAAGTCATTTCAAAATCCATAATTTCAGCCCCCAGACCTGCCCTTGACTTATACTTGAGGTCAACTTATACACAAGTATATAGGGCACTTACCCGACTACAAATCCTAGAATTTGATCTGATGAAACCATAGCACTAAATTGATATCAAATTGCTGTCACTGTCCTCCAGGTAAATATAATCCAGATATACACCAGATTGCTATAACTGGGTAGAACTATTCAGCTTCAGAATATGCTCTTCCAAATTGAGCAGACTTCCAAACTGAGACTTCCAGTGCAGGATAAACAAATAGCTCAGGCAACAAAGTGTATGTTACCTAAAATTTGATGATTCCTTTCAGAATTAACTAGTACCTCTTACATTTCTTTTCTAATGTTATTTTCCTTTTCCAGATTCCTGGTTGCTGTTCAGATGGCTCAGAAATGTCAATGCACTAAGCCAATTTTAAAAGAAAAAAGACAACATATAAAATCTATTTTGCCCTTGCTGTGGATCCTCATAGGTGTGGAATATCAGTTGGTTGACCTGAAAAGGGATTCAGACATATCCCTATCTGCATGTTAAAGAAAATACAGCACCTGGTTAAGAGAAAATTAAATAAACATTTTAAAGAATAGAAAATAGAGTGAATGACTGGTGAAGTGAGGGTTGCTAGAAATGGACTAGCACAGTCTGTTCCTCTTATGCTATCTAATTTAGTCCTGGAGTTTGTATCATCATTCAGATTGGATGGTTGTTCGTGCTGGCTCATTCAGGTCTCTTCCCAATTAAAACTGGTCTTTTAACAGGTCTGTGTGATAAGGTATACAGTTTCCTAAGCACTCCATTCCACTTTGTCTGCAGTACTTCATCAGATTAACATTAGGGTGCGAAATCTCCAAGACAATATAAACGAGATCAATAAATAGTGCAATCAATCTCCACTAGTTTTAAGTGTCCACAGAGGTATTTAACAAAATTTAGTGCAGCATCTGAGATGCTAGTACCAAACAGAGGACAGCAAGATGAAAATGAGGCATTCTACAGTGAGGTTCCCAGCTTTAGATGCCATAATTCTGTAGTGTTAGATTGGCAAGGGTGTGAAGGCACAAAAGAAAAGAAGCCATTTTTTTTTCACCAAACGTATTTATAAATTTTATTTATTCAATCTAACATCCTTCCCTCAAACTTTCAGGGCTTCTTACAAAAGGATTCCTTTACATCTAGATTAGACTTCCATGCAGACTTGAGTATAAGGGTCGGTCATCTATCTATCTATCTATCTATCTATCTATCTATCTATCTATCTATCTATCTATCTATCTCACAAGAAGTTGGAAGGCCAATAATTATTGGATATTAGATTTTCCCAGGGTGTTAGCCCTTTTTGGGAAATTCCGTGAAAGCTAAAACTGTTGGGAATCAGCCTTCTTTCAGCAGAGTAGCAGAAAAAGCATGCCCCAATTTCCATGTGGCTTCCCTGAACTGAAACTAAGAAAACAAAACAAGGCAGGCAGTTTCAGGTTACAAGCTTAGAAAAGTTTATTAATGGCTTTTACATTTACATATGCACTGGGAAGCCTGCATTCTAACCAGGTAATGAATAGATCAGGTAAGATGATAGCTTCATTCTTAATTCACTGTCTTCTTGAAGGATGTGCAAATCATGGTTGGAGAAAAGGAAGAAGAAGGAAAAATGGGGGAAAAAGAGAAAGAGGTCTGAGAAGGGGGAATGTTTTTTTAAGATTGATCACGGCAGGAACTGTCCTGGGTCACATGGTCTGGTCATCTGGACACCAAAACTATTTATAACCAGGCATTTAAACGAAACAAGAGGAAATCGTGAGGCTTTAGGTGATAAGGGAGGAGGCTTTGGAGTGCAAAGGAGAAAGAAACTCTATGCTATCTAAGTCCAGCTTACCCTAAAGCAAGAGCGGAGGAGAGAGAATGCTGTAATTTTTCCAACAATAATGAAGAAATACTTTTCCCTGATCTACACAGCACCCCATTGCCTCACAATGTGGTAGTGCATTGTAGAAAATTAGTGGCTCACTGGGACACTGACAGAAGAAACACAATCATTGTCTTTCTGGTATGACGACACTGTGGACTGAACCAGAATTGATAAAATATATATTTCCATAACCTTAAAGTAGATGGTGAAGATATTCAAAATGTTCAAGATTTTCCATACCTTTGTTCAGTCATTAATCAGAATGGAGACTGGATTCAGGAAATCAGAAGAAGACTAGGACTTGGAAGGACAGCTATGGAGGAAATAGATACGATTCTGAAGTGTAAAGATATCTTATTGAATACTAGAGTTAGGATTGTCCATGCTATTGTATTGCCAATTCCTATGTATGGTTGTAAAAGCTAGACAGTGAAGAAAGAAAGCTAAATGTTGTGCTAGAGAAGAGCTCTTTGGATATTCTGGAGAACTAAAAAGACAAATGAATGGGTCCTAGCACAAATCAAACCTGATCTCTCCCTAGAGGGCAAGATGGCTAAACTGAGGCTGTTGTATTTTTGTTGTATCATGAGAAGACAGGTACATCCACATAATCACACACATGCAGAAAATAATTTATTTTTAAAAATATTTCTATCCCACCTTTTATCATGGGATCTCAGGACCAGCATGCAATATAAATCATTTAAAACACTTCCAGATTAAAATAACAAGTAACTGAAACAAAATTTTGAAAAAACATATTAAACAAAGCAATTACTGAAAGAACATTACAAGATACAACAGTGTAAACCCATATCCATACACACTTTGAAGGAAACGAGACCCCAATAGCATTAATAAAAAGTCATGTTTTGGTTTGATGCCAGAAAGAAACCAATGTTGGCACCAGTTGTGCCTCCAAAAAGAGGCCATTACACAGTTGAGGCATTGCAGTTTTCAGAAATTCAACTATTAAAATCTGAGTTTTAGAGACTTGGAATGAAGGGCACAGTGGGAACATGAGAGGTCTGTCCATTCTTAATCACAACAATGAATGGAAAGGCTATACTTCATTCCTGAATTAAAGCAACCCTTGATAGAAACTTTACTTAGAAGCTGTTGGGATATGTTGAATCAATCTGCCCAAAGGAGAGTGAGTTAGCCCCACTTTCCTTCATCCTGACATGGAGAGCAGGAGTGTCTCCCTATGCATGCACACTCTCTGCACAATTGGAGATACTCATCTTTTTTTTGGGTGGGAGGATGCTCTCAATTGTATGGACAGTGTCTGACTATAAAGGAAGCTTTTCTTTGCAGACATGTTGCTCTCCCTGTGAAGAGAGCAATGGGATTGGAGACAGAAGGACTATCATGCTATCATGCTCCCCTCTTCTTGTGTTCAGTTCACCATATTTCCAGAAAGACTGAATAGGGCTAAAGGGGGAAAAAATGGTAATTTATATTGGTTCCCCACCTCCCCAAAAAATTAACTTTTCATGGTGCAGACATTTTCATTGACATTACTTTGGCACACAAACCAGGAAGTTTGCTGAAGTCCTCAGCCATTACTCCTTGTGTCGTTTTAGTGCCTTCTGAACTGCCCTGGGAACTCACTCTCCCCATAAGATCTCTTGCTCAGCCCCTTCATCTGTAACCTTTCTGCAAGTAAATGCTAATTGAAAAAGAAGAAACACCACTAATCTTGGAATTTAAATGCATTTAACAAAACCAATCTCAATTTAAATTGTTGTTTCGCCATTCCCTTTTCCCCAACAGATGTCGAGAAACTGCAATTCCTATTAAGAACACTTGACTGTTTACTCAGCAAGAGAACTCCAGGCTCCGGCTGCATCAATCTAAATGTGTTTCAAGACGTCAGACCTTGAAAAGTCATGACTGGTACTTGGCTATTTTTAAATGAAATCTTTCCATAAAAGAATGGTGGAAAATTCTTTGTCTTCCCCCCTTCTCGGCAGGCTTTTCACTTTGTCATCTTTCTCTATGTCATCACAGTATTTATTTTTAAACAGTGGCACCAACATTGTGTCCCATTTAAATCACCCAAACAGACTGCATATATTTCCTTTCTGAGTTTCATGAGCTAAAAAGTTCTGTTGTGCTTTAATCTTACTCTTCCTCCAAGGATCTCAAAGTGGGCTTTTAGTTTCACCACTACTCCATAAGGACTGTGGCAGAGTGTCTTTGGCAAGACTGCTAAATCAACTTCATGGCTGAGACAGGACTTGAACCTCACTTTTCTCCTTGCTAAGGATCCATACTTTACCCATTTATAGTACATCCCCCTGGCAATCTTGTACGGAAGTGTGTCTTTACAGGCAGGAACAAATCATTTTCACAGTATTCTCCCCACTGGATAAGAATAATTCTGAGCTCTGCAGATGAGGGATATCTGTGTAACAGCAAGAGAGTAGGTACTCTCAAGGATTCAATTCAAAATTGGATCACTAATTCTAACCTTTCTCAGTGAGCATTTTAGGAGGGATGGGTCACAAAACAGCAAGCATTATCTATTGTCTTTGAGCTCTTTTTGGTTTGTAAGGTGGAATGAGTCTGTCCTTTTCAAATTTTCTCCTTTGAAAAGAATTGATCCTTCAAAAATTTTGAAGGTTGGGCATTTCTAATTGGAGTTAAACTATGGAAATGAAATTGTCAGCCATCTGCACTGGGCCACTTGAACAGGCATAGCTTTTCCAAGTACCAAGAGGACCATGCTGAACTTTTATGTCCTGTGTAGTTCTAAAACACTGTCAAAATGAGGTCTGTGGGCAACCTGTACTCTCTGAGGGCTGTTGTTAGGACTCCAGGTCAGCAAGGATCAATATTTTTAAAATATTTTTTTCTAGAGGGCACAGGGGGGCATTTCAAGGCAATTTCTAATTTTTTTTGTGGCAATGTGTTGGGGAGGTTCTCCTGGGTCTGCTAATGTGGACCTCTAGCTTTCCACAAATGTCCACCTCAATTCTAAAAGACCAGGGATTTGTCAGACAGTAATAAAGTAGCAAGCTGTATCCCAAGTATGATCAAATAAGTAGGGATTTAAATGCAGACATTTTAGAGCACTGGATGTGTATAAATATCAGTCTTATTTTCTCCAACATTTGAACATTTTATAAATTCAAGCTCCTTCCATCACATTTTTGAAAAAATGTGTGGACTTTGGAAAGTTCTTATTTAATAGTCTGAACAAAAGTCCCTCCCATCCATACTTGTAACAATGGGGACATATGAATGACACAGGAAGCAATTACTGAAGAAATTAACTGCAATAGAGAAGAAACGCACCGAATAGAAGATGGCTTAGTCAAATTTACAGTTGGGTCCTTCTGATTCAATCAGATGGTTAGGGGGGGAAATCATGGCACAATTTTACGACACTCAGTCTTACATAGCTTAAAATCTGCTCAGTGACTCTCTAACCTCAGGGCTTGTTCTTGGTTAATTACTATTCAGAGAGGTTTAACAGTTTAACATTGATTCAGTGCTCTAGTTGGGACTAACTAGTAAGACTCAAGTCTATAGATGTAAATCCTGATTTGCTTCATCCTAGTATAGTAGGCAAAGAAAGGATGTAAGAATAGTGATATCAGATTATCCATGAAACTTAATAGTAGTGTTCCTGGTGTGAGAACAGAACAAAACAGAACAGAAAGGGAATTTCAGCTGGTGTTGCTTGTTTCCTGGTTTCATGACAAGCATCATCTGCTGAAATTCCCTCTTCTATATAACCACTAAAGGTACAGGAGACAGTCTCTTAGGAATGTGATAGTAATACCTGGAAAACCATGTGAAGCTATAAGGGCTAAGATGCTATACGCTTTTAGTGTATCATCCATGTATGCCAGCATAGTTTTGCTGAATTGTACAACTGTTCAATTCGTCATGGAACAGTCATCCAGGCCTTGAATTGACCTGTTCCTCTATACATCCTGTCAGGAAGTGTGTGAGAGAAAAAGCCATGTGTAAACTTGCAGAACTGTACTTAAACAACCGCAGAAAAAGTGCATTTTCATGCTGGCATAGTGTTCCTAAAAGATGCTGAAAATTAAGAGCTTCCCTGGTTCAGACCAAAATCCTATCTACTCCAACATTCTGTTCACTGAACAACCAATCCGTACCCTCAAACAGAACCCTCATCCTCCTCACTATCATTGCTACCAGTAGTTGCTTAGTCAAGGATCAATAAGCAGAATTATTTGCATGGCCACTTAAACATCATGAAAAGAAGGGAAAATACCTCCTCAAGTAAGAGGACCAAAAAGAGCACTGATTTCCACAAAATGTGCATATAATAATTTATACAGCTACAAATTTAGAGATGACTACTATAATTTAAATAGAAATGAAATACATATGACTTCAGTGGGGAAGACTGAGACCAAGTTACCTGTGCACCTCATTCATCTGCTGTGCAGTCACTAAATTTAGATGGGCAACTTGAAGGTTCCAAGCCTCTCTTCGCTTAACCAGATCTGAACTGGATAACAACCACAAAAACAAAGGAGATCTTCAGACAGAGAATGGTCCACTGAAAAGCAGAGTACATA
The DNA here is from genome assembly GCA_948474755.1 of Ctenosaura bakeri. NCBI lineage: Eukaryota > Metazoa > Chordata > Lepidosauria > Squamata > Iguanidae > Ctenosaura > Ctenosaura bakeri. The sequence goes on along the minus strand of CAOLHI010003162.1, from coordinate 17,674 downwards.
GCCATCCTCAAGACACATCATAAAGCATTTTCATCACTGCTATCTTCTTCATCACACTGGAAAAAAGATAAAGTAGAAGAACAGCAGCACTGAAGAAGAAAGTTTGGTTCCACAACTCCCAGAACCATCTAGAATTTATAGTATAAAAGTAACTTTTCTAAGCTCTGTCAAATAGGCAGTGACAACAAGAATGAATAGCAGTATGTCTCTTGGTGGATTCAGTCATGCTGAGCGGACCTTGAGATCAGATGAAGACATGTTCAACCCAGTACCTGGACAGATATCTCCCAGTCATGCTATGTAGGGATGGAAAGAATATTTGCAAATATTAGACACGGTAAAAAACAAAACAAGACAAATGACCATATTTTAGAGTGTTGAGATACCTTGATGAGAAGAGTCCTGACTGATAAGTTTCTTCACAGTTGTGGACTTATTCTGTACAAAATTCACATTTGGTTGTTTTGTGCAGAAAACAGCATTTTCTGCGTAGAAAATGATACTTCTATGCAACAATTTTCTGTGCAGAAAATGCTTTTTTTCCTGTTCAGAATAACTGCATGCAAATTTTACACAAAATTAGTCCTAAATTTCAGATAGTCTTCAAAAGCTGAATGACTTTCAAAGACTTTCTCGCTATGGCGAGGAAATCGCTAAAATTATTTATTGCTTCCTTTGAGAAGAAATTAATAAAGAATTACATCCCCAATCTTGTGGTTGTTTGATAACTGGTCTGATTCTTATGTCAAAGGTTGTAGGCTTGAATGTTTATTTGTTTGTTTGTTTCTCCTCCTTGAAAGAAGGGAAAAAAGTTAGTTTACAGCTTATTAACTTAGATTGCCATGAATTGCTCCTGTGGGTTTTTCTACTGAGCCAAGGAGTAGGATAACTGATTTCTCAAGGCCAATCTGGAAGACTTTAAAACACATTAATAGCTATCAGTGAAACAGCAGGAAGAGCAGGGAGAGTAGGTTTTTTTAAAAAAAAAAAACTTGTTTTGCTTCTTGAACTCCCTCTATGCTTATTCCTTCATTTGCTTATTCATTCATTCACAGGGCTTTCTCATTTTTTAAAAAAAATCATACTGCTTCTCAGTTGTCTTTCCAGCTGAGATGTGATAGATAAAATAGTAACAAGAAAACAACAATGGACAGAACCCAGGACTTACATATAGGTAATTGAAGATTTCAATTCAGTATTTTTATAATTATCATTAGACAAAGGAGACATTATTTATGGTGTTAGGAAAACTGAGGATGGGAAAAACCAGATCTGACAGCTTCTTCTACCTATATTCTAGGTTTTTTTTGAGTGCTTAATTTTCAAATGTCTGGCTGTACACCTCTTTTTTTTGTGAGGGACACTTCTCAGAGTTAAAATAGCTACCTGGCAAGTAGGTACAATAGATCCATCCCTGTTGGAAAGTGCTGTGAAGAATGTTACTGCGGTAGATAAACCATATCCCAGGCTCTACAATTTAATATTAAAAATATCTCCATGTGCTTGAAAGGTCCCCCGAATGAGCACGTAGGCAGGTATGGTTGAACGGCCGAAAACAGAAAAAAAACTGGTCAGGCCAGGCAATCCATAGTCACGTAGCCCCAGGAGACCTTCAGACATGTAAAACATAAAATACACAAAGGGTCCTCAGCCTCAAGGAGGTGGCTTGAAGAGATTAACGCATCTGGCAAACAGCCCATCAACCGAGGACTATTTGCATACAGCTGAGGCTTTGACAACCCTGGCAAATCCAATCATGCAACATATTGGAGCCTTGTTCTAGTTCTAGTGGCTTTTTGGATCACTCCCGGCTTCCCAGGAGACCGTCACTCCACCCGTTGAGCTATCCCCTCAGCCCTCTACATGTTGAGTCTCATATTTCTCTCCACTGCTGTCTTGGACCTCGGGACCAGGTGCAGTATTCCCCAGTTGTAACCCTCCAAAGCCCCCTATCCAATTTCCTCTCTTTTTATTCCTCGCTAGGTCTTGAGTGAGTGAGTGCATAAGTGCGTACGTGCGCAAGTCTTTATTTTTAATAAAATCATTTATTAGACAATTTTCTTTAGTTTTTGGCTTGGCCTGACCCCATAAAAACTGGGTAAAAAGACCCCACTAGGTTGCCCTGCCTCTCGCATTGCTATTGCTCGTGCTCTGGCTAGTTTCCACTCCCCATCACATGGAGCACACTGAGGTGTCCCCCAAGGGACCCCAGAAATCAGGGTAACAGGAATCTTGAATTTGCCCTGTGCAAATTAGCCATAATTATGTGTCAATTTTGTTTTAAAGAATTTGCTAAATTCCACACACATCTTCCTATTTGGAACAGAAAGAAATGGAGGTCTCAAAAAAAATTAATGTGAGTAAAAGTAAAATGGAAAAGGAAGGCAACTCATTTGAAATGTCATGCTGGAAAAGAGTTCTATAGGTACATGGACAACCAAAAAGAAAAAGGAATGTTCTTAGAGTAAATCAAGTCCAAACTCTTATTAGAAGCAAAGAAAAACAAAATGAGGTTGTAGGATTTTGGACATATCATGAGTCAATGCAACTCACTGGAAAAGATTATAATATTTGGTAAAGTGGAAAACTATAGGAAATGAAGACCATTCAGAAAGCTGAGGTTGCAAGACCTGGGCAGAATGCATGATAATCGTGGATCCTGAAGTTCTGTCATTCTCATATTTGTCATAAGTCAAAGCTGATTTGAAGGCAAATCAAAATAACAAAAGAAAACAAGAAAAAAAGCAAAACTGACATGTTATTTTCCCCATTCCTATTTATTGTGGGACTTTGCTTGTGCTTGTATGGGAGCCTATGGTCTGTTCTGTCCTCAAAATATTTGTCACCTTGTTAGATGGGTTATATATTTGCAGGCAAGTGAGATGCTCAAATGACTCTTCCTCGCTTTCTTTTTCTGTGGAGAATTCCATGCAAAAGTGGCTTGGATGTTTGAGAGAGACTATGGTAATGGAACAGCATACTTTTCTGTGTCATTGGCATTTCAATAAGGATGGAACTTTGCCTTGAAAGGAGGACAGTGATCTTTTTCACAAACACCCGTCCTTTGTCCTGAGGCACACAAAATCCCCAAATCCCTAAAATATTTTATCTAAAGATAAGATAATTTTTCACCAGCCCAGGCTTGAAGGCAGGAAGGGAAAAAAAAGTATATATATATCAGATGCGGCTGAGAAAGTCCTGTTGCTCTGGGAAAAGGTAAATTAAAGGTTTCTATCTTATCTCTATTTCAATTAAATTTTTATTTTTTGGTCCCTGGCAGTGCAGACAGTTGAAGTCTTGGAAAGCAGAAACATACTCATAGGTGTATGAAGAAAGAATCTTTAATGGTGGAGATGTATACATTTGATCTATGCAGCTTTTCATGTAGGGTGTACATGACATTTAAATAAAAATGTGGAATCTTAGGGGGGGTCCATCAGTGTGAATTCACTTGCTTGAGAGTTTTTTCCCCACCGCACCCTATCTGTAATGACCCAATTTAGAAATCAGCAATCTGTCTGGCTTAGTCTTTCACTTACTGCCAGCTATAATCAGCTACATAAAATACTGCACAGCAGTTTGCTACTGAGGGTTTGATCCAATGCCCAATGAAATCAGGAACGTAACTTCTTCTGAAGTCAGCCATAGGAAATGGAATCTCCACATGGGGAATCCACATGGGTACAGCCTACTGGGAACATTTTGTGCTCATCTACTGTTCATTTTAATAGGAACTGTGACTAGAAGCTCTCCTCATGATGGAACCCCGTATGTGGCTGACATCATTTGGTTCCTCCAAGGGATTAACTAATACATTTAAGTTAGAAATATGTAGTGGGTTTGCAACAGAGCTATACATGAATGGCCTCCCAGAATTCTCCATCTTGTGTATGGATAACATATTGGGAGTATGATTTTTACCAAATTTCTCCCAAGTAAGGAGAAATTCTTCAACAGTTTCTTGAAAGTGATGTTCATGAGATCCAGTGGTTTAAGCATTGGACTATGACCCTGGAAACCTGTGTTCAATTTCCCACCAGGCCATGGAAACCTACTGGGTGACCCTGGGCATGTCACGCACTCTCAACCCTCAGGTAACTCCTGTGATAGGTTAACCTTAAGGTGGCTATAAGTCGGAAATGACTTAAAGGCATAGAACAACAAAAGAAGGATAAATTCTCCAGCAGTTTCTTGAAAGTGATGTTCACAATGAGCTGTTGCTGTAGCAAAGATTCTTATTTTTCTAACAAATGTTTTTATTTGTTTGTAGCCCCATTTTGCAGCCACTTTAACTACCATTTTGCATCCTAGCTCTAGATCACTCCAGTGTTGTTGGTGAGACATTATAATTGCCAAAAATAGTGGAGAATATATTTTTTTTTAAAAAAAATAAAAATAAAAAGTGGTCTTCTTTGGTGCTGATGGGGACAAAAAGGAGGAAGAAAATCAGAAAATGTCTCAATAGGAAAAAAAAAATATTTTTATAAATGTTGACTAAGCTGTAGTGACCTTCCACTAGACAAGAAGTCGGGGGTGGAGTTTGTGGAGATTGCCATGCTGCAGGAGGGACTAGTGAGAACAACTCTTCACTCTAGTTCAAAAGTACATGAAGGAACATTTCTGGAGAGGGGTTTATGTAAATGACCACCTTTCTTGCCTGGACACTTTTCTAATTCCCCCTCCTCCAATTAATCAACATACAAATCACAGCTATGGAATTTTCCCATCAGTAAAAAACTTGAACCATTCCAGGGAACATTGCATCCCATTGTGTTGGTTTGCACTGCCAGGGACCAAAAATAGCAATGTATCCCATTGCTATCGGCTTTGATTTAATGGAGATACTACAAATGAGAAACCTCCAGGACACCCTATTACTAGCAGCCATGTTAAGATCTTGCCAATTCAGAGCTGTGGCTTCCTTCACTGATTCTATGTACCTGTGATGCAATCTTCTTCTTTTCCTATTGACTTCCAGTTTGTCAAACAATCTCATCATGTCCAATAAGCCATGTTGTCTCACAATGTGGCCAAAGTATGATAGCCTCAATTAAGTCATTTTGGCTTCCAGTGAGAGATTATATTTCATTTGCTTTAGGGTCCATTCATGTGTCTTTTTGATAGTCCGTGATATCGGAAGAACTCTCCTCCAGCATCACATTTTAGATGAGCTGATTTTCTTCTTGTTTTTACTATCCAGCTTTCACAACCATAGACAGAAAGAGCAAAATCTAAGAAGTTAGCAAATCCTAATTTATCATCTCTATAGTGTCCTGGACTATAGGCAGGCTAATGTTGACCAGAACAAAACAAAACAGAACAGAACAAAACAAAACAAAAATCATTATGAAATCAGATTAAATCATTAAATATAACCTATACATTTTCTGGGGAACAATAAGTTTGTTTCATCAATCAGATCATTCTTACCATCTGATGCTGGTAAAATTCAAAATGCAACTCTCAGGAATCTACCAGGCATACATTTTATGGCCTAGTGATATGCGATGGAGAAAGGACTTCAACAATCACTGGAAAGCAATGATGAATGAACTCTGGGTTTTGTTATATTTGAAAAGTAGGAGAAAGCTGCCTAATAGATCTTCTACTCTTTAGTGAACAGAAGTCCCATTAGGTAATGGCAGCAGAAAGCATTAAAGACAATTGTATATGATGTAGTGTTTGGTCAAATTCATTTGCAGTGTCTAGTCATTTCCAAATGGCATTCTGTGTTCTTTGTTCTGTAGCGGCATCTAATATTTCTAAACATTTTTAGGCTCTCTGACATCCTAATGGTATACAATAACAGTATGCTTCTCTCTTAGAAAAATGGATACTCTCATTTTTCTAAACATTGTGCCTTTACCTTTAACCATTTCCATTTAAATGCAAATTTCAATCATGTCCACCTCTCTGTATTCTGTCGGTGTGTATGCTTGTATGCACAGGGAGGGAACAGGAATATACCTTTAATCCTACTCTCCCCCCCCCAAAAAAAGAAAACTGTTCTCTTCAGGTATGTAATGCCACGTTTATCTGCATTGTATCTCATTTTACAGCCCGTTGCAACAACGAGCTGAAAGTGCAAATTTTGTTATTAACAAAATCTCACCTCTTTCTATGCAGTTTTTTTTTCCTTGAGAAGTGACACAGTTTTTATTTGATGTTGGAAAATGTATATTAGTAGGTTCCATAATTTTGTAATGTATCTCCCTGACCTCACCTTCCTCAGACTGAACCATTCTATTTTTCCAGTCTCAGAATTATTATTACTCTTTGCAGATGTTTATACAATTAAAAGGTGATAATTTCCTTAGGAACTGCTGATAAATTAAGTGATTTTTTTTTAAAAAAAAAGCTGTAATCATAGATTAATCATATAATTATAATTCCTGTTTAAAACAAATATGTGAATATGAGGGTTCAAGATAAATGTGTGTGTGTGTGTGTGTGTGTGTGTGTGTGTATAGAGAGAGAGAGGGAGAGAAAATTAAAGCTGTGGCAAATGGTCCTTTCCTAAGAATTTTGGGGGGAATGTGAATTAAAAATACACATAAAAGATGCTGGAGAAATAGAGAATTTGATGATATTTTTCTCTGAAGTGGTGATGAGGCAATACCTGAATAATGTTGTGTCCAGACATTATATTGCTTCAACACATAAGAAGGGAAAACCTTAACTCTGCCACATTTTGCCATCATTTTTCTCATACAGAAAGCTATGCACTTCAAGAGAACAGGATCTTGCTGGAATTGTGGCTGTCCACTTGAGTAAGAACCCTGAAAAATCAGGATTCTTGCTCACTCAGGTGTGTGGACAGCAGTGATGTAATTCTTCATGAAGGAAGCAATGAGCAAATTTTCCACTTTTCTTCCTACAGTAAGAAAGTCTTTGCAAACCACATCAATTTTGAAGACTATTCGTATTTTGGAACTTATTTTGCGCAAAATTCATGGGTGGTTGTTTTGCATAGAATATAGCATTTTCTCTCCAGGAAACATTATTTTCTGCATGCACACAAAAAATGATATTCATAGAATCATAGAATCATAGAAATGTAGAGTTGGAAGAGACCACAGGGGCCACCCAGTCCAACCCCCTGCCATGCAGGAACACCCTCAAAGCACTCCCGACAGATGGCCATCAAGCCTCTGCTTAAAAACCTCCAAGGAAGGAGACTCCACAACACTCCCAGGCAGCATATTCCACTGCCGGACAGCCCTGACTGTCAGGAAGTTCTTCCTGAGGTTCAGGTGAAATCTCCTTTCCTCCTCCTATGTAGAAACATTATTTTCTGTACAATAAATTCTGTTTCCTATGCAGAAAATGCTGTTTTCTATTTAAATCACCCCACATGTGAGCTTTGTCCAAAATAAGTCCCAAATTGCAAAGTTTCTCACCAGTCCTGGATTTCTTCCTGTCAGGATTTCTCAACATTTAAAAGCATATTTTTCAACTTTCTTTTTAATGTTTTCAGAATTTCCTTCTATCTCTAGTGGATAGTTCCACAGGAAAAGGAACTTCTTTGATATGTGACTTTCCATATGAGGAACATGATGAGGAAGAAGGCAGGACCAGGTATTGTTCCACTCCTTTGTGGATGAAAGTAGTTAAGTAAGTATAGCTCAGTACAGCTATAGGTCTTCTACGAAGAGTGGATGGAATGAAGGGAGATCCCTGAAGCACTCGGAAGGGATATGAGGTATTTGGAAAAAAAAAGGGGGGGAAGAGTTGGGGAGACTCTTTTGTGTGTGAATTTCATACTATACATAAAATATGCATATGAAGGAACATATGTAGGCCAGAATCTTTTGGATGCCTTGTATATTTCCCCTTATAGAAATGGATGAAATTTTTTATGCTGATGTGGAACAGTCATATTCATTTCAAGGTCAAGAAAGCTGAGTTCACATCTATTGCTAATACACGTGGTTTCACATTATGCATGGTTGTACATACATATTCCTTGTGGATGTGCATGGAAAGACATGCACATTGTCCATGGTTGGAAATGAATGTTCATAGATGGAGAAATGGTCTCTGGATCTGCTGCCACGAGAAAGTGGATCCACTCTTGAATTTATGACCACTACTCCTGATGTTGTTTCAGCTTGCACAGGATCTGTCTAGTTGTTCGGTCCAATTCCCAACAGAGGCTTTGCAATGAGAGAGAGAGCTCCCCATACAACCTGGAACAACTGTGCAAGGAGTGGTCATAAAACTAAGACTGAATTCATCATCACTGTAGCATGAGATCAACAGCCCATCTCTGTAATGCTGTACCACCCCAGTTTTGATTAACCCTTGACAATGGTGTCACCAGGTCTTAAAATAGCAATAAAGGACAGTTCAAAATTCATGACATTCAGGGCTAGCAATCAGGAAGTATCTACTTAAATAACAAATGAAAATTTTGATTTCAGTTAATTTAAGCATTTATTTTGCTGTAAAAATTAATATAATATCCACATTTATAAATTATATGATACACACAGTTCTTTCTTTATGATGGACTCATACTCCCAAAACCTCTTTTTTTTTTTTTTTGGCACCTTGTTCAGTCTGTATAAAAAGAAAAGCTTTCTGACTTTCAAAATACCAGACCTGCTTTGTAATAATGGACACCTGCCAATCCTAAAAGGGGAAAGCTTTCTGACTCCCAGATATAGGACATCTTGGATATCAGGCAACTCCATTTGAGAAGATGAAGAATCTTTTCTTAACATTCTGTACTGCATCTATTTCAGCAGCATTGGGTGTTTCAACTCCTCCAGTCTATGCTGTGGCACTGTAGGATGTTGACTTACACTAAATAAGGTCATTGCAAGGTCATTTTTTTCTTTTTTGTCCCATTCACACGAGTAATGGTGAGTGAAAAGCAGAGGAGAGAGTGGAGAATAGGTTACTTAACATTGTAGGACAACTGATAAAACTGAGTCCTGTACAGCTGTTCTTTCCAGAGCTACTTTAGGTGGCAAGGCAACCTTTCAGACATTGAGTCCTCTTCCCAACAGAGATTTGGCACCAAATACCTGTACAACTCAAAGCAGCTGTAGGAGGCCATAAAACCAAGACTGGATTAACTGGTCCTGCGAGAATGGATCCACCAAACAATACTGAATGACACTGTGCAAGGCACAACACTGTAGTGTTGTATCTGCAGTTATTCCCCGCTCACCAGAGGCAGAAATAACCCGCATCCTTGAACTGGTATGGGAAAAAGAATCCCTCATTTAAAGTTCCAAATAAAATCCTTGGCTGAATCTCAGAAGAACTGAAAACAAAATGGGCATTTTAACAGAAGCCGGTAGGAGGAAAAAACGGGTGTGTGTGGAGGAGTTCTGGCTCATCATTTGCAATGCAATGTAAAGTACACCATATTAATTGATGGGTTTTATTGATCTGAATCCACTATATTCAGGGAGACATGATAGCGAGTAATTCTCTTACATAAGCTTTCTTGAAAATATGATCATGCATAAACAGAAAATCTTTATCTGAAAATGATGCATGCATACTGTGTTTTGTATGCATTTGGGAATGTATGAATAGTTCTTATAACATGTGAAAATGTGATCCTCTGAGCCTTTTGATTCACCCACATTGGACAATATGATTGGCAAGTGGGCTAACTTTTCACAGGAATTGAGTTAGAGCAACATTGGCTTTTTGCCACAAAGAATATATAGTTTGACTTCACCAGTGAAAGAGAAAAAGATGAAAAAAAAAATCCCTTTGGAGCTAACTAGCTAATTATTTTCAAGATCTCTTATTTCAGAAATAATAAAATGCTTTTCCAAGAAAGCATTCCATCTCAGATATAAGGCCTAAAAATGAATACATATGCAAAGGTTCTGATCCCATGGACTGAATGGTTGTAGGCCAGGTGGATCTATGCTGCTTAACACACAATAAACTGGATGTTTGAATGCCGTACCACAACTAACTGAGCCTAAAGTCTTTTGCTTCTAGAGGCAAAGAACAAGATGGCAGCTTCATTTCATGTATCGAAGTCAACAGGAGAGCAGATGCATTTGGCTTCATTGTGGGCAAAGGTAGTTTTAATAGGGAGCCACAAAGCATTTGGTAAACATTGGCAAAAAACATGACAGAGTGAATCGCAGCCACACAATATCTGTGGAGTGGTGAAAGGCACACAATAAAAGCTGTTGTTTCTCAGAAGGACTCACCATTAAAAATAAAGATTCCTTCTTTCACTTTATGGGATGTATCAGTGCTACACAGTGGATGTGGCACGTCCAAGAGATTTTGCTGCCAAAGAGAAGAACAGAAATGAGTGGGAAAAGGATCTCAGACCACTCCCTCAATGCTGTCTTCTTGTTCTAGGAGGTGATTCATTTCTTCTTTATAAGCTATTGTGTTTGTCACTGTTGATAGATCAGGTTTTTGACCACCCCCATCTAACAACACCTTGAAGAGGTTTGCAACAAATAAAAAGTAATGCATAAATGGTTGCACGGTGTGCCTAGAGTTAGAGAGGTGATTAGTAAGAGAATCTGCAATTGTGTTGATCCTTGGCAGCCATGTCAGTAGGACAGTGACACCACTCTGGTACAAATTTTAAAAGAGCTATCCAGTTTTGGGGGGATAGGGTCAGCACTTTGGATAGCTCTATCACCATAAGTTCAGTCTAAGGCCATTTCTGCTCAACATGGCTGTGTGGCTTTCGGGACAGGAGGGCAGTGGTTGGCTGGTCATGCTTCTGTATGATGTCATTGCTGGCCCTTTGCCATCCTGTCCCTAAGTGGGGTGCTTGCAAGATATTTGTAAAATGGAAAAAATCCATTTTGCTCCCACGATCACACAATGTTCCTGTACTTACCGTCATGTGGAAGGGCAGGGAAGTGCAATGGTGATGCTTCCTTCCATAGCACAGCGTGGGAAAGTGCCTGGCTGTGTTGCAGAAGGAAGAGGTGGGGCCATCGCATTCCCTTCTGAAGGGAGCTGGTGAGGTGAGGAGGGGAGTGCTCCTGTCGTGCTCCTTTTCTCTGCCCGGACTGCCATGGGACGACACGTGAGAACGTTGTCATGTGGAAATGGCCTAAGACGCAGGATGAGAACCACTAGTACTGTTGGTTTTGATGTCTGTGTGTGGAAGGGTGGGAGAATATGACATGTACCAACACCTTAAGAGCAGCTTGTGTCTCCACTGGCACAGCTAATACAAAAGGGAGCAAGATTCCTATTTCCAATGTAACACAGAGCTTGTACTTGTCTCTGTGTGACGAGCCACTGAGTGCTGAATTGTACGATGAGAAGGCCCATGGTGCATTATATCTGAAATGCAAAGACAGACCATTTTCTTTCTCCAAAAGATCGGTAATTATTACCTCATATAAAAAAAGCAGGGATTTTTACCATCTCACCTATGGGTAGGAGCGAGCAGGAGATAATCCACTGTCAGGGCATTTCTAATTTTAACTAGTGAGAGCTTTTCTCAGATAAGTGAAGAAAGGTAGTCTAACTGTGCATTGATACAACCCAGACAATGAGCCTCTGGACCTACTGTAAGTGCTGATAATACAGACCCAATGCCATTCAATGTCTAAGTCATTTCAAACAGCCATATTTAATGAGATTTGAGTCTATAGCGCCCTGAGCGGAACACTAATACAGCATGAGGCACTGAACTACTTACTTGCACACCCCATTCACATTATGCAAAATGAATTTGAGCATAGCTCTAGATGACAGGTTGGCACTTCTGTGATGGTTTTTCCACATCCAGAAAAAGCCAGATACAGAGCAGAGACACATCCAGCTTTACCACCTGTAAAAGCAGGGATGGCAGAATTGAGCGGGGGGGGGTTGATTCCTTACTGGTTGTTCAGTATCCCCCAGGGATACAGCTATTCACATATGTGGCTCAGTGCTGAAAGCAAACATGTATGTCTGGGGGGGAAAAGCAAACCTAAAAGGATATTTGATGTATGAATACAGATCCAGTAGCTCCAAGGTGTACATATGTGTCCCATTGTACATCTTGAGCTGAGATCCTACATCATGTATGTAGTACAAATCTACATTCATGGTTGCACTATACCACACTTCTGCTGAATTCTGACATTGTGCAAACCATTGAATGTTTATGAATGTGCTTGCTGTTTCTGTAATCCTAATGGATCAAATGTAAATGGGCGGCACTGATGCATAGCTATGCATTGCCCAAGAATGCAGAACTAGATGTGTAACAGTTACCCTTGTATAAATTTGCTTACACAACTCTGACCTAAATATGGGTGTTGTGCCATGGCCAAAAATGTACAACCACATGTGCAAGGGTATTTATCTGTGTGTAAAGCACCATCCAAAAATGTGCAAGAGTTACATTTGTAGAACTCCACTTACAAAACTGTGACCTGAATATAGATGTTATCCTATAGCCCCCAAAAGTACAGGTACTGGGGCCTTTACATGTGTATGAAAGTATGTACAAGTGCGGTCCTTGGACAGGAGAGGTTTGGTGTGTTATTTTCAACAATGTTCTGTACGCACTTTCTAACTGTACCTCCAGAAAGCCTTGTCCCACGTAAGAGTACAGAAAAGAATATGGCATGGCCAGTACCAGTGTAAAAGCTAGCTAAGGCATTCTGGAAGCTGCAGTTCCAAAAATAAGTAAGTAAGTAAATAAATGAATAAACAAATAACCAAAAAAAATTTAAATAAAATAAAAATTATTTTTCCAAGCTCTAGGAGCTTGCAGAAAATACAGTCTGTATATCCAAACTCTTTAGATCTTTGGTTAAGGAATAAGAGACTTGTAGAAGTCAAAAAGTCCCCCATAGGTCCCACCCATGCCATTCCATCGTTCATCAGCTTGGAAGCCCACGCAAACACACAGAACATGCAGTCCTGTATAGCTCAGCCTATGAAGCCCTTCTCCCTTCTTGACCATTCTGCCCTGTCTTGTGGGAAGCTGGCAGGAGAAGCATCTGTCTATGTCCCAGTAGCCAGATATGAAATATTTACATCAGCACTAAAATCCACTAAGATCTTCTGAAGGGCTTACTGCTACTGTAATCATTTCATGTCTGTATAGCTGCTGCCATGGGTTTGCTGGATGTATATTGAAATAATCAAAGTCAAACCTTATTTTATAGTCCATAGGCCCAGCATAACAAAACCATCCAATGGTACAGTATAGATAAAATACACCTACTAAAAATAAGATACAAATATATAAATAGGATAGACTATGGACAGGATATAAAAGCATAAAAATAGGACATAAATGCATAAAATAGTATTGAAAAGTACATGAAGTAAATTAGAATCATAGATAATATGGATTATTAGGTAAAATATAGTTAGGCATTCATCAGGTCCCTCTCATTAGTGCAATAGAATTGGGTTGATCTTAAAGTGGATTGCCAGTATCCTGGCATATTTTTAATATTTCTCCCTCTCTGATCTTAATAGCTGATGACAGAAATTTAGCAACGGATAGGGTTATGTTTGGACTTATGTCCTCCAACAGGACTTTTAAATAGAATTTTTCCTAGCAGTCCAGCATACAGCTCAATAAGGAAGAGATCAGATGATGGCTACTCTGACCATAGAAAATACAAGATAGCAAAATATGTGACATTGATTCAACATCTTGTGACCCACAAGGACAAAGTCTTGAGGAAGTGGGCAACCCAGCAAATCTGCCAAAAAGTAATTCTGAGGGGAAAGCATTGCATCTGGCTTTAGTGACTAATATTGAATAGTTTGGCACAGTCATTTTATTTATTTAAAAAAGTTATTTAAATAAGTAGCCTGACGGAAGGGTCCCACATACTGAATATTTAATGCACTGGGTGAGCGGGATGAGATAGAATTTGCCCGAAGATTACAAAAAGTGATATCCCATAGTCTTTGCTTAATAGATTTTAGTGCTGTCACATGACCCAAGTTAAAGAGCAAGGATGGAGAGAGGCCAATAGTGACCACTTTTTGGGATATGTACTTAGACTGCCTGCTGACACAGTTATCTGATGGAAGGTAACCTACTAGGCTTTTGCCACACTTGAAGACAAACACTTTGAGCCATGGTTTGAACGCCAACATCCAGGCCCTTCTAGAAAGACGGCTTTCCCCTGTTTCCAGTAATAGAACTGGGTTGGGGACACATCTAGGAGCATAAAGGAGTTCTCTGAGGAATTTCACTTGGAAGTTATCTAGTTCAGAGTTAATAGCTTCAATCCAGATGGCTGCTGCATAGAGCAGTTTGGATGTAATCTTTGCAATATTGAAATAATGTATTTTAACCATTGTGGAGGCAGAAGCTGTAGGGCTCCAATAAGCTTATCTGCTGCTGCTACCTAAGTATCTAGTGTTAATTGATGATTGCAACAATGTATCTCTACTGGAGTTTGCCTGGATTGTCACAAGGTACCAGTGCTTAATTGCCTGTTGCTACATTGCATGTAGCGGGGAATATCAGAGATGAGCAAGAATGAAAGTGTAATAAGAAGTGGCTTGTGTTTTGAGAATCTGGTGTCTGCAAAGATAAGGGGCAGAAAATATGTGGGTAGAGGATGCCTAGAAGTGGGACACAGGCATGGGTCTGGGAACTGTCTGAGAAGTGGTCTGATGCTTGGATTTATAGCCCTAGCCAGTCACAGCTTTGAGTGCCTAAATTTTGGAAATGTATGTATAAAAAGGTGTAAGCTCCATGCATCCTTTAGTGTTAGCAACAGAAAAAGTGTGCAGTTTTGCTCTTGTGTCTACAAATAAAGCTGCTATCTCAGAGTGAAGTTTGAGGAGTGTGGGTTATCCAGTACACTTCTCTGTTCTTGCCCACTCTCCATAGGACATAGAATGGTTGCCAGGGGATCAGAGGAAAGGAAGAGTTTTTTGGGGAGTAAGTTATGCGGATATCTCCCATACTGGGGTAAAATGTGGCATGGGGGGAATGGAATCTCTTTGCCTTACAAAGTATGGCCATTCCATACTTGGAACATTCTGGAGCACAGACTTTACTCATTGTAAAGTGTACTGAGAACAATACATAGAACTTGGGAATAATAGGAATGAGCAGACTCTCTGTTTCTGTTCACTTCACCCTCATGTTCAGGACAAGCTTCTGAATCAGGAAACTGCTCTGCCTATGAAGGTTCTCCATGCAATGTAGACCCCTTATATGTGGGCTGGCACTGAATTGTTCCCAGCTGGAGAAATACTCATGGGAAAAGTTTTACCCTAAACCAATAACACAGGGCTGAAAATCTTATGTCATGCATTCTGTTTTATAAGATGTAATTGGAGGTGGAGGAGCTGAGATTCAGATGAAGTATGCATCTTCTACTTTCTTTGTCAGTCTTGTGATAACATCCATTTCTGACCTCTAGCTTTTGCAGCTTATAGTGCCAATGGTAATTTTTATTTGCTAAACTCTTTCAGTTTGGCTTCAAGAAGCATGAGTTCACACAACATATGCCCTTGGATTTTGCTTGTTTTTCCAGTTGCTATCACCTCTGCATCCACTCAGTCCATTTAAAAAAACAATAATAAAGGGGATAGTTTGCAGAACTGATTCTATGGTCTGGTGGTCAAATTTTCTTCTCTCTGAATGCTTATCTTTTTTATTAGAATTCTAGTGTTTTAGTACAAAAGTGTCATTTCACTGATGTAGCTATCCACTGTCATTCTGATTTTAAATAAAAGAAGAGAAAGAGGAGGAGGAGAAAATGAGACATTTTTGTTCCAATATGCCTCAGAATTAAAAGGAAACTTGACTATGGGAATAAAATGTTGCGTCTGGTGCTGGAAATTACCAGAGAATAGCCCATGACAGCTGGAATATCATATGATTTTTCTTTAAAAGAAAAATAATTATCTGAGAATTACAACAGCAAACAAAAAAACCTCCAGTAACCCCCTGACATATCTTCCCCACTGGAAGGAACACTATGTTTTAAACTGCTGTGACAAAAGAAGTTAAATGTACTTTTTTTTTTAAAGAAGGCATTTTAAATAAAGTCCATCCAAAGAACTTTGACTGACACAAGATGAAATTCATTATAGCAGAGTTTTGATACATATTTGGGTGCAGAAGGAACACTGATAGCTGGAAATTGCCAGTAACTGGTTACAGATGTGGAAGCTGTGGCGTGTGTGACACTTTACACTTGGTAAAGCTTAAAGATATTTTTGGAGAAAGTTTGTAAGTCCTGAGACTGCTGTCTTTCATCAGCTTTTAAATTTGTCATGGAGTTTTAATTATAAGCATGCACACACACACACATATATATATGGGGCTGATAAGTCTTTTATTTACAAGTCAATTAATACTGGATATAAAAAGACAAAGACTGTGGTGTTTATCTCTTTCTGTCTCCCTCCTTTGGAAACTATATTGCAGATGCAATTTATTTAGAGATGACTGAGTTGCTCCAAGCTCTCCTTGGATTATCTTCAAAATTATCAAAGTTTCCATCTAACTTACCCCAAATCAGGAAAAAAAAAATTCTCCTGAGTCATTTGAAAATTTTATTTCCTATGCAGAAAATGTTACTTCTTATGAAGAAAATGCTGTTTTCTATATGTATGAAGACACAAAATCATTTCTCGGGTGGTTTTTTTTTTTCCACAGAAAAAGTCCCAAATTGAAGATTGTTACCCATCCATGATTCTCCTTTTCAGGTTTTCTGGACACTTAAAAAACTAATTTTTGACAATTTTGGGGAAAACATTTTTCAACATTCATCCATCCCTACTTCCCTTATTTGGTGCTCTTTTTTTACCCTGTCCCTCCCCAACAAAAGAACCACCAAAGTAGTAACCTTTTCTATCAGGGAAGTTGCTCTAGTCTCTTACTTGCTTCAACAGACCTTTTTATGGTGTCTTGTTACGCTGATTTCTGGGACTCCCGTGAGGGACACCTAAGTGCATTCCAAATTACAAAGTTGGGAATTAGTCAAAAGAGCACAAGCTAGCAATGCAGGAGGCAGGGCAATGGAGTGAGATCTTTTACCCAATGTCTACAGGGTCAGTCTGAGTCAAGGAGCAAACAGAAGTAAAATAAAAATTGCTGTTTTTATTAAAATACAGCCAAACAAGTGTATGCAACACACTCACACAGAGAACTATAGAAATAAAGGTTGGAGTTGGATAGAGGGATTTTGAGAGGAGGTTATGCTATGGGAAATACTACACCTGTCCTGAAACCTGGGTATTCTGAAGAAGAAGTTCGTGGAAATGGAGTTTCTCAGCACGTGGAGCTGCGGGGAAGGCTTGCCGAACGAAGCGACAGCAAGGCGGGATGGAAGCCAAGAGCAATCCAAGCAACCCAAAGAAGTGCTCAAAGTCAGGGGTTCTTATAGGGGAAAATGTGGCTGTAGGCTTGTTCATTCTTGCGGACAACAATGAGTTTCCGGCTGGAGATAAAGCCTCTGAAAGGTCAGTATTTTACATGATTGAGTTAAGACCGAATTGTCAATAGAGTAACCAGTACGCAAACACGCAGTGCTTGACATTTGAGTATTCAGCTAGTCAAGCTGCCTGCTTGGGGCAGGGAGTTCTTTGTAAGTAGCGTGCATACATAATGTGGTACTTGCCTTGAGGTCTCCTGAAGTGGCGGGTCAGCTATTTCTGGCCTGCCTGTATTTGGCTGGAATATTACAGCAATTAGCGGCCGTGCCTGTATGCGAACTTGTCCGGGGACCTC